>PVJL010000662.1:0-58625 GCA_004026885.1 Lyroderma lyra
TCCCCCGACCCCAGGGGTCCATGTTCTTTTTATTTCCATCATCAAAAGACAAACAAACAAACAGAATTCAAAACTATTGTCTACTGTATAGGCTGTTATCCAATGTCCCCAGTTGTTCCAACAATGTCCACCTCAGCTGTGTCTCCCAGATCCAGGATCCAACCGAGACTCACCCACGCTCGTGGCCATCATGGCTCTTTACTCTCCCCTGTCCCAGAACCGCCCCAGCCTTTCCTATTTTTCCTGACAGCGACATGTCTGAATGGACAGGTCAGTTGTCCCATAGAGTGACCTACACTGTAGATTTGTCCCATGTTTCCTCCTGACACAGCAGTTCATGATGCTGTGTCCTTTTTAGGGCATCACATCTGGAGGCCCGTGATGCCAGCTGTTTTTTGGGGGGGACCCAAGATTTTCAGCTTAAAGGGTATGCTTGTCCTGAAGGCTTCTCAGTGCAGAGGGAAGGAGTGTGAATGGTTCTACAAGGGGGTGCTGTTAGCACCAGCCACTGGAGCAGCACACTCTCTGGGACTCTTCCAACCCCTTCTTACCATGTTGGGTCAAGTACCCACCTCCGCCTCCAGGGGGCCTGCATGACTCCGGCAGAACCAGTTTCCTTTATTTCCCTCCTCTCTGCTTCCACAACCTTTAGTTTCTGCCTTGTTGCATGGTTTGTCTCAATGTAGTAGAGGTCACTGTGAAGCTCTTACTGCCGCCGTACACCCAGGGCCCAGCCCAGGGCCCACCAGAGAAGGTTCTGCATAAATACTTACCAGTAAGTTGTAACCCCCCTGCCAAAACAAACAGTCTGCCTTGTGATCAATCTCAGTTTTACATTTGAAAGAAGAGTCTAACATCCAAAAACAAATTGAAAAGTTATTTAAGTCTTTTCTGAATACCCTGGAAGAGGTGCCAAAGAATGAATTACATTACATGCCATACACCAAAGAATCCTGAATATTCTCTTGGCCCACCTTTCGCCCTTTTGGCTCATGGCTCCTCCTTCACCTCCAAACCTCTGTTCTTTCTCTCCTCAACTCTAGTCTATACTGGATTTTCTTTCATTCTTGCCCAAATCCCTTCTCCCTCTGGATCAATTTGGTTCTTCTTCAAGTAGCTCTATGTCTTTAAAACATGTTCTTATTAATTTAAGTCAAACAATACACAAAAACATTCTCCTTGTTAAAAATAAAAAGCCCAGTCCCTTCTCAGGGTAATCATTGTTATCCATTTAGGGTACCCTTCCAGGCCTTTATGTAATCATAGACTTCCATAAGCACCTAAGTCAAATATATGGTATACTAAATAATGACATTTATATGTATTTCCAAAATGTTTCCAATTTCCAGTGCTTCAATGGACATCCTTGCCCTGTCCCTGATGCTCATCATTGTGTGTTTCTGTAGAGTAGAAACAAACAAATGTGCTGGGCCCCAGGGCACGTGCGTTGTGAACCTAGGGGAGCCTGCTGCTGAATGACCCCTGGGTGACTGAGCATCGTTACTCTCCGCCTGCAGTCTATGTGAGGACCAGGACTGTTCTGGTCTTGCATGGATCTCTTCCATCTCTCCCAAGGCTGCTCTGAGGACAAAAGAGAGGATCCCAGGAGCTTTGCCCATTGGCAAACACCTAGTTCAATCCCGTCCATCTTAGCTGATTTAGAAATTCTTTAGTAGCTTCCCTGTTTAGCTCAGACTAGGGGCCAAGCGCCCATGTCAACACACGTAACACTAAACCGATGCAGTAGATAGTATTATCATCATGCCTGCTTCGCAGATGAAGTAATTGAAGTATAGAGAAGTTAAGTAACTTGCTTAAGGTCACACAGCTGAAAAGTGGAAAAGCCAAGATCAGAACTCAGGAGGTGTGGCTCCACGGCTGGAGCCGTAACCACCGTACCACACTGCCTTTCAAGCTTTCATGTGGGCATAACACCCCCAGCATTAGGTACATGTGTTTGTTTTCCAAAGCACTACTCTTATTCCCTTATTTCACTTGAATTTCTCAATGACTTTCTGACAGAAAGGTCCAACTTAAAGACGGGAAAACTGAGGCTCAGAGAGAGATCACCCAGAGTCACAACAGAACAGGGACAGATTTCACCTCAAGGGGAAATAGGAAGGAGAAGAAATGCCATGTCCATAATGTTCTTATCAGACCACAATGTCAGTCCAACCCCTTTTTAATTAAAATATCAAAAGCTCCCCAAGGCCTGTCCCCACTCACCTCTGTTTAGTTGTCTCCCCTTCCTCGCCTACGTCCCTCGTCTCTTTGTGTCTTTATTTCCTTACTGTCCTCATCTGGTGAAGCACCCATTCATCCTTTCAAGAAACATTTCTTGAACCCAGGAAGTACCAAGCTCTGTGGTCAAAGCTGGGGATTCAGATGTGAATATTAGAGTTCTTCCCTGGGAGGGCCAGTACCGAGTCAGCTTCTGTCATCTGCTTGCTGTCTCTTCACCCTTGTCACACCTGCTTTCCCCTCCCCGGCTCCAGTCAGAGATAAGAGCCCCTTTTCTGTCTGCCTCTATCACCCTATGGCAGATACTGCGAAGGATTAAGACTCATGAAATATGAGTGAATAGGAACCAGCAGCGGCGACTCAGAGCAGCACATCTGCAGAGGAAAGCCTGCCTGCATCCCATGCTGACTGCTCTGGAAAACCAGGCTGCAGTCCCATGGGCTCAGCCCACCCAGAGAAGCCAACTCATCTGGGCCAGCCAGATGCCACATACCCAAGCCTCACAGACAGACCCCAAGAAATGGTAGCTGGTGACCGAGGGCAGAGAAGCGGGCAGGTCCCCAGACTCGGTGGTGCTGTGTACCACACAGCACTTGGGATACGTGTGTTTGTGCCTGTGGGTGTGTGCGTGCACGGATGTCTGAGCATGTGCACATACATGATTCTGTGTGCCTGCGTGTGTGAGCGTGTACGTGTGCTTGTGCATGTATGTGAGTGGGTGTGGGTGTATGCCAGCACGTCCAGCCTGGCCATCTTGGCGTGACGGCCCTGCTGCATCTTTCATCCTCACAGGGAGCCATGTCTCAGTCACGCCTGGCAGTATCAGCTGTGTATCTGAAGGCAGGGTGGTTCTGATCAGAGTAGTGCCGTTTCTTTCCATTGCAGTCTTATCTCCACTCCCCTGAGCCCAGAGCATCATAAAATGTCAGAGGCTGGAGGGAGATTTGGAGATTACCTAACTCAGGTGTCCCCTGACACAGGGAGAGATCAAACCCCAGAGAAGGTACTCATAACTAGAAGAGGTCACCCCACCAATTAGTGGCAAAACCCACATTCCCACCACAACCCCGCTGCCTGGACTTTTGTCTGCCTCCTGGTCTGCAAATAATCAATCACTGGTTCCAGGCTGCGGGTGAGGACACTCGGCACTGGCGAAGGTGTCTGAGAGATGGGAGCTGCTTCCATGTGTCCATGTGTCCATGCTGGGCCCTTTTCTCACCACCCTCTCTAACATTAGATCCACTCAGGGAGAACACTCTGGTCTCCTCAAGCTAATCAGAACTCTAGTTGGTGATCAGAAATGCTTTTGATTAATTACAAATGGGAAATGAATAAATTCTTACTTGATAAATGCAGTGGGCAAAACACTTTCAATATGTGGGCTTCAGGGAGTTCCCTGGTAGTGTAGTGGCTAGACTTCGGCGCTGTCAATGCTGTAGCCTGGGTTCGATTCCCAGCCAGGGGGGGCGCTTCATGAGAAAAAAATAATAAATTGTGTATTTGATGAAAGTCTTGGGAATGTCTGTGGAATGAATAAATAAAGGCTGACAGTATAACAGGAAGCTGGAAGAGATTAAACTTGAGTGGTATTTGGTCTCTTCATTAAAAAAATAAAAGGGGGTCAGAGAGTCCTTTGCATCAACTCAGGGGGTAAATTACCTTTGAGAAAATGAAGAGGCTTCTCTATGACAGGAAAGGGGTTCCCCTGGACAACAACCCAGTTGTTCTGGAAAAGGCAGTATAATTAGAATTCCTATGTATTCTGGGGACCATCCTGGAGCTGCCTTTGGAAAGACTGAATGGAAAAGGAAATCTTGTGGTGGTAGTGGTGGTGGGGCTCTGAAGGAGAGGCCACTGGCATTTGCTGATGTAGGTTACCAGGGTTCTGGGCTGTGAAGTGACACTGTCCCCAAGCGGTGCTGATTTGGACCCTGAGGAATGTGAATGCCTAGGGCTGCCTTCTCGGCTCTGTGGCAGGCTGAGCACGTGGGAGGGATCCCTTCACCCTCTGAAGATACCCAAAGTGAGGTGCCATCACTGAGTGGAGGTCCTTGTCCTTAGCCTCTTTGAGTGGTGTTTGCACAAACATGGTATGGCCAGAGCAGGATCCACAGTTTTGGCTGCAGGAGCTGGCTGCGTAATGGGGCTTCTTTCTGTGTAGAAGGTACAAGTTATCTCAAGTTCCCAGAGTTCAGAGCGCGTGCATGTGCATGTGTGTCTGAGCTGGGTTCTAATATTATTTGCCTCCATATTTCTGGAGTAGATCACATCTGTTACTGAAGACTTAGGGAGGGACTCTGTAGTAACACAGTGCACTGGGAGATTCTTTTACTCCAGGTTTGAGTTACAAATTGTATGAGTTACTGTGTTACTGTCTAGTTTTGGCAGGTTCACATATCACTTTTAAATATTTCCCTTTCATATTCATCGTCTCATCTGCTGGTCATTATACCCTGTGAGGCAAGCAGGAAGTGACCTCCTGTTTCTCATAGAGTGGATTGGCTCCTCTTGAGACCATGTGATGAGCGGTTGTCTTCCTCCTGCTTCTCCCTTCCACATATCCTGGGACCTACTATTTCTATGGCTCTGACCAGGGGCTACAAGAAGAATTAGACTGAGGCTGTAGAGAGGAGCTTCTAGTCTGGCAGGATAGAGATAAGAATAACATCCAGCAGAACATTCAAGACCAGGTGTGGTGACTTAAAACATCACTGTATAGGGGTTTAGATAAGGCTAATCTAGATCCCTTTCCAAATGGATTTAAAAATCAGTTTGTTGAGTGCCACAGAAATTTCTCTTGAAATGACAACCACAAAAATACAAAGAAAGTAAACAGAGTATGTGACTATTGAAGATATAAACAGAAATTAGCAATAAAAAAAGGATATGCTAGAGAGGAACATCAAACTCCAAATTTGGTTCCTTGAAAAAGAAAACTAGGGAGTTCCCTGATGGTGTAGTGGCTTAAGGCTTTGTCACTGGTGCTGTCAGCGCTGCGGCCTGGGTTCGATTCCCAGTCAGGGAGCTACCCACATACCAAAAAAAAAGAAAAAAAAAAGAAAACTAATAAAATTGACAACTCTGACAAAATTTATAAGATTAAAAAAAGAGAAGATATAAATAAATATTGGGAATGAAAAAAGGGACATAATTACAGATCCCTAAATGATAGACAATATTATGAATTGTGTGCCAATAAATTTTACAACTGCAGAAAAAAAATATATATATTATATAAGGTTTTTAAAAGAGAGACAAGGGAGTTCCCTGATGGTGTAGTGGCTTAAGGCTTCGGTGCTGGTGCTGTCAGCACTGCGGCCTGGGTTCAATTCCCAGTCAGGGAGCTACCCACATACCAAAAAGCAAAAATGAAAAAAATCTTGAAAAATAAATAAATAAATAAAAAAGAGGCAACACTTTCCAGCTCATGTTTTGAGTTTCATATTCTTGCTAATAAAAGACAAAGACAGTAAAAGTAATATTTTTACAGGCTAGAGAATTTAAACATAAAAGTCCAATTACACAGTACTAGCAAATTCAATATAACAATGTTTAAAACAATAACATGTTCAAGTTGGGTTTTACAATGGTCTGAATGTTTGTGTTCTCCCAAATTGGGAGAAGGTAATTGCACCATATACCAACAAAGAATTACCATTTAAAGACAGTGTATTAAACCCCTTAACCACTAAGATTCACAGTCTAAGAAAAAAGGGGCAAAAGACGCGTACAGGTATTTCACAGAAGAGAAACCAAGAACGGCTAAAAAAATTCTTTGAAAAGATGTTCAGCCTTATAGTAATTAGACGAAAAGTGCCCACTAAAACCACTGGCCAATAGGTACACTCACTTCTGGTAAAGATTATACCTACCTGCCCCTCACTATAAATTCAGGAGAAAAAAAATTTACTGCCAGTGTTCACCGTTAGTAACAATCATTCTAATATTCATAATCTGGAGGTGGGAGTTCCACACAAAGCAAAAAAAAAAACAACCTATAAACTGACTTTGCTCATACATCATGGTACTACAGAGCTGGTAGTCAAGCTCCCACTAACTTCTTAAAACGTGCAAACCCTACTGAATCAAGTTGCAGTGCGTAAGAAACAACTCACTGCTCTGATCAATAAGTACTCATATGTTCAAAAGTTTATTATAGTAACCCATTCTTGCACCAAAATAGCCTATATCTAAAATGCATGGTCTGTTTTTGAACATAGTGCGAGGCAAAGGGGCCCAAGTATCCCCCTAGGCCAAAAACCTTTAGAAGAAATTGAAAAGTTCAATAAACTCTTCAATTTCTTACTAAAGATTTCTGACCTAGGAGGAAACAAGAGTAAAGCAGTAGCTTGTAACTCGTACCTGGAGTATAAAGAACTCCCAGTACAGTGATGGTGGATAGTTAACGGCAAGATTGAGTGCCTAAATAAAAATTCCCACGTTACTTTGTAGGTAAAAATCTAAGGTTCAGAAAAATATAAGAGAAAACAAAGTTAAGTTTTACTGTTTTAAACTTGTAATGGGTGTAGTGCACTGTGGGTATGCAAATAAGGCGAGTCACTGCTTTCTTGATTCGGGAAATAGCTTAATATTCACGCAATGCCTTGCGTCACCATTAGGGGGCGAAGCGGAGATTTGTCTGGCTACGATCTAAACGCCGTCCTGATCAGAGTTTCGCGTTTTATGTTTTATGTATTTATACATCTGAGTTTGATTCTGTTAATTAAAGCCTTTGCTGTTGAATTGAAAAATAAAAATTGGCAAATAAATGACACAAAATTCAGGACGTTGGTTCCTCCTTTCGGTGGAGAGAGGGGTGTAACTAGGGAAGGGGACACACGGGTTTTAAAAGTTCGACAATTTCCTTTTTCTCAAGCTGCGTGTTTGGAGCAGGGTGTTTGGTTTATTGGTGCTGCAATTGGGGATGAAATCTTGTATTCCATTTTCAGACCTCGCGTCTCTTTATCCTGTGCTTTTAAATGTGCTGCTGTCTCCTCGGTACCTCTGCTACCAAATCCGACTAGCTATACGGACTCCTCTAATCATAACTGAACAACTTTGGGAAAGGAAGCTTTTTATTTATTTTATTTTTTCCTAGGTGCTTGTGTAAAGATTCCACTTTCCAACTTTGCCATCTTCTCTGAGCTGGCACAATTGTTTTTCATTTTGCTGGTTCTTTGACTAACAAGTCAATCATATTTGACATATATTTGATTTAAAATTTTAAAATACTGTATATTTTAAAAAACATCTTTATTGGATATTATTCACTTGCCATACAATTCACCCACTTCATGCAATAGTTTTTAGTATATTCACAGAGTTGAACAATCATCACCACAGCCTAAGTTTAGAACATTTTTATGCCCCAAAAAGAAACTCTGAACTCATTAGCAGTTACTTCCCATCTTCCCAACCCCCAGACTCTGCCAACCACTAATCTACTTTCTGTTTCTAAAGTGCCTATTCTGGACATTTCATATGCAATCATTTTTCAGTATCTGCAAAAGATTGGTTCCTGGATCATTGTGGATATGGAAATCCCCAGATGCTCAAGTCCCTTATATCAAATGGCATAGTATTTGCCTATAACCTAGAACATCTTACTTTCTACTTTAAATCATATCTAGATTATTTATAATACCTAATACAGTGTAAATGCTATGTAAATAATTGTTATACTGATTACTCAGGAAATAATGACGAAAAAAGTCTGTACAGTTCATGTCCAGTATAGATGCAACCATTGTAGGTCTAACTATATAGTACACATCAGCAACAATGTAACATTTTTTTCAAAATATTTTCCATCACCTGTTGGTTGATCAACTTAAATGTAAGCAGACAACCTATAGACTTTTGTGACTGGTCTCTTTCACTTAGCATTTTTGCCAGATTCATCCATGCAAACATTTGTTTTGAAAATTATTTGTGTCGTTGCCACATTCACAATGTAACGGAAAGTTAGAGACTCATGGAGATGCAAAGTTCCTGCCCTTTGATAATAGCTACACTTCAAAAGGCTTGGCTGCAGGCTAAGACACTGATATCGTAAATTCAAATAGATGGAAAGGATGAATATTCTGTGCATTGTAAAAATTCATGCCTATAATTCATGTTTTAAATGTAAATAACAAAATAGTTGATACCATAATAATTTTTTAACTTAATTTTTTATATAATTTCTTTTGTTCTTGAACTTATTTTTTGACTTTCATTTACCCAAGAAGCTAATATAAATATATTTTTATATCTGAAGGTGTTTTTATTGATTACTCAATCATATTTTTGATGACAAAATAAGTACATTGAATTTTCAAACTTTTCCACATTCCTTGAACTTAAAATTCTGTGCCTTAATGTTTTTCCTCTGGCCTGACTCATCATTATAATTATTAGCAGTACATGCTTTATCAGTCCACTATAAATACATTACATATTTTGATAATTATTAAGCTTGGAAGTGTCATTGGAACTACATCTCTTAATCAGATGGATGCATATTATTGCTAGAGGAGACAAGGTTTAGTTCCAATGCTTCCCCACCCCCCATTTTTCTAGCTGTAACCTAGGAAACCTTGTTCCCATAAATCAGTAGATGGAAGGAGTTTCAACAATGTCACTCACTCCCATATAATGAATGATAAGGTGACAACTGGATGAAGTCCTTAAATTCTGTTGAAAGAAAAGATTTGAAAACCTTTTAATTTACAAAATAATTTGTTGTCTAGACTCATTCTGTTCTTCCAAATGGATGCAGCTGCATATGCATATATATATATATTTTATTGTTAGACTTATTGGGGTGACATTGGTTAACAAGAATTACATAGGTTCCCGGTGTACAATTCTACATTGTCTGTGTGTGGGGGTGCAACTATTTTAAATTGACGATTGTTGGGAGGCCTGAAGGTTTTTATATCCTCTAGCATTGCACCTGGGTAAGGTTTAAGGTAGACTATAGGAAAACCTTTGTTTTGTCAAGTGGGAGAAGGGCAATCAGTGAAAGAGGCAGGAAAGGAGTCCTCCGTAGTTCTCCCAAAGTCAAGCACTCACCAGGCCACCTCTCCTTTATTCACTAAAACTCAGGCTTCCTGTGGTCGTGAGGTAGGCCAGCAGTTCCTGCCTTGGGTGTGGATGTTGGGAGATTGTTGGCGTAAGGTGACAGTGATGGAAATGTTTGCATTCTATGCTGTCCAAAATGGCAGCTACTACTCACATGTGACTACTGAGCACTTGACATGTGACTAGTGCATCTGAGGAACTGCATTTTTAAAATTTTATTTAATTTTAATTAATTAAATGTAAATAGCCAACATGGGTTGTAGCTACCATATTGAACAGCACAGAGCTGGGGATTCAGCAATGTCCTTGGACTGGTTTTCCACTTAACCAAGGGACGGGTCTGATGGGTTTTCTTTTTTCTCACCAGGGAGAGGACCTGAGACTCTAGTCCTTTCTCTTCTGAAGTTAAGTCAAAGCATCCCTCATCTCCCATTCCCATCCCATTACAGAGGACCACAAAGGAAAATCTTGAGACGTCTGAGAGCAAAATTTTAAAGCAATGTGAAGACTCCTGGGGCTGAAAGGCAACATAAATGGCAATCCCAGATCCACCCTTCTGACCTTGTGACCTGCTGCACTCTGAGCATCTATTTCCCCTGGGTTTAAATTAATTCTTTTGTCCTGGCTGTCAGCCTTGGAGGGACACAACCCAAGGAGGAGAAAGTGGGCAGGTGTTACTGCGCAAGGAGAGACAAGCAAGCTCAGCCTGCAGGCTGCAACAGAAGCAGTCCAGGGTGGGTGCTCTGGGTCCGTGCATGGTCAAGAGAGCACATAGCATGGCTTCCCACATAGAGAGGATAAAACCCAAAGATGAAGGTGGCTTTGATGATTAACTTTTTTTTTTAATTAGCTTTAATATCAATGGTGTACTTATATTTTTTCTTGTTTTTTGGTTTTGTTTTGGTATGTGGGTAGTTCCCTGGCTGGGAATCGAACCCGGGCGGCAGCGTTGACAGTGCCAGCGCCGAAGCCTTAAGCCACTATACCACCAGGGAACTCCCTGATGATTAACTTTATGTGTCAACTTACTGAGGTAAGGAATGCCCAATTAGCTGGTAAACCACTACATCTGAGTGTGTCTGTGAGGGTATTTCTGCAAGAGATTAGCATTTGAATCAGTAGAGTCAGTGAAGATCCCCCTAACCAATGTATCGGGCATCATCAATCCATGGAGGGCCCAAGTAGAACAAAAAGACAGGGAAAGAGTGAATTCACTCTCTCTGGGTGAGCTGGGACATTCAACTCCTGTCCTAGGACTTCCGCTAGGAGTTCTGCACTCCTGGTTCTTGGACCTTGGACCCAGACCTACACCATTGGTTCCTCTGGTTCTCAGGTTTCTTTGAGTTTGGACTTGGAACTATGCCACTGGCTTTCCTGGGCCTCCAGCTGAAAAGACAGCAGATCCTGGGACCACTCAACCTTTATGAACCTGCATGAACCAATCCCTCATAATGTTAATCTTTCTATATATTTATATTCTATAACCTATTGGTTCTGTTTCTCTGGAGAACCCTGACTAGTACAGTGGCCCTCCTGTTAAATTCACTGAGGAAGAAAGAGGAACAAAAGAAGAAGAAGAAAAAAAAGAAAGAAAATGATTACCAGGCGAAGTCAGGCTAGTGTCTGTCTGTCTCCATGGGTTTGAGAAGGGATTGCAGTGAAGAAGGGGCTGAAGGGTGAGTGTGCTGACAAGGTCTTGGAGTATGGTTACCCACAAGGAGTTTGTTTTTTGTTTTTTGTTTTTTTTTCTTGTTGGTATGTGGGTAGCTCCCTGGCTGGGAATCGAACCCAGGCCGCAGCACTGACAGCGCCAGTGCCGAAGCCTTAAGCCACTACACCATCAAGGAACTCCACCACAAGGAGTTTGGTAAGTGCACCCCAAGTAGGGAGGGTGTTCCAATACAGTTATTTATTTACTGTCTAAAAACTCCCTCACAGACAGTGCTGGGTCAGCTGGTGCATTGTTGTGATGCAAGAGCCATGAGTTGGTGATCAGTTCAGGTCATTTTCGTCTAAGTTTTTTGTGCAGACTTTTCAGCACTTCCAGAGAGTAAACTCGGTTGACTGTCCAGTTGGTACAAATTCATAGTGAACAATCCCTCACATATCAAAAAAAGTTAGCAACATCGTTTTGACTCTTAATTTGAACTGATGGAACTTTTTTGGTCATGGAGAATTGGCTGACTTCCTTTGTGCACTTTGATGCTTTGTTTCTGGGTGGTATTGATACATGCATGTTTCATCACCAGTGATCACACGGCCTAAATTATAGTCTTGCCTCTCCAAAAGGTCCTGGCAAACTGACTTTCCTTCGCTTTTGTTCATCATCCTTTTGGACCATTTTTGCACACACCTTTCTCATGCCAAGAGTTTCAGCTAAGATTTCCCTGTTTTTCTATTAATGTTTACTTGGTCTGCTATGCTTCTCACAGCCAGCTGACAATTTTGACACACAATTTGATGAATTTTTACAATGTTTTCATCAGTTCTTGCTACTGGTCGTCCTGCACTCTCTTCATCAGTGACTCTTTCTCTCCCCTCAGAAAAACGTTTAAACCATTTGTACACTGCCATTTTCTTCATGGCATTATCCCCATTCATTTGGACTAACCCCTTCCACACTTGCCAAGTTTAACAAGAAATTTAATGTTTGTTTGTTGTTCTAATTCAAGCTGCGACATTCTCCCAATGGCACACAAAACCTGCAACAACAATAATGAACACCACTCAGCAAGACACCGCCCACACGACAACACAAACACAGCTGTGAGACACCAAGGTTATGAAAACCTTACCGAGTTGTTTGTACAGTGCTGCCAACATAAGCGCACTGTGGCAAATTTGCAAACTCAATCGTCAGACTTCCTATTTACAAATCTTTAGGTGCAAAAAAATTACAAACTTTTTCCAAAATAAGTGACATCAAATGCTAAAGAATTATACTAAGCAAATAAACTAGAATAGAACACTGACTCCAACAAATAATGGCTCATAGAAAGAAAAGAGCTGATAAGAAAGTGCATTAAGTATTTTATTTAAATAAGATTAGCTCTGCCAAAGCAAAACCTAAAGTGTGGGGGGAAATTATGAAAACCTTCTCAATAATTCTATTACATATAGAGATTATAACATTTTGGATCTATTAAACTATTAAAATCAGTTTCACATGTTTCTCCTATTTAATGAGGCTTCTATAAAATTAAAAATGCCACCTGAACCTCAAATCGTATTTGTATCAGACAATGCTACAACAAAAATAAGCCAAGTACTATGGGGAGCAGTATGTGTGAATATGAACTGTGTGAAGCAAAAGAAGCATAAACCTAGACATTTATAGTTTATATAAAGTTCAACAGCAAGAAAAGGAAATTTGCAAGCCTCACTGTTGTGAAGTTCAACATGGGCTGGTGAACAGAAAAAGGATAAACACCCTTGTAATAAGTGCTATACCCACAAAACTTAATGGGAAACAGGTCAAAATGAGAAGAACTATACAATAACTTACAGACAAATATACCAAAGTTACCTGAAAAGTAAAAAGCTATACTGTGGTTTAGCCTTCCTTTGAACAACATATACAGCCTTGTTAAAACAAGGCTTCAAAAAATTGAGTTAAAACTCAGAGTTGTTTCTCTCCACGGAAATCTTTAGTAAAAGGCGAAAGATTTATACGATCTGAAGAGAAACCAGAGTATACTTGTGGTGGTGTGTAACTCGTTTTTCAGGAAAGAACAACTCCTAGAGCATTGATGGTGACTATTTATCCCAAGAATTACTGCCTGTAGAAGTTTGCCTGTAGAATTTTATCCAAGGAATTTTGAAAATAACATTTTCATACTTAGAAAAGTTGAGTAAGAAAAACATTTTTTTAAAACTTAGAAACAATTATATTGTTTGCAGTGTATTATGGGTATGCAAATGAATCTGAATAATCATCCTTTAGACTCCGGAAATGTTTTAGTATTCAAACCTTGCTCTGGGGCCACCTTCGAAGGGCTTGGCTGTCTGGTCTAAACTCCATCCTAGTAGTTAAGTAGGGACATTCTGTTTTTATCTATTCATACATTGGGACTTTAAGTATGATTTCTTTTAAATAAGAAATTTCCTGATCATTGAGGTGGGGGGAGTGCAGGAGGGGTGGCAGGTCATGAGGATAGCAAGGTAATGGTTATTAGTACAAAATCCAGGATATTGGTTACTCAGTGGGGAGTGAGGGGTGTGATTGGGGAAAGGCCCACAGAGGGGTTCAAAGGTGTGGCAATAGGCTTTTCCTTAAACTGGGAGGCATCAAGGTTTCATTTTATTACTTTTACATTATATTCATACACACACACACACACACACACATATATACATATAATTTGTGAACATTGCAAGGCTTTCTTTTCATTGAGTCTACTTTTATGTCTTTCAATATAGTTTTATAATTTGACCATAAGGATTTTTTGTTAGATTTACTCTACTCTTAATATCTTGTAGTTTTTGTGGTTAGTATAGAATTTTTAAATAACAATTTATAGGTGATTATTACTGGCATATAGTAATGCAGTTGAGTTTTAGTTATTGCTCTTGCATTCAGCAATCTTAAACTCTAGTTCTAATAGATTGTCTATAGCTTCTATTGGGTGTTACATGTAGACAGCAAATCACTTGAAAGTGACATAGTTTTTTCCTTGTAAGTCCTACACTTTTTATTCTTTTTCTTATATTGCTTACCTGGTTGGACATTCTCTTTAGAGACATTGAACTTAAGCGATGATAGTATCTTTTCCTTATTTTATTGGACCACCATTTACTGTGAAGTTTGCTATAGACAGGGCAGGCTTTATGGGCAAGAAGCATGTACAGTTGCATTGGGTCCTGTGTTCATAAAGCTCTGCTATTGCTTTCATGAAACGCTTAATAATTTTTAAACATAGCCTCAAAAGGTTTCTGGTAGAAGCTCTTGATTAAGCCAGTTCCATTCTATTGCTAATTTACTTTTTTTTTTTAAATAGTAGAGGTGGATATTGAGATAATTATAAATTTCCCCTTTTAGGAGTTCCCTGATGGCCTAGTGGCTTAAGGCTTCAGCGCTGGCGCTGTCAGTGCTGCGGCCTGGGTTCGATTCCCAGCTGGGGAGCTGCCCACATACCAAAAAGCAAAAAAAAAAAAAAAAAAATTTCCCTTTTAACCTATTAATATTGTTAAAAAACAAAATTCAACAGAGTACATTTGAAAATCTAATTGGCTTTATTAAGTGATTCATGAATCAGGTAGCATCCCATCTAGCAGCTAGAAGGGAACTTGAGGAATTGTACAAAATGAAAGGTTTTTATAGGCAGAAAGAGGGTGGGACTAAGAAGTTAAAGTGGATTATTTCAAGCAAGAGCACTTTCCCTTAGGGGAAGGCAGGGAGTCTTATCTGGCTGTTGCTAATGTGGAGCCAGAAATCCCAAACTGATTCATTTAAAATTCCACTCCTAGGAGAGGCTGAAAGTACAATTAGGTTAGGTACTAAATTCAGGTTTGATATTATGGGTTTTTGTACAAATGACTCCACTTGGGCCTGTGGTTTTTTTCTTTAACAATGTGGAAAATTACATTCATAGATTTTCTATGATAAATCATCCCTACATTCATAGCCTAAACTCAATTTGGCAATAATGTATTTAAAATAGATTTTTTTTTTTTTTTTTTTTTTTTTTTTTTTGCTTTTTGGTATGTGGGTAGCTCCCTGACTGGGAATTGAACCCAGGCTGCAGCGCTGACAGCGCCAAAGCCTTAAGCCACTACACCATCAGGGAACTCCCTAAAATAGATTTTATTTTTAAGAAAACTTTTAAATTTACAGAAGAATTGTGAAGACAGTGCAGTTCCATATACCCCACAACCAGGTACTCCTGTCATTAACATGTTATTAGTATGCTTCAGAGAAGCAATTTGCATGTATTCATCCAACAAACAATCCTTGAGGCCAAGAATGAGGCTTTGCCTAAAGGCCCACAGTGAAGAAGCAGTGGAATGAGGGGTGGTTCCCAGGTCTGCCCCACTGCTGCAGGCTCTGCCTTTCCGGGCCTAAGTTTCAGCAGCCGTGTTAGCGTTCCTGGGTCCCATGAGGCCCCCAGGACTTTGGGGACACTAGGGGCTTGTCTGAGGCGATAAGGCTCTCAATCATTTTTTAGTGCTTCTGGACCAGTCTAGGTCTCAGAACAACCAGAGACTCCTCAGAACAGACATGGACTCCTGGGAGCAGCCAGCACTCACTGCCTGGCCTGGGAAGCCTTGTGGTGTCTGGGGGTCCAGCCTTTTTCTTCCTCCAATCCAGGCATGGACCACTTCTCTGAGGATGCTGGGGTGTGGGGCTGTGGACAGGGTATTGAGGTAAGGGGCTTCTTGGTCTAGGAATCAGCAATAGTCTGTGCTTAGATTTCCGTGTCATCATGAGGCCCAACTGTGGGGTTTTCTATAATGGAGCTGTGACCTGGGAGAGGGGATGGGCGTCTACTCCTTCTCTCCCGCAGTTAGGTCAATCTCCCCGTCTGCCATCCCATTACTTGCTTCCCCAGGCTCCCTTTCACAGAGGGCCTCAAAGGAGGATCTTGCACCTCCTGTCTGAGAGGCCAGAGACAAGCATCGCAGAGAATTCTGGAAGCTGCAAAGCAGAGGGAAGGTCTTTTGGTTTTCAGATCTCAGTATGAATCCCACATTCACCAGGTCCAGCTGTGGTACCTTGAGCGAGCATTTCAGCACTCTGATACTCGGTTTCCCTGGGTGTTAAATGGCTCCTTGTACGCAGCCAGGTTTGGAGGGAAACCTTTCAAGAGGGAGGCGGTAGGCGAGATGAGCAGTCTCAAGCCGCGGAGCTGGGACGAAGGAAAGTCCAAGGGTGGGTCAGAGGGCGCCTAGGTCACTTTCTACTCGAGGCTTCTGTGAGAATGGCTCGATGGCGCGTGGGCGACTCTGCAGGGACTACATACCTAGAGGCTGGAAATCCTTCCAGTCCCGATGGGCGGGCACACTCTGCACCCAGCAGGGGGCGGGCGCGGGGAGGGGAGGGCCCTCGGTTTGGCTGGGAGCAGCGCGGAGCAGCGTGGGGAGCGCGGCGCCGGGAGGGGAGGTAGGCTGGGGTGCTTGCGGGCCGCCGGAGTTTCTCCGGAGCGCAGGGCACGGAAAGCGGACGCGCACTGCTGGCGGAACGCAGGCGGCGCGGAGGGCAGCCGGGAGAGCGCTGGGGCTTCGGCGGCGCCCTGCCGGAGGCGGGGCAGGAAGGCACGGGCGGCGCCGCCTTGTCGCGCCGCGCGCGGAGTAGACTGTCCACGGTCACCCCAGGGGTGCCTCCGGCCCCACGCCCCCGCAGAGGACAGGTGTCACCACGTTCCCGCCATTGTCGTCTCTCCCATGTCATAACCCCTCCCTAAGGCCTGGGACTCCCCTCACCTCCGCGGCCTCATTATCTCCAGGCCCAGCCCTGCACTGACGCCCGGTCCCGGCCCTGACCCTTTCCTCCTTTGTCCTGTCTCCTGGGGAAGCGAGCGTCCCGGCCCAGACACCCGCAGAAAACACTCGTCAGCACTTTTTGGCTCCTATCATCTCATCCCTTTGCCTAGCTCGACTCCAAGGCTGGGAACCTAGGTCACCTCTAGCCCTTTGTCCCCAGGCCCAGCCCCACGCTGACCGCAGATTGCTGACCGCAGACTCAGCCCTAGCCCCGGAATCGCCGCGTCTCTCCTGGCAACGCGCTGCGACCCAGGATGCAGCCTGCAGGCAGGGCTGCGGTCAGGGAGGCAGTGGGGCGCGACGCGCTGGCCGCCGACCTCCGGTGCAGTCTCTTCGCTTCGGCCCTGCAGAGCTACAAGCGCGACTCGGTCCTGCGGCCCTTTCCCGCGTCCTATGCCCGCCGTGACTGCAAGGACTTTGAGACCCTGGTGAGTGCCATCCACCCCACCCCCAGCCATGCTGTCCACTGTGTCCCAAGCCACGTGGTCTGTGGAACCCGTGTTAGTAAACATGTCATCCCCCAAACTTTCCATTCCCTGGCCTTGGATGAGCTAAGAATACTCTCTATAACCTAACGTGGACGTTCTCAGGGCAGTTTGTGGCTCCTTCCTCTTGTTAATGGCAACTCTCAGGAGTGAAATGAGGAATTCAGTAGTTGCATAGGCCTCCCAAGATTTCCTAGAGTGGCCAGCAATAGGTTGTTGATCTGAATCACCTGACTGCCTAATAGGAAGTTATTCATCCCTTTGCAAATAATCAGACACCAAAAGTAACCAAAGCCACCCCACCTGATCTTCAGATGAGGTTATATGTGGGCAGTGGTCTTATAAATTGTAACATGCAGTACAAATGTGAGCTGTTACTTCTGATGATTCACAAGGCACATAATTTCTTGCAGAGTTCACCTTAGGGCCAGCATTCCAGATATCAGTTATCTTGATAATCCAAATCCAAATGTTTGGAATTACCTATTATCAACTACCAAAATTGATTCTTTAAGAAATAGAAAATCTAAGTAGTCTATAATCATTAAAGATAGTTAATTAGTAATTAAAGATTTTTACTTAAAGAAAACTCTGGACCTGGCAGGATTCCTTGGTGAGTTTTACCAGTCACTGAGGAAATAAGTAACTCCAGTTTTACACAACTTCTTCCAGAATATTGAAAAAGAGGGTAGTACAGCAGTTTCCAACCTTTTGGTTTCCCTGGGCCACATTGGAAGAAGAATTGTCTTGGGCCACACATAAAATACACTAACACTAACGACAGCTGATGAGCTAAAAACAAAAATTATTTTCGCAAAAAAAAAAAAAAATCCATAATGTTTTAAGGATTTGTGTTGGGCCGCATTCAGAGCCGTCCTGGGCCACCGGTTGGACATGCCTGGGCTAGTATAACTTTGATCCTAAATCTGATAAGGATGATACAAGAAAAGAAAATTATAGGCCAATGTCACTCATGAATATAAGAGTAGAAATCCTCTAAAATATTAAGATTCTGAATCTAGCAAGGTATACAAAGAATAATTACTCATTAACAGGTTGGTTTTATCTCAGGAATGCAAAATGAGTTTAACATTAAAAAATCAATTAGTGTTATGAACCACATTAACAGATTAAAGGAGATGTTAGAATCAACTCTGATGAGGTGGTCATTTATGTGTTCCCTCCTTGCTGTCTTTCCCAGGAGGTTGCGGGACAAAGGCCCAATCCTGGTCCATTGCAACCTAGGCTAGGAGTGTGTTGAGGGCACCTCAGGACTAGACCATGGTGCACAGGAGTTTCAGGGTACAAGGAGTGGGAAATCAGAGAAAGATAACTGACTTCCCCCAATATTTGTTCTGCAATTCAGATGTTGAATTTTGTGAGGTAATATCAGAGCCTTGGAGAGGAAACTTTTTCAGTTTGTCAATAGATTTTTTTTTTTTTTTTTTGCCTTTTTTTTTTTGTATGTGGGTAGCTCTCTAGATGGGAATCGAACCCAGACCTCAGTGCTGATAGCACCGGAGCCTTAAGCCACTACACCACCAGAGAACTCCATGTCAATAGATATTAATGGAGTTATGGGCCAGTGCTGAGGAAACAGAATTAAAGATCCAAGGGGAGGTTAACTGTGCTCAGTTGTACTGTGGGGTAAGCCCTATACAGGCATACCTGGAAGATAGTGCAGGTTTGGTTCTAGACCACTGCAATAAAGCAAACCATAATCTTTTTGCGGGTGGAAGATCTTGCCTTTAATTTGTAAAATAAACAAACAGAAAACCTGCAGCATCTGTGAAATGCAATAAAATGAAGTATGCCTGTATGTATA
This sequence comes from Lyroderma lyra, assembly GCA_004026885.1. Lineage (NCBI taxonomy): Eukaryota > Metazoa > Chordata > Mammalia > Chiroptera > Megadermatidae > Lyroderma > Lyroderma lyra. The sequence continues at coordinate 19,096 of PVJL010000662.1, forward strand.
ATGGGGAAGCACAGAGCAGGGACCCTAGCCGTTGGCAGTAGGCTGGAGTCAGGGAACAGGAACCCGGGGCAGTGGCTAATGCCATGCTGAGACCCTAGGGACATGCAGGATTTCAAAGAGCATAGAGAAAAAAACTGGTATTCCAGGAGGAGGAGCAGCATGGGTGGAAAGCCAGGAGCTCACCAAGGAAAGGTCTGTAGTTTAGTGTGGCTGTTGTGGGGAGCAGGAAAAGATGAGGCCAATCAGAACATGCAAGGCTGGGCATGTCCTGCCAAGATATGTAGATTTTATCCTTGGGCAGGGGAGGGCATTGGTGAGATCCAGGGTGTATTTCTGAAAGACACCTGTGGTGGTAGGGCGAGAGGGATCTATTCAGGGGGAGAGATTTGAGTCAGAGGGACCAAACTCGCCAAGATGATGCCCCACAATGCACGTCATTAATTTTCACCAAGAAGCATCCAAATAGGCCAGAATGCTCAGTGAGTTCTCTTCCTGCTGGAAGGTCTTCTTGGCAAACAGAATCAGGTTTGTTCGATAAATATGGGACAAATGCAAAGAGAGCTTTGGAATTGCTTTGATTTGTTCATGCTTTTTAAAAATTTATATTTAATTATGCAAGTAATATTTGAATATATTCTTGTCATAAAGATTCAAATGATACCACTCAAGTAAAAGTACCCTTGATAGAGTTCATGCTATCCCACATCCTTCTCCATAGGTATCAGTGCTCTCAATTTGGGGCACATCCTTTCCCCCATACCTATAATCCCTTTGGAGAGCATCATGTAGCCCCAAATAACCGCCACCTCTATAGGAACAGTCTGTCTCTTGCATGGGGCTCATTGTCCTGGTTCTGCAGTGTACCCTTTCTTTCAAGGGCCCCTGAAAAAACACAGATTCTTACCATCCCATTCTGTTGCCATATTTCTGATTGGTTATAATTGTTAAGGAAACTAGCCCGGGCCATACAGATTCTTGATTGTCTATAAGCCTGGTTTTAATGATCAGTTTCCCAGGAGAAAGCCACTCACCAGGCATGACCTGTTGGGGGCAGACGCATGTTCTTAGGTAAACACATTTTAGGTTTCGTTTTGCCACACGTTGCATGAGTTATGGAAAAAAAAACATGCAGAGAACTTGACATCTGGACCTGTGTCTAACTCAATGGCTAACTTTGAAAGAAGAGAATGAGATCTGGACTTGTCCTTCTGGATCATTCTGTGGTTACCTGAAGAAGCAAGGTGTGGAGCTGTTAAAAAGTCTTTTAGTTTCATTTGTTTAGTTTAAAGCAATTGGAAGTAATGTAAAATACTCTATAATTTTCAGCCATTTTAAATTAATTTTCTCTATACTACGAGGTATCATTACACACCTATAGTATGTTGCAGTTTCTACAGTTAGAACTCTGGTTTGAATTACTTGATTGCTTATTGCCATTCTCCAAATGCCCCCTGCTAAACCAAGTTCTTAGCTTCTTTGGGCGTGGCTCTGGCCTTATTCTATCACAGTCCCCAAAGTCCCAAATCATCTCTCAGGTGCCTTGTTTTGAGAATATTTCTATTCTGAGTCAAGCTCTTTGATTTTTACACTGGGAAGTCTTTGTATTCCCAGTGTCTGGCCTGGGGGTTGCTTATCAGATGTTTGAGGAATCATACTGGGTATGTGCTGATTGTCCAGGCTGATGGTTTCTGACCTTGTTCTTTGGGACAAAGGTTGGCTAAGCCCTTATTAGTTCAGAGAATCTGTAGCATTCTTGGGATACCCTGTAGACCTGACCATTGGTCTTCAAACTTCAGGTTTCTTTCGGTTTTTTTTCCCCCTAGAAACCCCATACCTTGGTTCTCCATTAGCCTGCAGACCCTTTCTTGGGGTGGGAGTGAGTGAGAATGGCTCCTTTGTATTAATTCCAGCCATTGCCACTCAAAGTGAGGTTGAGGAGCAGCAGCAGCAGCAGCAGTAGCACCTGGGAGCTTATTAAAAATGCAGACTATCAGGCCCCACCCCAAACCCACCCAAATCAGGATCTGCATTTTAACAAGTCTGAGAAGCCCTGCATCTAGCCCTTCCCCTATTTCCATCTACGTCAGGGCTTGAACTGCTCTAATTGGCTCTTCTGGTTCTAGCTTGCACTCTCTAGACAAGCTTAACTGTCTGGGTTAAAACCATGAACAAGCTCCTCTACTTTTTTACCCTGGGGCCGGCCAGCTCTCCCCTTACCACCTATCTTTTCCAGGCAAACTCTTCCTGATCCTTTAAGATGCAGCTGGAACCTCATCTTACTCTGTACCTTCACCCTCCCCACCTGCCCCACTGGTCCCTTCACAATATTTTAAATTTGCTCTTATAAATAATACTATGGTAAACATCCTTCCACATTTAATTGTTGTTTATATCTCTAGTTATTTTCTTTTCTTTCTTTTTTTTTTTATATTAGCTTGGCTATCAAATGACTCATCTTCCACATTTATTTATTTATTTATTTGCTTTTTGGTATGTGGGTAGCTCCCTGATTGGGTATCGAACCCAGGCCGCATCACTGACAGCGCCAGCGTGGAAGCCTTAAGCCACTACACCATCAGGGAATTCCCTCTAGTTATTTTCTTGAGATAAATTCTAAAAGGTGAAATTGCTGACTCAGAAGCTAACACACCTTTCTAGGGAAGGCTTTTAAAGCTTGTTTCCATATTGGAAATTGAATATTGGCATTTACTGGGGTAGGTCCTTTTTCACGAGACTTTCAACCTGGGCTCACATTGGAATCACCTAGAAAGCTTTAAGAAAATACTGCTGTCTGGGCCCATCCCTAAATCTTGATTTAATTGATCTGAGGTGAATCCTGGGCATTGGGATTCTTTTTTGTTTATTTGCAAAAACATATGTAGTTTAAAATTTTTTCCTATTAATTGATTTGGTCATTTTCATGAACATGTATCTGCTGATAGTGAGGAAATGATAACCATTGGATTCAGTTCATTTAGGTTCATACTTGATATCTCAGTATTGAGTTGTCTCCTAGAGTCATCAGTCCTCTCTGTTCTCTGTTCTTCCCCTGCTAGTTCCCTGCCCCTGTTCTCTCAGTCACCCAAACCACCTCTTTCTTAAACCCCTGTGACTGCCCACCATTCAAGCCTTGCCAAGGCTCCCCCAGCCACTTCTCCACATGAACCCTTCCTTGTCCCCTAGAGCAGAGGCTGCAAAAATGTGGTCTGTGATGACAGGTTCTGTTTTCCCTAGGTTTTTAGAAATTAGGATTTTTTTTTTTTTTTTTTTAATGCAGCTTGCTGATTTCTTTTTAAAATGAGAGAAATTTGAGGCTCTGCAGCCTGGGTGGAGGTCACTCTTGGGCAGAAACCAGTTGGAATTGGGGGTTGGTGTTGGGTCCCTTTGCTAGGCCTGAACCACTCTTTCCTAGACTTCCCTCTTGCTCATTTTCATCACCTCTGGCCTGGGGGCATTTGAGCCTGGGACAGCCTTTTGGGACGGGTGCTATTCACTTCTCTGCTAAACTCCTTCCCACTGTGAGTGCTCTCTGTTTGCCTCTCAAAATCCTTTCCAACACTCCAGGTCCCATTCCCATCCTACCTGCTCTGTAAACCCTTCCCTGTGCCTTCTGCCCCAACCCCCAGAAGTGCCTATCTTCCTCCTGGACACTTATTCTCTTCATTCTAGGTGTTAGTAAATGCCTTCTACTGCCATGAACTGTGGTTCATAAGTCTTGTCTAGATGGAGAGTTTTCTGTCTCCGTACTATATATGACATACGTGTACATCTTTTTCCCTTCCTTTGATATGGCTTAGGCATAGTCAATAGCTGTCTTGGTTGTATTATTTGAGGGGTGGGAGACTCCAGAAATTTATATACTTGATTGGCTTCCCAGGCAGTCTCTTAAAGTCCTGCTGGAATTGCTCTTTGGGCTGAAATATTAAGTCCATTGATTTGGTAGGAGAGAAGCACAGAGAATGGACCCTGGAGTCAGCCCTGCCACTGAAGAGCTGCCTGACCCTAGACAAGGTGCTTAACTTTTCCAAACCTCAGTTTCCTCCCCTTTAAAATGAACTGTTTTGGGAGTTCCCTGATGGTGTAGTGGCTTAAGGCTTTGGCGCTGGCACTGTCAGCGCTGCGGCCTGGGTTCGATTCCCAGTCAGGGAGCTACCCACATACCAAAAAGCAAAAAAAAAAGAAGAACTGTTTTGAGGATAAAGTGAGGTGCTGCCTGCACAGTGTTTAGCCCAGTGCCTGACACGTGATTAATAGTAACATGCCAGGTTCTAGGCTGGTTGCTGCAGCTCAAGGATGCATAAAATGGGGTTGGCCCTCAGGTAGCATTTGTCTCAGCCAGATTTGAGGTGGCTCCTGAGAGTCAAGTACCAACATAGGATTCTGCATGGAGCACAGAGGTCATGGGTGGTCAGGGACAGGGGAGGTGACTTTGGCTGGCCTTGAAGACTGAATAGAATGTCATGGTGGGTGGCTGCAGAAGCACAGAGAAGGGAAGACATAGGACAGTTAAGGAGCAGCATGGTGGCAGGGTGGGTGGGGGAGCAGGTGAGAGGTGTGGGGCTGGAGATTCTATTAGGCAGAGAGTCCAGACCAGATGCTCAAGATCTCTGTTAAGGACAGGGTTTCTAGATTTAGCAAATAAAAGTATTGGCCACCTAGTTAAATTTGAATTTCAGAGAAGCAATAAATAATTTTTAAAGTATAAGTATGCCCCAGATATTGCATGGGTGATACTTACACTAAAAATTTCATTTTGTTATTTATTTGAAGTTCAAATTTAACTGGGCAGACTGTATTTGATCTGGCAACCCTGCTTGTGTGCTTGGTCTCCAAAAGGTCCTGCTGAAGTGCAGGCTGGTTTTGGTCACAAGAGGAAGAATCCTGTTTACTTGTTGGAGCAGATTTATTTTTCAGAGTAGCTTGAAAAGTGAAAAAAGGGACATAAGGGAGGCCAGTTGAGGGGTTAAAGAGTGGGGACAAACAGGGCAGCCCGGCAGGACACATAAGGGCCTTTTTGGGCAGGCAGCAGTGGGAGGGCCTGAGCCCTGGAAGAGGGCTGTCTCCAAGGGGGGTCAGGTGGGGCCTGGGCCTAGCTTGGACCTGGGAGGGGTCTCTCCCACTTTCCCAGACTCAGCCCCTGAAAGGGACCTGGCTTAGCTGACTGTCCTTTTGTGGGGATCCCTGTACCTAGATCTGGACTGTTGGCAAGGGCTGTGACTCACAGGTGGGATTTGAGAACAGGAGTGATGAGGACAGTCATCGTTGGGGAGAAGACTCAGCTCTGGCTCTGGGATAACAAATGTGGACCTGGAGTAGAAAAGAAGGACTGGGGAGGCCACAGGCTGCTGGGGATGTCCTTAGGATTGTGCAGGCAGCAAGCAGGCCATGTGGGTGGCCACCTGAAGGTACATCATTTGGAATCTATCTTTGGGTACCCTCAGGGACTCCATACTGCTTACAGAACAAAGCCCAGAGACCCCAAGGGGAGTGTCCAGGGCCATTCACAGGCTGATCTCATCACCTTTTCACTCCTGTTTCTCCTGGTGACTCCTCTCCCACACTCCAGGTCCCAGCCACACCAAACTGCCTATAGTTAATAATGACAAAACCATGGCCATCCCACTAACATTCAAGTACTTAATACCTTCCTATTGCTTTACACACTATACTTGTTTAACTTGATTAACCTGCATGGGGATCCTGTAAAGTAGCTACTAATATTATCTCAATTATGTGTTTGAGGAAACTGAGACACAGAAGGTCAAACAGCTCGCCCAGGTCATAGAGCTAGTAGTGGGTCTAAGAGCCCAGGTTTGGGCTCAGGCTGCCTGGGAGGAAAGCCTGTACATTAACCATGTCCCTGACCACATGCTACACTTTTGTGCTCCTGTGCCTTTGCATATCAAACCCGCTCACACAGAACCTCCTTTCTGGAGTCTTTCCTGACCACCCGCTTCTCCCACAGCCATTACCTAACAAAAGTCCGACCTGGTCCCCTTAGCAGTTTGTATCCATCTTTGTTATGACAGTGAATAGGTTTAAGTCATATTTATTTACCTTCTTGTCTCCCTCCTGTGTAATTCTAATACTTAGGTAGCATTTACACACCCACACGTCCATGTTTGTCTGTTTGTTTTTTTAACTGGATCCTCGCTGATGCTCCACGAGGCACATAGAGATAGTTTTATTAGAAGTCTGAGGCTATTGATTGAATCTTTGGAAATAGAGACCAGGAGTAAAGTAGCCCTGAATGCTGATTTTCAGTTACAGAGTTAAGAAAGAAAACCTCCAAGGTCAGCATCAGTGGTTCTGAAAAAGGGAAAAGAACCACTGATATTCATGAAGCACCAACTGTGTCCCTAGTGAAAGTGTGTGAGGGAGTGTTATCAGGGAGAAATGTAAATAAGAAGAAAAGAAAGGGACATGCACAAAGAAGGCCCTGAGATTCTGTTACCTTCTTTAATCTTCCCAACAACTCGATGTGGAGATAGTGTGGTTCCTGTGTCAGAGGAGATCATGGCTCAGCCAAGTCCAGTGCTTTGCTTAGGGAGCGAGGACTCAAACCCAAGTCTGTTCTTTCCCCTACATCCAGGAGAGAGAATTAGAAAAACACTGTACAATTCTTGTCCTCTGGGAGCCCTGGCCATGCTAGGAAGAGAGTAGTAGGCTGAGTGCTTTAGGGGTTTAGAGGAGAGATGGGCACCTGGGTTGGTAGAAGTGGGGCAAGGGGGATTGCAGGGGACTGAGTGAACAAAGATAGGAGGCCATAGAACCCAAGGCATATTCATAGACAGCACCAGCCTACAGTGGTATTTTAAATGCCATGCTGGAGAGCCTGGGCTTCTAGTCATAACTTCTGAGCATAAGCTATAGATACCTTGTAGCTACTGTTAGTCCCCTATCAGATATCCTGGCACCAAATGTGTCAGAATTCAGATTCTGTCCAATTTTACAAAGGTGTCGTGACACAACTGAACTGACCGGCTCAGATGCCTATCACAAGCCATGTGGGCACCAGCCTTAACCACAAGTCCTTGTAGCAGTCCACACAGAGATCCAAGAGCTAGTCTTTGCTCCCGAGAATGACAACTCATGTATAAGGAGAGGAGATTCCTATCCGGTGGGTGCAGGAACTCCTCTGGCATAATGAAGCCCCATGTTTTACAGAGACTGGTCTCTCTTATAAGAATGCCATAGACATAGCTGCCAGGGTCCTTACAAAAAGTCACCACACTCACAGAGACCCAAAATCATGGATTCACCACTTTCAGTTTCTTCTGGTCCTGATGCAGCTTACCATTCTGGGTCCTTTAACCACAAGCAGTATTGCCTGGTTATGTATATAGTTGCCATACTACCTTTATCCAGTCTCCAGGGGAACAGGCTGACAGGAAGTTAACTGAATGTCATTTTCTTATGCTTTGTTAACCCTTTCATCCACCCGTGTATATACCATGTATTTGGTAACACCTCCAGTGAGGTGGCATCCTATAATCAGACATTAATATTCCTGCAGCAAAATGCATCAATAGTAACACGAAATGGGGTAAATAAAAATTAAATGAATGAACCCTATATCTGCTTAGGTTAGGTTTTGTACCAAATGAGTTACAAAACAGCCTGTCAGTGTTCAGAGCGTTTGGAGTTGGGTATTTATTATTTGGAAAGGGGATAGTAGATCTGTGCATTTCCCTCTTGGAAAGTTGACACAAAGGAAGTGCAAGTCTCCTACCTTACCGCTAGAGGGCCCCTGGTTCTCATTTTGTCCTTGCTAATGGAGGTTTCCCTCACTTCAGCTTGCAGATACCAGCAAATTACCCAACCTGAAAGAACTTCTCCAGTCCTCCGGAGACAAAGACAATCGGGCCTGGGACCTGGTGAGCTGGATTTTATCCTCAAAGGTCCTGACAATCCACAGTGCAGGGAAGTCAGAGGTGAGACTTTGGTCTGTAGGATCACAGGTTCTAGGGACCTCCTTGGGCAGCTTGTTGCAAATGCACATTCCTACACCTTATCCCCAGAGACTCTGAGTCTGTGTCTGGAATGGGGCCTAGGAACTTGCACCCTGGCAGTGCAAAACTGGGTTCTGCCTGCTACTAGCTGTGTGACCTTAAGCAGGTTTCTTGGTGTATTTCAGTACTTCAGTTTCCTCATCTATAAAATGGGGATATATGGGAGTTCCCTGGTGGTGTAGTGGCTAGGCTTCGGCGCTCTCAACGCTGCTGCCTGGGTTCAATTCCCAGCCAGGGAACTACCCACATTAAAAAAAAAATGGGGATACAGATATCAGGTATACTTCCTGATACTTTCATTAGGGAAATGGCTGTGAGAATTGAATGAATTTTGCGCTTAGAACAATGCCTAAGGGCACATGCTAAGGGCTCAGCAAATGACGGGTATTACAAGCACCCCAGGTAATTCTGATAAGGGTAGAACCTTGACCACACCTTAAGAAACACTGGCCTAATCCAGTTGTTAGAAAATAAGAGAGGCAGAGCCCAAAGTAATAGAGAAACCTTAGGCTTCAGGTTCAAATCTCACTCCATCTATAACTGAGTCTCCTTTTTGCCATTTATAAATTGAGAATAGTAATAGTTACCTCAGAGAGGAGCTATGATAGGAAGTGTGTCACTCCCAGTACAGTTTGTGGTATAGATCAGATGTTCCATAATTTGGTGTCCCTTGCCTGGCCAGATCTCCCAGGGACAGGTTGGGGTGACAAGGACCAGAGTATGTATGGGATGGCAGATTCCCCATCTGGTGCTCTTTCCTCTGAGCAAGGGTTTATCTGTATTGTTCTTCACTTAATCAATTTTAATTTAAGAGCATTCAATTTTATCAGCTCCTGTTAAAGACAAATATTTTCCTTAAGTGGCACAGAATTTAATATCTTGTTTTCTGGAGTCTTGTTGGATGGTAAAGTAACATAAAGAGCCCTGGAGTGGGAGTCAGGAGGTCTATATTCAGATTCAGGATGGGCCATTAACTCCTAGAGGTTCTCTGGGTTTCACTTTTGTCATCTGTTAAATTGAGATTTACTAATTTCTCATGTGGGCATCAAGCACCTCCTAGATACTGGGTGCTGTAGGTAAAGGAGATAAGGCAATGGCTCCTTGACTTTTGATTATGGAAGAGTTAACTTCCATTAAAATATGGAGTGTTGGCACCCAGGATTATCAGCTTTTTATTGTGCCCTAGCAAGGACATTAGCCTACTATGTGTCATCATTTCATCAAAGGATGTTTTTTGTTTGTTTGTTTTTTGGTGGTTCCCTGGCTGAGAATCGAACCTAGGCCGCGGCGTTGCCTAGCCACTACACCACCAGGGAACCCCTAAAAGGGTGTTTTAACACAAAAAAGGAGGATGGTCCCTACCTCAGAATAAAGGACAGGGAGTTCCCTGGTGGTGTAGTGGCTTAAGGCTTCAGCGCTGGTGCTGTCCGCGCTGAGACTTGGGTTCGATTCCCGGCCAGGAAACTACCCACATACTACAAAAAAAAAAAAAAAAAAAAAAAAAAAAAAAAAAAAAAAAAAAGAATAAAGGACAGTTCTTCCAAAGAAAGGATTGTGGCAACCTTACAGCAGTATAAATATATATCTGTTACATTGTCCTTCTTTTTCTTATTTACTCTCAAGCCAAGAGAAAACTTTGCAGCAGACTAGCTTTGAACTATGACTTACTGTTGGACATAACAGAAACGATGTGATCTCTGCCCTGAAAAGGATTATTACCCCTTAGGAAGGAGCTTACCCTTCTGTAACAATTAGCTTTTGCTATGTAGCAAACCATCCCCAAAACCGAGTCTCTTAAAACAACATCGATTGGTTCTCATGATTCTCTGGGTTGTTGGTTGGTTTGTTCTCCTGGGTGGGGCTGGCTTGCTTGGGGCTGGATGATTAGAATAGCCTCACTTCCATGTCTGGGGCTTCAGCTGGGATGGCTGCTGTGGTTGGGGCCTTCTTCTTTGAGGCTCTCATTCTCCTGAAGGCTAGCAGGGCTGTTGACATGGCAGTGAAGTGTGAAAGGTTCCCCAGCAGCAGACAAGGAAAGGTAAGCCCTATTCAAGTCTCTGTTTTCCCTGTATGTATTAACCAAGGTCCCATTGGCCAAGGCAAGTCACATGGCCAATCCCACCTTCAAGGGGCAGAGAAATAGATTCTGTCTCTTGATGGAATCTTGGTGGAAGTCCACCTGCAAAGTCACATTGCAGAGGGGTGACAGGAAAAAATGTATGGCTATTTTTGCCATTTACCACACCTTTCTACCTCCTGAGATTATTCTAAAGATGGGATATAGAAAACAGGTGTGAAAGCGTTATGACAATGAAAACTGATCTTTAGTGAGAAGGAGCAGTGCATGCTTCTCAGTCTGTCATAGGGAAAAAACACTATTAGAGGAAAGCAGACTTGAGCTGTAAAGCTCTGTTCTTGTTTATAAATTAATGCCTTTATTTGCTTCAAACTAGTTGTTCTCATGAGCAGAGTACGTAGGACTTAAGCCCAAGGCTTTGGGAGGCCATCTTGGTAGCACATTTATCAGTTTACCAACTAAAATTGCGACTCCCTTTATGTTTTTAAGTTTGAAAAGATCCAAAAGCTGACTGGTGCCCCCCACACTCCTGTCCCCGTGCCGGACTTCCTGTTTGAAATCGAGTACTCCGACCCCGCGAATGCCAAATTTTATGACACCAAAGGAGAACGAGACCTAATCTACGCCTTCCATGGGAGCCGTCTAGAAAACTTCCATTCCATCATTCACAATGGCCTGCATTGCCACCTGAACAAGGTGGGGCCTAAGCTGACATTTGGGGGCAGAGCTGGTGCGGGGTGGGGAAGCATGGGCTCACTAAGGCCTTACCATTCAGTGTGGTCTGCAGGGCAGCATCGTCACCTAGGAGCCTGTGAAAATGCAGAATCCTAGGCTGACCCTGACCTTCTGAATCAATCTGCATTTTAACAAGATTGCCAGGTGATTCGTATAATGATTAGTTTGAGAAGCATTGATTTAAAGATGGTTCCCAGCCTTGGTTGCACTTGGGAAGTTTTTAAAAATCCCAATGCCAGATTGCATCCCAGACCAATTAAATCAGAATCTCTGGGAGTGAGGCCCAGACAGCAGCATACTTTAAAAGCTCACCATTTGATCCCAGTGTGTGGCCAATCTTCACTCAGCATGGTCTGTGGACCAGTAGCATCTGTGTCACCTGGGAGCTTGTTGGACAAGTGGAATCTCAGGGCCCACCTCAGCCACCTGATGAGAAATCACACTTTAACAGACTCTCCAACATGCTTCACATGCATGTTGAATTTGAGAAGCACTTCTCTAGGGTCATTCTGACAGTCTGTCCTTGGAGATATTGAAGGATACACCAAGGAGAGGTCCTTTTCCTCCCTCCTTGAGCTGTTTTCCTCCCTTTTTTGGAGTCAAACAGTGTCACCCACCCCTTCTCTGCTGGCACTTTTTTGCCTCTTAGTGAAATGTAGGAGGAAGAGTATACACAGGAGCCAAAAGAGACCACCTTAGCAGCTCTGTGAACCTGACTCAAACTCTCTGAGCCTCAGTGTCCTCATCTGTAAAATAGGATGCCGTTACCCACCTTCTGGTGTGCCTAGATGACTGAAATAGTTCATGTATGTGAAGGGCTCTTTCTGTACCAAGCACCAAGGACACTACTTTTTTACACTGATGGAGAAGGAATCTGGGGTGGTTGGAGTCCTGCAGCCTTACTCCTAGTCATGGCAGCACCTGCCTGGTCTGAGGAGCTGGCTCCCCACCTGCTGAGCTGTGGCTGGTGCAGCCCCAAGGCTGGAGAGACTTCCCGGCGCTGCTGCAGCTGCTTAGTGCAATTGGGTTTTGTTGAGGATGACGGGCTTGTTTACACTGGCTCTTAGTTGATTATTCCAGGCTACTGGAATCCAGGGCCTCCGTTTCACACCAGAGCAGGCCTGGAGACATTGCCTGCAGTTTAGTCTTGTACACCAAACCTTCACTTCAGTGCCCCGGGGAGTTTGCTGCTTACCGGTATCTCATCAAAGTCCCTTTGGTAAAGTGGCTGCTCTTTTGGCCTCCACTGTTTGGGTTTTCAGTGAGCGGCCTGCTAGTTGAAGCTATGAGATTATTCTCATGGTCGAGAGACCACAGGTTTTCCACTCTTGTGCATCTGTGCTCATTGCAACCTTGCTCAGGGTTCTCAAGTCTAGGGAAAGGTGTATACATAGCAGGCAACAGCAGAGAAGGGATGTGGAGTCAGATCAGAGGACATTCAGTGTCCTTGGAGAAGGTCCGTGTCAGCTTTTGAGACATGGGAACTCTGCCTAATCCAGCAAGGGGCTTCCCAAAGGCCAAACAAAGGCTTGTTTCATTTCCCCTAAGGTTCACTTAATTGTCTTGGAATTGTGAAAGTCCACTGCTATCGAATAGGACATTTCTCAGTTCCCAAGCATAGGATGTTCAGTGAGCTCTTTGAGTCCACTCCTCATCTTGAGATACTGCTGCTGTGGCCCAAGAATAGCAATTGAATTTCCACTCGAATGTCAAATTCCCTCCATTGGCTACTTGGAATGTTGTGTTGAGAAGTATTCTGAGTCAGTGGGAATGAGTGCCATGATACTATGTTTGCCTTCATAGTTGGTTATTAATGTCTACCATGGGCAACGAATGTGTTTGCTGTGCCTGCTGTAGCCTCACCTTGAGGTATTTCACCTGAGATCCTTCTTTCTCACCTGGCATGCTTCCTCATGGAGTGCACCAAGTTAGTGCCCACCACTAGGGAGCTACCTCCTAGATTTCTGAACATTTTTCTTGGTCAACACCAATACAAAGGGTAAAACTTACACTGCCCTTTAAAAAGGCCTGCCTTCTTCAGTTACAGATTCTGGTCTGATAGATTCATTTATTTTCTAAGTAATGATTGAGATTACCTCTCCGTTCAGGATGTGACTTTGTTTCTACAAGCCCGTCAGTGTAACCATACATTCATGTAACAGGAATTACAATACATACTATGATATAATAGCCTGTGATGGAGTACTTGATGCTTTATGTACGTGACCTTATTGAATCCTCACCTACTACCTTATGAAGGAGATACTATTATCACCACTTTGTAAATTTAGAAACTGAGACCCAGAGAGTTTATATAACTTGCCAACTTGTTGGAAGTAAAGGCAGGATCCAAACTCAGGTCTTTTTGGCTCTTTATACCTATGTTTTTCTCACTCAACCTTGACCACGGGAACTACTAGTTTGCCCACCTAGTACAATACATCTACAATTAATTGAACTGTCGTCATACAGGAATATATTTAGTAATAACCCTGTGATGATGTTACAGGATTTTTTTATCTTATGCCTTTTGATGGAAAAAAAAAGGTTTGAAACATTTGTGTTTACAACTCTGTTGAAGCAAGACCTATGTCATCTCGCTGTGCCATTCTGCATTCACCCAGCCCTCTTTCTTTTCTGTTGGCTTCTGCCATTTCAGACATCCTTGTTTGGGGAAGGGACCTACCTCACCAGTGATTTGAGCCTGGCCCTCATTTATAGCCCCCATGGCCATGGGTGGCAGCACAGCCTCCTTGGCCCTATCCTCAGCTGTGTGGCTGTGTGTGAAGTCATTGACCATCCAGATGTCAAATGCCAAACCAAGAAGAAGGGTGAGTGAGCACCTAGACCTGGGCTGCAGGTCTCTGGGGGTGCACACTCTTGCTATTGGCCCAGTTGTTGGGTGGGATACCTATTGTACACTAAGGGATGGGCTGACTGAGTCCAGAGCAACGTAGGGCAGAGGCCTGCCTTCAAAAAATGAACAGTCTCCTTATCAATTGACATACAATGGGAAAGATATCTACTACAAGGTGGTGGGTAAAGAATGCCAGGTGAGGGAGCTATAGGGTCCACAGGGCAGCTCAGAGGACGGAACAATCATGGTGGGTCCAAGTGCTCAGGGAAAGCTTTGGGGAGGAGGTGAGATTTGATAGATGAATGCAAGTGTGTGAGGCCAGATAGTGGGCTCCTTGAAGGTAGGAACTGGGTCTCATTTACTTTTGGGACCAGGTAGCAGCAAGGAGCCTGGTATGTACTTGACATTCAATAAACATTTGTCAAACTGAAGCTAAAGATGTGTGTCCAGACCTGTCCCTCCAGACCACAGCCACTCCTCACTTAACTACTTACCTGTTTAATGACCACTGGACTTACAACCAGTTCTTCAGCATGGGGGATGCCCTTTCCCAGTGTGAATCTCGGGAGTACCCTTTCTCAGTGTGTGTCTCGTTCCCGCCGTCTGTTAATATTCACTACACAAAGTGTTCGCAATCACGCAAGACTACGTATTTCATTTTTAAGTGTAGTGTCGTGTGATATCTATTGAAAAATACCCTTTGGCACCAGGACGCACCACAAGACATCTGCCTTTAAGCTCCTCGCTTATTGACCAATTTGCTTCACAATATAGTTGTAGGAACTTGTCAAGTGAGGAGTGCCTGTACTTTGGTGTGGGCTGGAACTCTTGGAGGATGTGAGAAACAACTGAGGCCATCAGCAGTAAATCCTGGGCTCTCCAGGGAGCACACGACTAGCTGGCCACCTCAGTCCACTGCTCCGATATGTCCCTTAGCCCCTGGGTCTAATGTCACAGTTTGTGAATTTCTAGAGTAGCCTGGAGGGACAGGTCTGGACACACGTCTTTAACTTCAGTTTGACAAATACTTATTGAATGTCAAGTACACAGGCTCCTTGCTGCTTCCAGGTCCCAAGAGTGAATGAGACCCAGTTCCTGCTTCAAGGAGCCCACTGTCTGGCCTCACACACTTGTGTCCATCTATCACATCTCACCTCCTCCCCAAAGCTGTCCCTGAGCACTTGGACCCACCATGATTGCTCCGTCCCCTGAGCTGCCCCGTAGACCCTATAGCTCCCTCACCTGGCATTCTCTACCCACCCACTGCCTTGGTAGTAAATATCTTTTCTATTATTTGTCCTCTACCCACTGCTGTTTTGCCCACAAAAGCAGAAAAGTCACAGAACTGTCATTCTGGTCTCCGGAACTGGCCTGTTAGTTCCACTGAGAAAAGGAAAATTGGGAAAATTGTCTGTTCCTGGCCTCTAATGTAAAACAACTGGAATCCTGAGGAACGGACCCAGGTCTGACGCCACCGGCCCAAACCAGACAGCATGAATATTTGCATTTATAATTCTTAGGAATTTTGCAAACCATGACATTAAACATTAAAACAAAACCTTGCAACGTCTGCTGTTACACAGCTTTGGCATTTTTTTAATTGCTAAAGCTTTTACATGTTATTAAAAGAAAAGTTTTGTTTTTGTTTGTTTGCGTTCTTAAACAGCTAGTCATGTGCTCCCTGGAGAGCCTTAGTACAGAGGATAGGAGATGTGTTCTTAGAAGCTCCAGTCCAGACTAGGTAATTTAAAATGCTTGCTAAGAGACTTGTCTCAGATTAAATCCTGTTCCTCATCCCAGATTATTTTTTTGTTATGGACATCAGTCTGCTTCTTCCCTCTGCTTTCCTCAGTTAAGTTTGTTTTTTCTTTTGCCCCTCGTAACTCTTTTATTTTCCTACTCCTTTTTTCCTCCTCCTGTCTGTCAGTTCTCCTGTCTTTTAGTGAGCTTTGCATGCACACATAGGCCCATTCCTCAGCGTGCTGGGGCTTCTCCTAGGACCAGGAGGCTTGACCTATTTGGATTCATAATTTGCTGTTTTTATTATTGTATTTCCCTCCCCCCCATAAAGTTGTGTTTTCTGCTCTTTATTCAGATTCCAAGGAAATAGATCGCAGAAGAGCAAGAATCAAACACAGTGAAGGGGGTGACATCCCTCCAAAGTACTTTGTGGTTACCAATAATCAGCTTCTACGAGTGAAGTATCTGCTGGTCTACTCACAGAAGCAGGCCAAGAGGTAAGAAGCACGGTCCCTGCACGAGGCCAAGGGAGACAACTAAGGTTGCATTCAGAGCATTGGGTTCTTGGTTATCATTACTCCCTTCTTCCAGTCTTCGGCCTTACCTGTGTATGAGGTATATAAAGCACTGTGCTAGGGCATGGTGAGGATTGAGGATAAGGTTGAATGAGATGTGGTCTTGATCCTCAGAGGGTTGTATATTTTAGTGAAGGAGATAGGTGGAGATCCATAAACATAAATAACTTGAAGGACTTTACTGAAGCCAAATTGACTGCCCCAGCCATGAAGCCCCTCAGCTGCCTAGGCCCCTGATTTCATTCTGAAACCCACTGATGAGGTTAAGCTGAGGGGCAGCGTAGTGATTGGACTCTGGCTGGGATTGTATGCTGCCCAGCTTGGTCACGTTCCATGGTGGCTGTTGAACCACCATTTGCTCCTTTCTGGACCTGAGATGCTTCGTCTTCATTTCTAAAGTGAGAATGTTGAACCCAAAAGCGGGTAAGACCTTCATTTTCTAAGAGCTACGGTGGATGCCTCATTTCATCTCAGCGGTGTGGTAGGGAGTGTGTGTACAGGGTTTTCCAGGGTCAGGGCTCACTTTTAGATCTTGTTGCATTGTTGGGGGTCTATAATGGAGCTTCTCATGGGGATGAGCAGCACGTGAGCAGGTAAGACAGGAAGGGGGGCTTACTTTTGATACTTCCAATTCCTGTGTATACACACCAATGGTTTCCATGCTTCAGGATTTCATAAACCAGTAAAATCCTCCTCCCCCAAATTTGGGAAATTTGTGTAGGGTTCTGGGGAACATTATCCTTTGGTTTAAAATCATCTGGCTTTTTCTACTCGAAAATTCCTTTCCTTCCCACTTCTTCCTGGAGTGTTTCTTTAGTGCACACTTGGACGGGTTAGATCATCTCTCATGTGACCAAAGAGGATTTCCCCAGCATGGATTGATATCTGTATGTGTCTAAACATGAAAAGACTTTTGCTAAATAACCTGCCACCTGCTGCCCTCCAGGCAAACACCCTGAGCAAGGTCATTCTTCTAGATACCAAAGTCGTGCTTAAGAAGAGACAGGATATAAAAGGTTCAAAAGGAGCAGCTATAAAAGAGAAGATCAGGATGAGCTCATTGCATAGCTGTCTTTGTACATTTAGAACATGTTCTGGTGAAATGCATGTCGGTGCCAGGGCAAACAGCCTCAGATTTCTTGAGCACAGGAGAACTCACGAAGCTTCATTTCATGGCTCAACTCAGAGGATGAAATTCATCATTGCGTCTTCTTTGGGCCAGAAGTTGTTGCATACACTTTAAAAAAATGTTTTTCTCTTTTTGCCAACATCACTCTTTTTTCCCCCTTAAGCAGGGCGTCAAGCCAGTTTTCCTGGTTTTCCAGCCATTGGTTTACGGTTATGATATCCCTGTATCTGCTGCTGCTGCTCATAGTGAGTGTCATCAACTCCTCAGCTTTCCAGCACTTTTGGAATCGTGTGAAGAGATAATCTTTCTGGGCCTGGCATGGGGGCCACTTCAACCATGTGCCTTATGACAACTTGTTCTGTACCTCCTGTGCCGCATGTCCAGCCAGGTCGAGCCTGGGGGCCAGTTGGAGACCACAGGACAATTTTCATACGCCGTAAATGTATCAGTTGCCTTTGATAATGCTCCCAGACACACTCTGGCCCACAGGGCTCACTGGTTCCTCACTCGTTGGTTTGGGGGAGCCCTTCTGTCCGCTCCTTCCTAAATAGTCTTAGGGAGTTGGCTTTTTGTCAGAGCCAAAGGAAAAAGTCCTACTGCATTTAAAAACAAAATGTCCAAGCTGTCAGTGGTGTGTTTACAATCGCTCCTGGCGGACGTTGGCCCTTTCTCTAATGCCTTCTGGAAGGCGGAAAATGTGTAGTGGGGACGATAAATCACTAGGCGGTTGCCTTGTTTTGACTTGAGACACTCAAGAGAAACAGTCATGTTTCTCATAAAAATCGGTGGGATCGTTTTTGAATTCCATCAGCTTTTGTCTATGAGTACAAAACATTTTCAGTTTTCTCAAATCAACAAACAGCCTTCTGCTATAGCTGTAATGCCCATGCCTGACCCATGGATGAGAAAGAAAGGAGTCAGAGACCTGATTAACACATAGAAACTTAACAATGAGCATCATGTCGTTTTTTTCTAAAAATTATCAGCTGTTGATGATAGTTGCAGGCCTGCCTCCTGATCCTGTTCTCACGAAGCTGCCTTGATTGTGGCCCGCCAACCACAAGTGCCATGCTGCAGGCCCTCTGTCGCTGTCGGCCTATGAGACAGAGGACTCCCTCAGTGTGCCACAGATGTGTGTGGACTGAGCCCCCTCAGAGGGATGGCAGGTCTTTGGGACTCAGCCTGGGCTTTCTTTACATGTGCAGGAAAAGCCTCTGGCTGCCCGGAGAGCCATGGTTCTACATGCTGTGTTCTCTGCCCACGCTTCCTGCCCCATTTCAGTCATAACAGAACCCTTTCTGATTTATGGGGGGGAGATGATTTCTGTAAAGAAGGGAGAAAATCAGTTTTCTACAATTTGTGAATTTATGAAAAAGCCATTATCATGGTTTTTACATTGAATATTGGAACATTTCAAAATAATAAAAGTATTTTCCTAATTACTATGCCGCCTTTGTGACTGCTTTCAGTCCTAGTCTGTCTGCCTGTATATGCCCTTTTTCTAAAAACCTTTTCCGCCTTCCTTGTTTGAGGTGGCTATTTGCTAGAAAGCATATATCACCAGTATATCTAGTAGGTGTTGGATTTCTATTCATGATAGACCATATATGAGCACCTATTGTGTGCTAGGCATTAGAAGTAGGGTGGGACCAAGGTCCCAATGCCCCTGTCCTCACTTAGCTGACAATCTGGTAAGGTGGCAGATGGACAGACATTCTCAGCAGTGAGGTTGGCATTGTGTGGTATTATTATAAAGGAGTTTTGGAAAATACTCAGCAGGGAGTTCCCTAATGGTGTAGTGGCTTAAGGCTTTGGCACTGGCGCTGTCAGCGCTGCGGCCTGGGTTCAATTCCCAGTCAGGGAGCTACCCACATACCAAAATGCAAAAAAAAAAAAAAAAATACTCAGCAAAGAGTTTTAATTTTTTTTTTTTTTTTTTTTTTTTTTTTTTTTTTTTTTGCTTTTTGGTATGTGGGCAGCTCCCTGCGTGGGAATCGAACCCAGGCAGCAGCGCTGACAGCACCAGCGCCGAAGCCCTAAGCCACTACACCATCAGGGAACTCCCAGCAAAGAGTTTTAACATGCCCTGGAACTATGGAAGTGACAGCACGTAGCACTGTCAGGCACTTTACATGTACTGATTTCTTTAATCCTTATGACAGATAAGAAATTGAAATACCAGAGAGTTTAAATAGCTTGCCCAAGGTTACTTGGCTAGGAAGTAGAGCTGGGAGTTGAACAGTTTCAGTATCGGTCTTATAACCATAGTGCTATACAGTCCCCCAGGGTGCCAGAAAAGGTGATGTTCAACTGCAACCTGAAAGAGCCATCAGTGTTGGGCTAAGAGTTGGAGGAAGAGTTTAGCAGGCAGTGGGAACAGCACATGCAAAGACCTGGATTTCTCAATGGAGAAGCTAAATGCAGGAGAGCCACAGAAGAGGCTGTGGTAAGAAATGGGGCTAAAGAGGTGGGCAGAGGCCTTATAAGCTGTGGGCTGGGGAAAGCATTAGAAAGTTTTAAGCAAGGAATTGATATGATCGGATTTGGTTTGTTGGAGAATGGATTTAGGGTTATTGAGGATTGAAAGAACTGATACAATAGTGCCCAGCACAGAGCAAATAGCTGATGGGTTTCAGCTGCTATCCTCATCATTATCATCATGATTACTTGCTTTTAATGGCCCAGCAGAAGACATGAGCATGCAAAGGAAACAGCAGGAATGTCCAGGAATATAGGTGGAAACCAAGACAACAAAGTGTCATAGAAGCCAAAAAGGAGGGCTTGATGAGCAGTGTCAAATGCTTCTGACCAGTTGAGATTATACTTAAGAAGAATCTTGTCAGTGCTGTGGCCTGGGTTCGATTCCCAGCCAGGGAGCTACCCACATACCAAAAAGCAAAAAAAAAAAAAAAGAAAAAAAAAAGGAAGAAGAATCTATTGGATTTACTGAGTTGGAGGTCACTGGTGAACTTGTGGAAACATTTTTCAGTGAAGTTCAGTGTAGGAGGTGTGGAAAAAGTCTGACCGCACAAACGTGAAATGTGCATGGTTCCATGGGTTCTCAGGCAGTTAAAACCTAGCCCTTTTTTTCCTGAGGTTTCTGCCCCCACTCCCTCCCCCCCACCAAAGGCAGTGCAATACCTCATGTGACTGTGAAGCAGACTGAGCTTGTGGGGACATGAAGATGAGTGAAGAATGGTTCTGCCCTCCAGGAGCTTTCAGGCTAGTGGGAGGCCATTAGACAGGTACATTTTAATATGGGGAAGGAAATCCCTGGAGTCTAGACAATAGGAGTGGGTAGGAGGGATGACTAGGGCAGGGGCACATTATGACTTTCATGGGCCTTAGGCACTTTTAGTTTTGTAGGCCCCTTCCTCAATTAAAAAAAAAAGTTTTTGTTTTTTGGTTTTTTTTTTAATTCATTTTTATTGTTAGACTTATTGGGGTGACATCTGTTAAAAAAAGTTTTTTAAAAATTATATTTTATGACTGCTTTGGTATAAAGATGCATATATTACTATTATATACTAAAACGTTTTCTTCCACTTAAAAGGTCATTATTCCCCCCTTCTGATTGTAAAAGAAATTAAAACATTTTCATAATGTGGGTCTTAGGTACTGTGTCTACAATGTCTAATGGATGAGTCAGCCCTGGAAGAGGGTAATGGGGGATAGTGTGAGATCTTTGGGTACTTGGAATGGAGAGGCAGGAAGGAAGCAAATCCTAAAGACTCAGTTCTATTTGTCACTGACCCTACATCTAAGGCAGATCCCATAGGCCAGCCAGCTCCAGGAAAGAGCAAATGCGGATGTTGGCAGTTCAGGAAGCTCATGGTGCAGACACTTTTTTGTGGAGGAGGAAGAAGCAGTGTCCTTGTTGACAAACCCCCACTGGGCCAAGAGCTTCGCTAGGCAGCTGATGGAAAAGGAAACCAGATGGGATGGTGGTTCATTTGGAACCACCTCATATTGGAGCCCCAGCTGTCTTGGTTTTGTGAAAGCACCGCCATTGGCCCTCTGTCACTAAGCTTTGGAAGGAGTGGCAAGTGGACCTCCCACGAGTGAGGTAACTGCTTCTGAGAAGTGCTGAGAATGCCATGAGTTGTCAGTTTCCACCACAAAGGGAAAGGGTTTTACTCTGTGGGCTTTTGGATAAGTGCACTGTGTATGACAGAGATGGGGAATAGAGATGTGGTTCACTGTTGTTTCTGATTAATTCATTTCATTGAACATATTGTCAACCAAACCTGGAATAGATGGGGAGTTTGTGATTTAAAGATCCCAATTCAGATATTTTTTCTTTAGAACATGGCCCCAGGCATTTGAGCCCATTCCGGCAGCTAAGCCCAGGAGGTTTGCATTGGCTTAGAATCAGCAGCACTCACCCTCCCTGTTACCAGGGTGATTCTTGGGTGGGGAGTGGGACTGGATTCAGTTACACACACGTGTGTGCGTGCACACACACACACACACACACACACACACACACACCCAGAACCATGGCCCTCCCTAAGTCCCCTCCACAGCCCCCACCCGTGTTCCCACTCCTCTCATCTCCACCCTGCCCCACCTCGTGAGTTTTCCATCTCTTGGCCTTTGTTTGTTTCTGCTTTTGTCAGTCTCTTTCCTCTGGATGGGTTTCTGTTTGTTTCTGAACTGTCTGGGGCTGTGCACCATGGAGACAGTGTCCTGGGCTGCCCCTAGCCCTGCTCTGGTTAGAATAAGCCCCTCTTCTTTGCATGCATCTCCAACCTGACATTAGGAACACACAAAACAAATCACGACATTCTGAAGCAAGATAGAAACCACCATCTCCACCTCCCCCTGGAATTCTTGTCTACCCGGAAAGGGTTTTGAGAAAAAGATACTCAAGAAAAGTTTGTTGAGTGGATAAATGGAAGAAAGGATGCACGAAACTTCCCTGTCACAGTAGAAGGTGATGATTGAACATCAGCAAAGGAGATTGCAGTTAGACTGGAGAAAAAATGCCTTGGCAAGGCAATGTGGGTGGATGAGGGTGTCAGAGAAGGTTACAGACATCTGTTGCTTGATTTCAGGGAGTCCCATTTGCTTATTGTCAGCAGAATACCTTGGGGAGTAGTGAGGGGAGTGGGCAGCACAGAGCCTTTTGTTTCACTGAAAAGGCTCAGACTCAAAATGCAAATGGTCCTGAGAGGTTAAATTATTGACTTGATGCTTATTCATGCAGACATGTGAATGACCGATGACAAAGCCTTTCCTAAGAACAGGTTTTAGTAATGACTTGGAGGTGGTGGTAGTGAGAAAGAAACCACTGGAGATTCAAGGATGAGAGGAGTTTTGACCATGTGAGGGGGTGAGGGGAAAAAAGGAACGCTCAGACCACTGGAGTCAAACTCTCAATAACCATTTGGCCAAGGGAAGACCTCAGTGAAAACTGTATGGTGCTGACAGATCCTTCTATTCCTGACATAGTCAATTTAGTCAAACTGCCTCCTAGTGGGTCAGGAAGGAGAGGCCAGCCTGAATTCTAGGGACTATGGATTGCAGACCAGTTTAAAGATGTAGTTTTGCTGTTCTTAAGCAAGTACAGGCTATCCCAAATGGGCCCATAACACATTGCCCATCAGAAGGCTGTAGGGATCTAAAATCAGCACATCAACTATATTTTTAGAGGGCTTTAGAGTGCTTGAAAAGTATTTGTTGTCTTAGTTCTTTGACCATTGATTTCCTTTGGACGACACCTTTTCTTGTTGCCCAGTCTATTCACCTTCCTGGTACTATACACATCCCAGCCCCCCTCTGGGGGACCCACCTCTTTTCCACTCTCATTAGATCTTGGTAAAGCTGACTGCCCCTTCCACCTACACGCTCTAGCTGGTGGAGCAGTATCTCAGGCCCTAGCCAATCAGCAAGTTGCATTCCCCCTGACCTCAGTGATTGGTTCAGACACAGGCATGTGACCTAATCAGAGTCTGTAAGGAGATTTTTGCTGGGGCTGCTGGGAAGAGGCACTTGTATCCCCCTTGGTCCTCAGTGTGAGAGGTTGGCAGTGCTGCTGGTGTTTGCTGCCAGTGTGAAGCCTCAGACTGACACCAGCACCAACACAGTGGGAAGCAGAGCCAAGAGAGGAAGAGAAGCCGAGTCCTGATGATGTTTGAGTATTGAATCCAGTTGTGCCTAAAGCCAGACTTCTCACTTATGTGGCCAATAAATTCCTTTTTATTTAGAGTTTAAATTGTATCTTGTGAGGAATAAAGCAAGGAGGAGTCCTTAACTGATACCCTTTGCCATCCTGGAATCATTTTTGGTATAAACCCTTTATTAAATATAGAGGGATGTGAATTCCTAATGAATGAGTCAGTATTGATGAAGTTTGTCCTGACCCCTGGACTAGCCACAAGGCACTCAATCCTGGACAAAATGAAAGATGGGCAAAACACATAAAGCCCACTATGTTCTGGGGCCTTCTGGGGCCTCAGCATCAAGGTGGCTACTTGGGTCAACTTGGACTTTTCTGCAGAAAGGCTTCTGGATTAGGGGACCCAGGAGCACTCTGAGATCTGCGAGCAGCAATGGGTAGACGTGACTAGGGTAGGGATCATAAGCTACACTGAAGGGGACTGGCCCTCAGGAAGATCAGAGATTGAGGGAGAAAGGCACTACCATTTATCAAGTGCCTCCTGCATGACTGGCATATTAAAAGGATTTATCTCATTTAATCCTCACAATATCCTTGTGAAGCAGATACTGTAATCTTTATTTTACTGGAGAAAAAACAGGCTTTTAGAAGTGACTTGCCCAAGGAACAAATGCCTATAAGAGGCAGCACCTGAGTTGACTTTAGAGCTGGAATAATAAGAAAGGCAGGCAAGTGCAAGGCCACAGCTAGAGGAGCTGCCTCAGCAAAAGGATCTGGGCTCAGGTGGTGTACGGAGGCTAGAGTGGGCACCGTCAGGCCCAGGGGATGCCAGATGAGCTCCCTTCCCAGGCTAAGGCCGTTAGCTCCGCCATGTCCCATAAACAGGGGGCACCTGGGGTGCTGGAAGTGGGACCATGGGAAGTCTCCCCTGACTCCCACACTATTAACAAGAGCTCTGGGCTCAGCTCCATTCACCTTTCCAGCCCTGCCGCTGCAGACCCAGGAGGTGACCTTAGAGGTGCACATGGCACTGAATGTGGGGCAGGGAGGGGCAGCCCCTCCCTGGCACCCCCACTGCCTGTTTAGAGCTCAGCCTATCAACCTACTTTGATTAAGTTGGTTTGAGACCTCACATCCAGGAACTGCCAGCAGCCAAATCCCCATGATTGAGATGTTCTCGACATCAGAGAATAAACAGGCTCCCCTGTCTAGCCAGCTGTGCCGAGCAGCATTCCTGTCTCCCTGCCCGGCTGGGTGGGGCTGCAGCCCTGTGTCCACCTCCAGCAGAGGCCTGGGGGACATGGTGAGTGGGTGGAAGGGAGAGGAGAAGTCGCTGTCTGTCTCCAGACTACATAGGACATTCCCTCCTCTGAGTTCCCATTCGCTCCAGTGCCAGGCATCTCAGCCTCAAGCCACTCCTGACACAAGCTTTGTAAAATGACCGTGCGACTTAAGAGAGGCCCACACCAGGCCACTGTCGCTGCAGTCAAGCCCCTTTGCCCTTGCCTAGGGGTTGCCTGGAGAGTTTGAGACTCCTACATCATTCTAGCTAGATCTGAAGTTATCACACCCAAATGGCTCATTTTATAGAGGTGGACACCTGAGTCAGCAGGAGAAGCAAGACTGGACCCCAGGTCTTTCATCCAGTGCCCTGGGATACTGTGGATGGTGTGGCTAAAATGACGTTAGGGGCTCTGAGTGAAGGGGTGGCCCTTGTTTTTGCAGGGGAGCAGAGGTGTTTTCATCTTACGCCTGTTTTGAAGATCAGGCTTGAGGCCGAGCAGTTTCCTGAGGAAGGAAGGCTTCTGGAAAAGTGCTGTTCACCAGCTCCTCCTAAATCATCCCATCGGGGGCAGAGCTGGGGCAGCAGGACCTGAGTGGGGTTCTACAACTGTCCAGAGTCCAGCGCTCAGTCTGGGCTTGGCCAGGCCATGGGAGGCAGCTGGGGAAGTGGGGCAGAGTGCTTGGGAACAGGGAGACCCCCAGCACACACCGTCTGCTTCTCTGCCCTAGGACTCTGGTCTGGGACTGCGGGGGGAGGGGA
Organism: Lyroderma lyra; assembly: GCA_004026885.1. Taxonomy (NCBI): domain Eukaryota; kingdom Metazoa; phylum Chordata; class Mammalia; order Chiroptera; family Megadermatidae; genus Lyroderma; species Lyroderma lyra. Next base: position 44,386 of record PVJL010000662.1, read on the forward strand.
ACGAGAGCAGCCTTTCTCAGCTGGCCTGCAAAAGGAATTTCTCTAAGAGCCCCTCTAGCTGGAGACAGCCCAGGGGTTGGGGCGAGGGAGAGTGTGGGAGCCCAGGGCAGCTGAGGGGTCTCTGTGGCCAGGTGTCTCACTCCCAGTCTGTCTTGGGCCTCCACCTTTGTCTCTGTCTAGAAGTGTGGATTTGTGTGACTGTTTGTTATGTGTAGGCAGCTGCATTTCTGGTTGGAGCTGGGAAGTGTGTACTTACATGTTTGCCTGCATATGTTTATGTCCACATCTGTGTAAACTCCTGTTCACGGGCCTCTATGTCTTTGCATGGATGAGTGGGTCTGTACCTGCCTACACATGTCATGAAAGTATGCATGTGAGCATTTAGGTTATTTTGGTGTAAACATGTACCTGTCTTTCTAGCTGTAAGTTTAGGCATGCGTGTGTGGGAGCGTGGGCATATATTTATTAATAACATGTTGATGAGTCCCTGAAAACATGTATGCCTGTCTATTTACAGTTGTGTACAAGTATTCATTCACTCATTCATTGAGTCATTCAAAAAGTGATTTGCTCATTTACTAACAGGCATCTTTAAATAAAGTGCTCACTCTGTGACTGGCCCCACACTGGGCCCACAGTGAGAATTTAAAGTGTACAGGGCAGCTCCTAACATTTCTAAGACCACAGCAAGAGTACAAATGAAGGCTTATATTCTTATGTGTACATATTTAAATATTACATGCCAATACAACAAACTACTAAGGAAAATACTCAATCCTAATAACTCAGAGGGCTGGGTTTGATTTTAAATTCCCAACTCCTCTGAGCTCTATGCTGGAACTTAGCAACTCAGAGTAAGTGGTCCCTGCCTCTTTTTTTCCCCTCCTGGCTCTGTCATGTACCTTGAAGGGCCTTGTATATATGTGCTACTCCTCACACATGTCCAAACTGCATACATACACCCCACAAATAGCTGTCCCTAGGCAACCCTTTGGGCCTAGGAGTGCCCACACTATCGACAAAGCCTGCCCAAATGGCTCCAAGTAGGAAATAATGGGGTCCCATGTACCTGATTTGTAATCCAAGAGGAGGGCATGGACTTCTGGTGGGCCCATTCCTTTGGTCCCAGGGACTTCTCACTGAGGGTAGCCAGAGTAAAACTAGAGTCGGACCCAGAGTAAGGGCCCTCTTGCCTGTTTCCTCATGGAACTTGTGATCTGGAAAGGAACTGCCACATGTAAAGAGATGAGAATAATACCATATATGGGTATAGTGCCCGTGTATGTGTCTTTGCTGTGTATCCATGTCTCTGAACGTCTGCCTCTGTAGATACCTGTATGTGTCTGTGCGTGTGTTTCTCTGTTTGTTCATCTTCGTCTGCCTTGTCACCTGAAGGGCAAAGCCCACAGCTTTCCTCCCACCCCTCTCTCATCTGGGTTGACTTCGGACTATTGACACAGGCTGGGGTGGTAGGAGGGACACTGATCTGAGTCCGAGCCATTGTTGTATGCTCTGTTCGACTCACTGTGTGATCTGGCCTTAGTTTCCTCATCTGTAGAAGGAGGGGTTGGATCACTATGCATTTTATTTATAGGCCTGACTTGGTTTACAGAAGAAGTATGATTGATTTCCTGAGTTGATTACTTTCTAGACATCACATTGAGGGGTACCTAATTGTAGAAGCTCTGGGTTCAAACAGAACTGGATTTGAATCCCAGATCTTCCATAACCAAGCTGTGTCTCTTTTAGAGTTACTTAATCTCCCTCAGAGTTGTGAGGATTAAATAAGATAATGTGTGTGAAGTATTGAGCATCATGCCAGGCTCACAGATGTTCAGTAAATACTACTCTGTCCTTATCTAGGGTGTTTGCCACTTTTACAAATTCTGGGTTCAATACACTTATTGACTAATTGAAATCATTGGAACCACATGTTTAGGGTGTTCTGGCCCTGTGTTGGCTGGGGTGGGTGGTTGGGACAGCTGGGTGAGAAAATCTGGCCCTTTCTTCAGCTCCTTCTAAGAAGCTGCCAACTCAGATCTGTGTGTGAGCCACTCCCTCACCTCATTTTCTGGTAGGACCCTTGACACTTTCTCAGTCTTATGTGAAGCACTGTGAAGCACAGGTTCAATACCCTTCTCTGACCTGGTTCTCCCCTGAGTCCCTCCTTGGTGCCGCAGGATGCTGAGCTAAGTAGGATTGGGACAGAGGACAGAGTTGGGCCAGGTAAGTTCTCAGGCTTCCCTCAGGCCTCAGACATGTCTCGGCCTGCCTGTCCAGCTCCAATAGTGGGCGGATACAGATGGGATCTGCCAGAAGTCACCTGTCTCAAATGATTGCTCTTCCTGGGAGGGAATTGCTTGGGTCTTGGCACAGGTGGCCTTAGGAACCTAGAGCACTGGGGAGACTGAAGAGACCTCCATGACTCCTGTCCCCTCAAGGTCTCTAGAATGGATGAGTTCCAGCAGGAGCCACATGAAGAGAGTGTGGAGGGCAGGTGACAATACTTCTCAGTCAGGGCTGGTGGGAGTGACCAACTTGAAAATCCCCTGGAGCCTGTGAAAACTGGTGGCTTTGGGGCTCTCCTGAAATACCCCTGACCCAGAGGGAATGAGTGAGAGGTCTAGGGCCTAACCAGGGTTGCTGAGTTGGGAAATGCTCTGAGTATAAGCTCAAGAGTGGCCAAGGCCCTGAGCAACGCAGGAAGGGGTCTGCCCTGGGGTCATGCTGCCCATCCCTCTGACTCCCCACCCGCTAACATGGGTGACTGAGAATTGGTTTGATGATCTCCCAGCTCCAAGGATTGCTGAGAAGGTAGGAGCAACTTAACCTGCAAAAGGCTCTTTTGGGGGTCCTTGCAATCTCTCTCTACCATCTCTAAGCTGTTCTGTTTGGGTCCAGAACTGGGAATTTTCCTCTTGAAAAAAAAATCAAAGCAAGGGACCAAGTGGTGGGTTGAGACCAAAATAATGTGTTTAAGGAAATTTCTGCTTCATGTTGGCTAGGACAGGGAATGTCTGGTCAAAGAGCCGCTGACGGCCAGGGTCTCTGTAAGTAAACAGACCGCCTCCAACGGCCTCCCTGAGCTCATTTCCCTCAGCAGTGTGCAAGGAAGATGATGTCACCAGAGCAGGGCCTCCTGGTCACGGAGTTTGTGAGTGAGCAGGACGGAGGTTCAGTGATGGCCAGCAGCCTAGTTATTGCAAACAGCTGCTTCCTATACAAGCACTGTGACACCCTTCTGCACCCACTCATCTATGAGGGGACTCTAGCTACCTCCATGATCCCATAGCTAAGGGTGTTCTTTGGGAAGCTGGGATTAACTATGAAGTTGCCAGCATCCATGCAAGTCCTCCTCATGTCTATGGAGAGGGTCACCTAGGGTGGGTTCAGTTGCAAGGAGTAGCCCCTGGAGGTCAGGCCGATATCCTGCCCCCATGTAGAGCCAGTAGTGGCAATGGGCACCACAGCCTGTCTCCTGGGGCCAGGCAGCCAGGACCAGTAGGAGAGTTTCCATGAGCAGAGGGCACACAGGTCAGAGAAGGTTGGGAGGTGGGGTGGGGAAGAATCCACAAAGCTCTCTCTGTGTCTCCTGCACAGGCTCTTCCTGAGAACTGAAGTCACCAGGTGAGACTTTTATGGGGTTTGAAAGCCCTGGAGCAGAGTTGCTGAGGAGTAGCTGCCAGAGGTTGGGCCAGGCTCTGAAGCCTCCCCCTATTCACTCTGGACCACCCCCACTTCACCTCCTGGCTAGGCAATGGGGAGCAGTGAGCCTCCAAGTAGGTAGGCTAGAAGCTTCTTGCGAGTGGGCCTAAGCCTTTCACTTCTTGAGTCCCCCAGAATTCTGGGCTGACTTCACAGGAGACTCATCAGTCACACAGACCCACCCCACAGAGCAACCAGAGCACTCCGTGCCTGTCTGACCTAGGCTGACTGAAAACCTCAGATTGACTGGCAAGCTCACAGAAGACTCACTGCCTGCCTAATTAGTTTCCTTATTAAAAAAAATAGTAATTGAACATCTCATTTGTGCCAGGTCCTATGCTGGATGCAGGGGATAGAGCAGTGAACAAGATAGACAAGATGCCTGCTCTTAGAGAGATGACAATAAGCAAACAAAACAAGGACATAGTATGATTATATATTATGAAGGAAGTAAACAGGATTTCGTGGGAGAGAGTATCCAGCAGGCCCTGCCCTGGATGTAATGGTCAGGGAAGACCTCCCTGACACATAATCTGAGACCTGGGAAATGAGAATGAGAAACAAACCAACAAACATGCAAAGTGCCTATGGAAGAGCATTCCTGATAGAGGGAAAGGCAATATCAATGCCTTGAGTTGGGGAAGAGCTTGGCCAAATCTTGGAATAACCAGAAGACCAATGTGACTGGGACACAGCGAGCAGAGGGAAGGTGGCATATAGATGAGGTTGGAGAGATGGGCAAGAGCAGACCAGACAGGGCCTTGTAAGCCACAGTAAGGATTTAGGCCAATGTGGGAGGAAATCCTGAGGGCTGTTAGCAAATGAGTAACACACATTCAAGAAGAAATAGATAACCTAAGTAGCCCTAGATCCACTAAAGAAATTGAATTTGTAGTTTAAAATCTTCCTATAAGAAAACTCCAGGCCCAGATGCCTTCATTGGTGAATTCTACATGACATTTAAAGAAGAAAGGATTTTTCCTGCATAAATGGGCTTGTGCAATTCAAACCCATGTTATTCAAGTTACGCTGTATTTTCAACTCGTTGAGAATCCATGTATGCAGACAGATGACTTAAGTTGAGGATTTCCAACTGTGCAGGTGAGGCGGGAGTTGAACCCCCCCAACGTCTACATTGTTCAAGGGTCAACTGCACATGAAAATCAATTGTATGTGAACAATGAATGCTTGGAAATTAGCATTATAAAAACAATTCCATTCACCATACTGTTGATAACTTGAAATGCTTAGAGATAAATTTGACAAAAGCTGTGTGAGGTTTGTACACTGAAAACTACAAAACAGTGCTGAGAGAAATTAAAGACCTTAATAAATGGAGACAGGTACTGTGTTCATAGATCAGAAGATGCGATATCTTCAAGATGGCAATTCTCCCCAAATTGATATATAGATTCAAAATAATTCCAATGAAAATCTCAATGGACTTTTTTTTGTAGAAATCAATTAGCTGATTCTAAAATGGAAATGGAAATGCGAAGGACCTTGGGTAGCCAAAACAATATTTAAAAGCATTGTAAAGTTAGAGGACTTTCTCTACTTGATTTCAGGACTTAGAAAACTACAGTAATCAAGACAATGTGGTATTGATGTAAGATAAGCATATAGACCAACAGGACAGAAAAGACAGTCTAGAAATAAAGCTACACACATATTGTCAACTGATTTTTGACAAATGTGCCAAAGCTTCTTTGGGGAAAAGATAAGCTTTTCAACAACTGGTGCTGGAACAAGTGAATTTCTGTCTGGAAAAAGAAATAAACGTCTGCCCTTATTTTATACCATACACAAAAATTAATTTAAAGTGGATCATAAACCTAAATGTAAGAGCAAAAATTATAAAAGTTCTAGAAGAAAACATAGGAGATCTTTAAAACCTTGGGTTGGGCAAAGAATTCTTAGATATGACACAAAAATTTCTAACAATAAAAGAAAAAGTTGACAAACTAGACTTCATTAAATTTAAAACTTTTGGTCTCTCAGATACCATTAGAAAAATCAAAAGACGGTCACCATTGGGAGGAAATATTTGCAAAACATATCCAACAAGGAAGGGGATTATATCTGGAATATATTTTTAAAAAAACCTCTTTCTATACCTAGAATATATAATAACAAAGGACTTATATTGAGAATATATTAAAAAGTATACGTACCTCAATAAGATTTTAAAAAAACCCAAATTTTAAAAGAATAAGCAAAATCTTTGAACAGATACTTTTCCAAAGCAGATAAGCAAATGAAAAATAAGCTCATGAAAAGTTGCTCCTTGGTTATCAGAGAAATATAAATTAAAACACAGTAAAATACCACTACATACCCACTTAGAAAGGGTAAAATGAAAAGACTGACCATACCAAGTGTTGACAAGCATGTGGAACAACTATAATTCTACACTGCTTTTGGGAACATGAAATAGTATAAACACTTTGGAAAACAGTTTAGCAATTTCTCAATAGGTTAAACATATACCTCCCATATGATGTAGTCATTCCTCTTCTAGGTATTTACTCAAGAGAAATGACCACATAAGTCTACACACACACCTATATATATGAATATTTATAGCAGCTTTGATGGCAACAAATGTCCATCATCAAGTGAATGGGTAAACAAATTGTGGTATATCCATACAATGAAATGCTACTCAACAATAAAAAGAAATTAATTATTGATACAGTGAGTAACATGGATGAATCTCTGAATCATTAAGCCATATTAAAAGAGTAGATACTATACTATTCCATTGATATAAAATTCTGAAAATGCTAACTAGTCTGTAGAGACAGAAAGCAGATCACTGGTTGCCTTGGGAGGGAGGGTTGAATTTCAAAGGAGCATGAGGAAACTTTTTGGGATGATAGATATGCTCCTTATTTTTATTGTAGTGATAATTTCATGGATGTATACAAGGACTGACAATTAAGTTCATGAACTTGCCACTGTTTGCTTATGTTGACAGCACTGTATAAACAACTTAGTAAGTTTTTATAACTTTGGTATATCTGTGTCTCACAGCTGTGTTTGTATCAACATGTGGTGATATCTTGCTGAGAAGCATTCATTATTGTTGTTGCATGGTTTTGTGTGCCATCACGAGAATGTCAGAGCTGAATTTGAGCAACAAACAAACATTAAATTTCTTGTTAAACTTGGCAAGAGTGCAAGTGAAATCAGAGACATGTTAGTCCAAATTTATGGGGATAATGCCATGAAGGAAATGGCAGTGTACAAATGGATTAAATGTTTTTCTCAGGGGAGAGAAAGCATCATTGATGAAGAGAGGTCAAGGAGGCCAGTAATGAGCAGAACTGATGAAAACATTGCAAAAATTTATTGAATTGTGCATCAAAATCATCGACTGACTGTGAGAAGCATAGCAGACCAAGTAAACACTGATAGAGAAATAGTTAGGAAAATCTTAACTGAAAATCTTGGCATGAGCAAGATGTGTGCAAAAATGATCCCAAAGGAGCTCACTGATGAACAAAATCAAGAGAGAGTCGAAGTTTGCCAAGACCTTTTGGAGAGGCAAGATGATGTTTTGGGCCATGTTATCACTGGTGATGAAATGTGGGTGTATCTATATGACCCTGAAACAAAGCGCCAAAGTGCACAATGGAAGCCAGCCAATTCTCCACAACCAAAAAAATTCCATCAGTCTAAATCAAGAGTCAAAATGATGTTGTTAACCTTTTTTGTTATCAGAGGGATTGTTCATTATGAATTTGTACCAACTGGACAAACAGTCAACCAAGTTTACTATTTGGAAGTGCCGAAAAGGCTGCATGAAAGTGTTAGACAAAAATGACCTGAACTTTTTGCTAACAACTCATGGTACTTGCATCACGATAATGGACCAGCTCACACTGCACTGTCTGTGAGGGAGTTTTTAACCAATAAACAAATAACTGTATTGGAAAACTCTCCCTACTCACCTGACTTCTTTCTTTACCCAAAGATAAAGGAAATATTGAAAGGAAGATATTTTGATGACATTAGGACATCAAGGATCATGCAACGACAGCTCTGAGGGCCATTCCAGAAAAAGAGTTTCAAAATTGCTTTGAAGGGTGGCCTAGGTGCTGGCATTGGTTCATAGCTTCCCAGGGGGAGTACTTCAAAGGTGACTATAGTGATAGCACTGAGGTATGTAGCACTTTTTCTAGGATGAGTTTGAGAACTTAATTGTTAGACCTCATATATATGTCAAAACTTACCTGATTATACACTTTAAGTGTGCAGTTAATTGTATGTCAACTATACCTCAATAAAATGGTTCAAAAAACTGAAACCTAATTTAATTTTTAAAAATGCATTCTAGCTGCTGTGAGAAAGGATGGTGGGGGTAAGAGTAGAGATTCAGAATCATTAGGAGGCTGGTGCAGTCATCGGGGTGCAAGATACTGGTGGCCGTGGTGACCATGGCAATGGAAGGGGCATGGACAGATTTGAGAAATATTTGGAGACCTAAAACAGTAATATTTGCTAGCAGTATGTACATAAGGCATGAGGAAAATTGAGAAATCTAGGATGGCTACCACATTTCTGACTTCAGCTTAGTGGCTGGGGATGTCTGGCCAGGAAGATTTGTGGGTAGGTGTAGAACGAGAGTCCTCTTTTCATCTACCTGGGATGATGGCTGGGCTCCATGAGAAGGGTCTGGATGGAGACAAAATTTGGAGAGTATTAGCATATTAGTGGCATTTTCAAGCCAAATTAATGGATGAAGTCATATAGGGAGAGAGAATAGACAAAGGAGAGGTCTGAGAACTGGGCCTGGGGTATTTCATCACTTAGAGGTCCCCTGAAGGAGCCAGTAAAGCTCATCGGGAAGGAACAACTGGAGAAGCGCCCAAATGTATTAATTTCCTGTGGCTGCTGTAACAAATTACCACAAACTGGGTGGCTTGAAACAGACAGAAATTTATTCTTTCACAGTTCTGAATGCCAGAAGTTCAAAATCAGATCACTGGGGTGAAATCAAAGTGTCCGCAGGGCCGCACTCTAGGGGACAATCTGTCCCTTGACTCTTCCAGCTTTTGGCAGCTGTTGGCATTCTTGCACTAGTAGCCAAATCACTCCAATCTCCCTATCTATGGTCACATTACTTCTTCCTCTCCTGTCCATGTCAAATCTCCCTCTACCTCACCCTTTTAAGGACATTTGTCATAGGATTTAGGGTCCACCCAGATAATTCAGGCGATCGCCTCATCTCGAAATCCTTAACTTAATAACATTCACAAAGACCTTTTTTTCACATTCATAGGTTCCAGAGACTAGGATGTGGACAATCTGTTTTGGGGGGGTCACAATTTAACTCACTATACCAACTGACTAATAGACTAAAGGAGTGACTGACTGAGTAATGCAAGATGACAGGACTTCCTGTGACTAGTAAGAAGGACTGAGGAGGTCAGGTATAGATTGCAGGAGCCCAGCCCAGAGGTAGAGGACCCAGGCTATTGCTGGCTTGAGCATGTGTGTGAGAGAGTCTCGTGGAGAGGGGAAGTACTGCAGACAGGAATCTCCCAGTCCTCCCAGTCCTGACTCAGCATCTGGCAGGGGCCATCTACACAGCAGCCAAAGTGATCTTTAGAATGCAGATCTGTTCATATCACTCTTCACTGAGTGACCTTTCAACAGCTTCCCAGAGCTTTCAAGCCAAAGATCAGTATCATCACCTGGCTTACAGAGTCTGGGGTCCTGGCCCCAGCCCAACTCTGCAACCTTGTCTCACAGCTCCCTCTCCTGTGATCCGCCTCCAGACAGACTGGCTGCCTCTCAGGTTACCTTTTCTCCTGCCCTGGGGTGATTGTTGTTCCCTCTGCCTAGAAAGTTCTTCAGTCCACTTCACAGAGTTGGCATCCCCTAATGCTTCACAGTTCTCAACCCAGACATCTCTTCTTGATGGAATTCTTCCTTGGGTCCCTGCTACAGGTCATAACAAATGTGTCATATAATTTCTCGTGGCTACATTTCCTCCTTTTCCACAGCACTATCAAAGTTTACAATTGTGTACATATTTTTAATAGCATTTTTCTCTACCACTAGACCGTAAGTATTATAAGGGCAAGGTTTGTATGACTCACCGCTCTGTCGCAAGTGTCTTTTCCAGTGCCTGGCACGCAGAAGGGGTCTGTGGTGATGTTAAAGCCTGTCTGCAAAAACATGTCTTCCCATCCAGAGATAGAGTTTAATTGACCTCCCTATAAATATGGGCTGGTCGAATGACTTGCCTCTAGTTAACAGAATGTGGCAGAAATGATGCTGTCTAAACCATAAAAGGTAATAATATGGCTTCTTCCTGGCCTGCTCTCTTTTGGATGCTCCCTTTCAGAACCCAGATGCCGTGCTGTAAGGATGCCCAGGACACATAGAAAGGCCACATGTAGGTGTCTCAGCCAAAAGCCCCACTGAAAACCTAGCCTACAGCCAGCATCAATGGCCAGACATGCCCTAAGGAAGGCTTTGAGATGATTCCAGCCTCAGCTGTCATCTGACTGCAACCATATGAGAGACCCTGATTGAGAATTTCCTAGTTGAGCCCAATTACTCCTAGAACTCTGAGAGATAAAAATAATGATTGTTATTATATAAGCCACTCTGTTTTCATATGATTTGTTATGTAACAGTAGATAGCTGGAACAGAGTGCAATAAATACTTATTGAATGAATAAATGTGGAGAGGTCTGGTTGAAAGAATATTGCCTGTGCTTTAGCTCTGTGCAAGTGTTAGTTGAGAACTCACAGTTTCTTGTTCCCCAGGAGGTCCTAGAGATCCTGGAAGCTCCAATTCAGAAACTCAAAGGTCTGTACTCCTCATACCCACCCAAGGGGAGATAGACTTGTGGAAACTCTCCGCTCTGGCCAGAGAACATGATGAGACCATCAAAAGTTAGCTCTGGCAGGAACCTCAGACAGTGTTCATGTCATTGAGGCTCCTTAAACTCTGGCATGGTTTCAAGGTCACAAAAACATACATTTTATTTGTGTGTACATGTATTTTCTCAGGGTGAAGTTCTCCAGGCTCTAATTTTTATCAGATTCTTAAAAGGTCTGTGTTCCAAAAGTGTTCAGAACTACTGATCTAATCCAACTCTCTCAATTTCTAGGGTAAGAAACTGAGGACACTTTGTTTTCTGGTAATAAGGTGGATTGGGTACTTTAAGCTTTCTTCTGAAAAAGAAATCTTTTTAAAACGCACTGATGAGTTGGCAAGAAAGTGAGGAATACTCAGGTCAAAATACTCAAGAATCCAGAAAGGTAAGCTAAGCAATGAAGCTAACTTTTGCCTTGAGAACATTTTTAATCAATCGATCAATCAATTAATTAATTAAAAAACAAAAAACGTGAGATCTACCCTCAATAAATTAAGTGTACAGCACAGTATTGTTAACTATAAGCACAATGTTGTATAGAAGAACTCTACAACGTTTATATCTTATACAACTGAACTTTAGCATTTTTACTTTATTTATTTATTTATTTATTTATTTAATAAGTGGGTAGTTCTCTCGCTTGGAAACGAATCCAGGCCACAGCATTGACAGCACCAGCACCAAAGCTTAAGCCACTACACCACCAGGGAACTCCCACTTTTTTATTTTTGTTTTTGTTTTTTTTTTTTTTGCTTTTTGGTATGTGGGTAGCTCCCTGACCGGGAATCGAACCCAGGCCGCAGCGCTGACAGCGCCAGCTTTGAAGCCTTAAGCCACTACACCATCAGGGAACTCCAACTTTTTTATTTTTTAGTTGGTTCCCTGAGCAGGGATTGAACCCAGGCCACGGCGGTGAGAGCGCTGACGCCCAGCCACTACAACAACAGGGAACCCCCCAGCATTTTTAATTTTTAACTCAGTAAACTTGAACTTGAATATTTATGGCCCCGTAAAGGGGGGTGATTTGAGAGAAATCAGTGGTGTGCTAGTAATTGACTCTCCACCAAAGCGAAGCACCCTGATTTTAGTGTTTGCGGATGTCCATGGTATAAATACTCCATTATGGCCAATTTCAAGCTATTAAAGGTATTAAGAATTGGCATGCAACATTTTTGCATGTTTGGTTCTTCTGAACTGGTAAGAGTCAGTTCCAGCATACTAGTGAGAGAAACTCAGAGCCCCTCTAAGGTGGGAAGGCTAATAAAACTTTCCCCATATGAGATTGGTACTTCAGTAAATGAATGAACTAGATGTAAGCACTACCACTTCACAGCAGATTGAGAAGAAAAATGCCTACCTTTATTTACCTATTCTCAGGAGAAAATAAATTCTCCTGCAAATTCATAACCAGAAGCCATACCTATGTGGATCTGAGGCCCAAATTCACACTACTTAGGTGGTCTGAAATATTTAAGTCAAGCATTAATTTAAAGTAGACCCAGTCTGGTAATGCCATATACATCTGGCAAATCACATACAAGCCCTCCTGGAAAAAAAAACCAACCCTTACCTCAAGCCTCAAGAATTCCTGCAGATAGAGTTTCAAAGAAATGAGTAGCTCCTAGTTGAAAATCACAAAGTATTCAGGGAAACAACAGGCAGTAGAAACAAATCTGCATAGACTTCAAATGTTCAAATTATCAGATAAATAATATGAAATAACTGTGTTTAAAGTGCTGGAAGGAAGACTGAAAATCTGAGCAGGAAACAAGAGACTCTGAAGAAAGATCAAGTATATTTGAACAATAAGTAGAATGTCCCTCTAGAAATTTAAAATATCATAACTAAATCTACAAATTCAGTAGTTGTGTTCAATAGAAGATTAGACACAACTGACTATATCAGACACAATAAAATTAGGACTGGAAGATACACCTGAAGAAATTCTCTAAAATATAAACAAAGGGAAATAAATAATTGAAATATGAAAGAGTAATTAAAAGACATGAAAGATAGAGTAAGAAGGTCCAAGATACATATAATCAGAGGTTCAGAAGGAGAGGAATTTATGGAACAGAACTAATATTTGAGTTGGTGACTAAGAGACACCCAGAAATTCATCAATCCATACATTCAAGAATCTCAGTAAATCCCCCCAAAAATAAATTTTAAAAATCCACAAGCAGATACATCATAGTGAAAATGCAAAATACCAAAGAGAGAGAAAGTATTAAGGACCAATTATTTTCAAAATAGTAACAATTAGACTAAAACAGCTGATTTCTTAAATAGCTGAAAGACAGTGGAATTATATCTTCAGTGTCCTGAGAGACAATGACTATTAACCAAGAATTCTAAAACCAGTGAAAAGATATTTTAAGAATAAAAACATAATAATGACATGATGAGATGAACAAAAATTGAACAAAAATTGTATTTGTCACCTGCATGCAGAACAAAAATGATCCCAGATGAAAGGAATGAAAGACAAGAAGGAATGTGAAGTAAAGAAGTGGTACATATATATGAGTAAATTGAAACCAATGTTGTATAAATGATAATAACAATGTCTTATAGGCTTAAAAAAAAAACAAGACAAAAATCAATTACCTAAAAACAATAGTATATAAGCTAGGAGAGGGGCAATTAGAATTAGCTCTAAGGTCCTTGTTTTATTTTTTAACCCTACCAGACCTGAGGCCCTGAACCTAACTGTCCCCTATACCTGGGCTCCTGAGCATTAAAGAGAAAACACCAACATGATACAGAAACATGTTAGTTCCATGCAAACAAGTGGTTAGACTAAGATGGAACTTGGAGACACTGTAGAAAATAGGCCTACCTTTCATTTCGAAAATTAGGTCCAGCGGTCTAGCGGCAGGTTCGGAAATGACCGAGAGATCGGTGCCGCGGTCTGGGAGGGTTAAAAAATGGAAAGTAGTGATTACATTTTGACTTAGACAAATAAAATGTACTACATATTAAAATTTCTAGTGTAACAACTAAAAGTAGCAAAAAAGGCATAATTTGCAAACTACTAAAGGAGAAAAATGGAATAAGAAAAAATAATTTAAAACAAGAAAGAATAGAAAAAATCTGGAAAAGATTGGGAAAAATACAAAATAATAGGGTAGAAATATGGACATACACACACACACACACATAAATACATACATTTAAGTAAATGTAAATGATTGGTGGTCACACTAACCCAAGCATTGACCTCGCAGGTTTATAGGGATATGTTTATGGCTCCATCTCCCCCTCCGTGGTAGGGACTGTGCTTCATTCTTTTCTGTACCCCCAGCACCTAGCTCAGCGCCTGGTACATAGTAGAAGCTAAAAATATTTGTAAGATGAATGCATGAATACAGGTAATTTGTGGTGGAGGCAGGGTTTAAGCCAGATTCTTAAAGGCCTGTGCATTTTGCACCTTAGGTACAAGAGGGTGGAGGCAAACTCGTTGAGACTGAAGTGTTTTCCAGTTCAGTAGTTCCCTGTTCCCTCTGGCATTGCTGAGGATGTAGTAGGTGCTTCTCTGGAGGCCACAGCCCAGCCCCAGATCCTCCCTGTGCCCACACGTAATGTGTCCTCCTTTTGGTGTGCCCTCCATTGGAAAGAAAACAAAAACAAAAA
>PVJL010000662.1:58725-364570 GCA_004026885.1 Lyroderma lyra
CTGCTGGTGGCCGAAGTCTCCTGCGGGGGCTCTAGTCCCTGGGCTGCTCACTGCCCCCTTGAAGAACCTCAGGCCTGGGGAGGCTGAGTGCTCTGGCCTCTGCTGACGGCCTGGATTTCTGCGGAAGCCCCCCCAGACAGGGCTGTGCCCCATCCCACCCCGGAGAGAACCTCTTCTCCCCTCCTTTGTCCAAGACCTGCTAACTCTGGGATACGGCACTGGGAGAGGACACTGTCATCACTGGGAGGAGCCATGTCACTCTCTACTCTTTCCTTGAGGTGCCTGACTCTCCAGCTGTTTTCTTCCTCTGGGCTGTGGAACCTCCTGCAGATCTCTCCTCAAGATGAGGAGAGCAGATGTCACTGTCCCCACCAGGCCCCAAAACATCCTCTCCTCCCCTGGCACAGGGCACCTGGCTCTCTCCATGTTTAATTCTCTAGTGACTGCTGCCCTTTACCCCAGTGTGCACTGAGTGGGTGATGGGAGCAGGGTGACCTCCACCCCTCAACCCTACTCTCTGGACTCAGGACCTGCGTTTGGTGAGGGGGTGCTATCACTCAGCCATAAGGTTGAGTTTCTCTGGGGAGGTTCTGGTGTGCCCAGCAGAGGGGTCACCAGGGCAGGTTCGTCAGGTCCTGGCCTGGGACAGGGTTGGTGACTCAGAGGCATCTGTCTGTGGGCAGGGCTGGATTGGAAATTCTGAAGTCATAAAGTGCACCTGCAGGACCCCTCACCTGCCTTTTCAAAGTGATTTCCCTCCACCCCATCGGTGAATTTGAGGCATCCATGGGGTCATATTTTCAGGAAAATAGGTGGGGTGGTGCCCATGCTCATCAAAGCAGCAGCCGGCATCTATCAAGAATTCCCTTAGAAAGTGCTCTCCCCTCAGAGAAAGTGGTTCTTAGCTATGGCTGTGAGTGAGAAACAGCTGAGAGCTTACAAATGCCGCGTCCAGGCCGCACCCACACCAATTAAATCGCACCTCTGAGGGTGGGCATGTGCAGGGGAGTTTCAAAGCTCTCCACATGATCCCAATGTGCAGCATTCGAGACTCACAAGAACTCTGAATGACAGGTGCTGTCATCATCGCCACTCTACAGATCGGAACATTGGGGCTCAGAGAGGTAAAGCAACTTGGCCAAGGTCAGAGGACAAGTGGAAAAGGGTGGGCCTGGAGTCCCAGATGGAACTGAGCAGCTGGCCCCCTGCTTGCTGAGGACCCAGGCTTCTGTTGGGACCACAGGCCTCAGGCCAGCCCAGGAGCTCCTCTCCTTTGGCCGGGAAGACATTTCTGTCACCTCTTTCTCCAAAGCGCTGGACTGGGACTCTTCCAAGCCCCGAACGTGGTGGGTCACCCCAACTCACCCAGCTCCTCTCTCTGGAGAGGCGCGCCCTTTGGTGAGGGAGGAATGCATTTTTGAGGTGAAATGTTGTATAACAGCCAGGAATGGAAAATATTAAAAGCCCATGGGCGCCAGCGAGGTTCAAGCCAGGGCCAGAAAGTTCAGGAAAGAGGAGGGAGGTTCCCTGGGGTGGAGGCCCAGGGCTGTCAGAATCAGCTGGGCCTCCACACCCTGTAGCCCAGGCTGCCTTCATCTGTAGGGTTAGAGCAAGCCTTGCCTAGACCACAGGAAGGTCCTGGAGTGGTCACCCCAAGAAGAAAGCCCCATAGGTGTATTAGGTTTAGTTTACCTCACATTCCAGAGCGGGCGATAGACACAGGGATGTGGGGCCATTGAAGGTGGAATGTCTTACTGGGAGCACTAGGCCAGCCCAGTCAGCACACAGGCTCTGAATGGGCTGGGTGTGGGGAACGAGTGAGACGTGATCCATGTCTCCTAGGGCTTTTATTATAGAGATGAGGCAGGCAAGTAAGCAGACAAGGTCAGTAGAATGTGATAAATCTCTGCTGGAGGAGTGCACAGAGCACAGGGCTTATAGAAGAAAGAAGGGCAGTTAGTTCAGCCTGGGGCCACAAGGGAGGGTTCCTGGAGTATGTGGTACCTGACTAAGTTTTGCTTCAAATAGATTGTGAGAATGTGCACAAAGCCAGTGTGTGGGTACATGCCCTTGGGAGCCTATTTGTGTGCTTAAAAAAGGAGACACTTACAAAGACACAAATAGACTCATTGTCCCCATGGGGGCCTCTGCCATCTCTCTTTCCTACTGCTCATCACAAACACACTAAAATACAGACACACTTGTAGTCACGATTACACATAAACACATGCACATGTACAAGGTAGTGCTGAATACACCAGAATTCTTCTCAGTGAGAGCTGTTCCTGTAAGAGAAAGGTTTTAGTAAGAACTGAGGGTAGAAGATGTGGCCCCTGGTGATCTGCAGGGACAGGGCTTTAGAGGCTGGGAAAGCTGCTCTGCCGGAAACAGGGAGAAGGGGCTGCAGAGAGGTGTAAGGAGCAGTGGTGCAAGAGGAAGAGAAGGGAACTTTAGCGTCCATCTACTCCTCATTTTGCTGTGGAAGAAAACGAGGTCCAGAGCAGGAAGGTGAAATGCCTAAAGTCACAACTGCATTTGGGGATCAGAGCTGAGTGTGGGCATATATGCAGCGCAACACACCCCATCAGGCTTGCCTGCTCCCACACAGCTGCCTGCACTACATGCATATGGTGATGCACACAGCCACTCCACAGACGCAGGTGCTGTCCCTCGGGTTGCCGTCATGTACACTGCAGGCTGCTCAGATCCCTCATTAAGCTGAAGCAGCTGGGCCTTGCCTGCCCACACACTGCCCCCTCCATTCCAGTCCTCGGATCATGAGGCTCATAGTGGGAGTACATCATTTAGGAACCTGGGGTCATGCTGTCTATGGGTCTGCTCTGAGCATTCCCTTGAGGCTTACTCCAGCAGGGCAGAAATTTCACCCCAGAACTGACTCAGAGCTGCCTGGCGTCAGGGCTGGGCCTGCATCCTCAAGGGAGGATGTGGTAGAGCCAGAGGCCTCACCAGACCCAGAAATGGGACTAAAGTTCCCTAGCTTTATCTCAATGAGATGTCATGGAGCCTACTGGAGTGCAGAAAGGAGCCTAGATGTGGACCAGGAGACCTGGGCTCTTCCCTGGCTTTCCCCTGCCCTCCATGAATGGCCTCAGACAAATCACTTCCTCTATTTGAGATCTATGAATTTGTGACATTGAGTTAGGTGCTGGGGACACAGAGGTAAATAAGACACAATCCTCACCCTTCAGGAGCTCAAGTGAGGGAAGACAATAGCATTCCCAGATGGAGCAAAGAGCTCTTCAACTCAGGGTAGTGAGGCTGGACCTGGGAGAGCTCAGGTTGGAGTGATCGGGGTGTATGTGTGCATGTTTCAGGTGAGGATAAACCCTCCTATTGTGCTGGCAACCCTCATGGGGCTACCACACCACAGATGTCCTTGTAGCGGTAACTTCCCAAACACAGTCCCCTACTTGGGGAAGTAGTACTACCATGGTATTTAGCCAGGAGTAGCCAATGGTAGACTCAAGCTGAGCATCTGACCTAAACCTGGTCTGTCTGTAGGCCAGCTGGTGACTGGTGAAGGGCTTCATGGGAAAGGTTCCACCCAATAGGGGGTGGAAACTAGCTGAGTCAATCAGAATAGTTTCTGCTAAGATTTGAACTAAGAAAATGCAGGCGATGGATCTGTCAGAAACAAGAGCAAGCAGAGCTGCCACATAGAGTGAATGAAGTAGAGACACCACAGGAGAAATACCAGGCAGCTTGTGAGAGAGGGGACTGCCCAAGAGTTGCCCAGCCCCAGCTCGTGACTTCTGCTATCTTTACAAAAAGCCTCCTTCCCCCCACCCCTTAGAATTACCTGAGAGCTATCATTTTTGTTCCCTGAATTGTATAACCAATTAAGGAGTGCCTTCATCTCCCTGGCATCCGGAGAGCCACCAACAATCTCCACCATCCTGTATGAGAGGCCACTGTGAGAAAACAGAAAAATCAGAGGACTGAAAATTAGGAAATTCTGGCCTGGGTTTGAGCCTGAATCAAGTTTCTAAGATTCTCTAAGAGGCAGGTCTTGGCAGAAGTCTCATACATCCTGCATAGTGTGCTTTCTCCTTCACTGGTTATGATCAGGCTAAAATGAAAATCTCCAGCAACTTTGACAGGAGAAAGCAGTGTGAAAGGTAAAGGCAGCTGATGTCTTCCCAGGGCATCTCCCTCTGATGGAATCTGATTTGTTGACTGTAGAGGATTCAAAACCTCTCTGGCCCGGGAGCCTCCTGGAAGATATGAGAGTCTTTGGAAGGGCAGTTCTGGACCTAGGATTGTGTTTGACAGTCATAGCAGTCTCCTAATAGAGTTCTCTGGAGACTCCTATTTTGTCTGAGTCCTAGAGAGAGCAGAGGGGCTGTAAGTAAAAGCTGAAAGAGCTGTTTCACTGAATAAGAAACATATGTGTGTGTGACTAGTCAGGAAAGGGTAGTGTGAACACTCTTGAGATGACACTCTTGAGATGGTAAATGTGCACCCCTAATCCTATACCAAATCATGAACGTGGATGTTTCTGAGAAATACAGGGGACATCGTGGAGACACTATGATGTCCTTATACAGAATATGAACTCACTGGTTCATGCAGTAAACATTAAATGGGTGTGAGCAAACTGTGGAATGTGGTGACTATGAGCAAGCTTGGTGAACATCATGGTGACATAGAGGGAACCCCATAGTCAGTAGTGAAAACACTGCAGCCTCTGGGGGTGATGGTGAACACCTTGTGGTAAGCATGGTGCACAGCAGAGACGCTGTGTGTGAACATAAGGCTTTGACTATGGTCAACTCTGAGTTTAACAGCTATTAAAGTGGTTTCTTGTTATCAACACTCAACTCCTGATGCCAAGGTCAGTAGTTAGACATTTCGGTTCAACTCCTATTAGGAAAGTGTGCTTGTGTGTTTTTAGTGGGTACATGTCATTTTTTTATTTTCCAGCACCGTTCTTCCTACTTCTGGTGAGGGTACCACATTCCCTTGGGGAAAATCAGTTCATGTGAGCTCAGTGGGTTGAGCCACACCTGGCTCCAGAAGTGGGCTCATCAGAGCTTTCCATGCCCATGGTTACAGGCACTGGGTCGGAAATGGGCCTCTTTCCACTGGAGATTAAATACATGCTAGGAGGGAACCTAGAGCTTCTGGAAGTTACTACATGGGAACAGCTTCTGTTTCAGTTACTGTTACTCTATAACATGCTATCCCAAATTTTAGTGGCTTAAACGTCAATCATTTTACTATTCTATACCATGAATTCTGTAAGTCAGAATTTTATGTAGTTTGATTGGGCAAGTCTACTTTTTGTGTGCACTCATCTGGTGGATGAACTGGTCTGGTTTGGAGAGTCCAAGACAGCTACACTCAAATGTTAAGTGCGTTGGTAGTGAGGGCTGGAAGGCTGCACCTCGCTGGAACTATGAACCAGAACACCTACCCCCGTGGTCTCAGGGTAGTTAAACTTAGATGCCAGCTGTTTTCCTTCAGAGCAAATGTCTCAAGAGATTCAAGTGGAAGCTACATGACCTTTTCTGACCTAGCCTTAGAAGTCCACCTCATTCTTGATTACAAGAAAGTCATAGGCCAGCTCAGATTGAAGAGAAGAGAAATTGGATTCCACCTCTTGATGGTGGAATAATGCAGTCACATTGTACAAGAATATGTGCAATGGGAGCCATCATTGCAGCCATCTTCGGAAAATACAGACTACTACAGCCTCCTTGAGAATAAAGCAATCTCAGAGAAGCAGTTGAGAAATGGAAAAAGAATAGTCCTGATGATGTTGTCTGAATACCTAGATCCAATTTTTCTCAAGACATCATTTATAAGAACTATCAGGTTCCTTTTCTGCTTAAACCAATCTGAGTTGTGCTTTTGTCACTTGCAACTGAAAGAGCTTTTCTTCTTAGTGTGTATATCAGTTATCTTCTGCAGCACATAACAAACCACCTGAAAATTTAGCAGCTTACAATGATTTATTATTTCTCAAGACTCTGGGTTGGCTGGACCATTTCTCTGCTGGTCTTACTTGGGTTCACTCATGTAACTGCTGGAATGGAAAGTTCAAGATGGCCTCATCCAGATGTCTGGCTGTTGGCTCAGGGCCTCAGTTCTTCTCCATGTGGTCTCTTCTTCCACTAGGATAGACTGACCTCCTTATTTGGTGATCTCAGGCCAGTGTGCCAAGAGAGTGAAGGTGGCAAGGTCTCTTGAGGCCTAAACCCAGAAGTTGTATGGTATCACTTCCGTCATATTCACTTGTTCAAAGCAAATGATAAAGCCAGCCCATGTTAAAGGAGTGTATAGACAGGTTCCACTACAGTATGATAGATAGCTGGATCATGTTAGATGGGCACATCTATAGAATTAGTGTGAGTATAGGAAGCAGTATGTGTGTGTGTGTGTGTGTGTGTGTGTGTGTGTGTGTGTGTGTCAGACAGGCAGATTCAGATTGTTCTAGGCAATTGTTTTTACTAAGGAGCATACAGTTGAAATGTGATTTCCATGGTGGCTCCTCTGAGCTGAGGGCCCCATGGTAGGGTCTCCACCAGACCGTTGGTTCCTGTGGGCAATTTTGAGTTGAAAAACCTACTGTGTCTGAGTGACTTCATCTCCTTGAGCCTCAGTTTTCCTTTGTAAAATGGGTGTCATTATCCCTGTTTCATAATTTGGCTGTGAGGTTGAAGATGAGATAATGACTACGAATTTGCTTTGTAAATTACAGAGTGCCATGTACATGTGAGCAAACATTATCGTCTGACACCTGAGAAGAAATTATCAAGGTGGGCCTGGGTCAGAAAGAGCAGGAGGGAGGAGACTGAGATGGGGCTTTTAAAGATGGGGATATTCACACTGGTGGGGAGGAAGCTGGGCAATAAAACTATAGAGGCACAGAGTTGGAAGAGTGACAGACTGTACCTAGGACAGGGAGGAGAACAAAGTCAGAAGGGGAGCTCTCCCACTACCCTGGACTCCAGGTCTTGGGGCTCCCAGGTACTGGGTCGGCAGCCACTGCATTCAAATCCCCCAGGGATCATGAGCAGCCTGTTCCTAGCCAGGCCTGCAAAGCTTTCTCAGGCCACCGTGGGGTGATGATGGGAGCATGGGAGAGGTGGTCAGACAGCATCTTAAGAGATAGAGCATCTTCCTCTGGAGCCATCAGCATTAGGTCAGACCCCTCCCAGTGTCCCCAAGCTCCTTTCCCCTCAGTAGGCTAAGGACCCCTGGCCATAAGCTTGGGTCACAGGTGGTCTGGCTACACTGGGCTCCAAGCCCCACCCAATCCTCTGGACAGGAGTAGGAGTGATTGATGGTTTCCACTGTGTTCTAGACAGGGGCTTGGAGCTGCTACAGATTAGCCTGGCCTGCAGAAGCCCCAGATGGCCAAGTCCAGGCCCTGGACAGTCCAGACCTGTGGCTGCCTCCCAAGCTCTGTCTGTCTGTCTGTCTATCCTGGAGTCCTGGCTGAGAAGAGCAGCAGCTTCCCCCTCCAAGAAATCCTAGGAAGAGGGCATAGGGGTAGACACAGATTCCTCTAATCTAGCCCTGCTCATAGCTCAGGACAACTTGGGGACAGGAAAGGATCCTTGCGGCCTCCCAGTGCTCAACCTCGAGCCTGTCCCAAATAGGAGCTCAGTGAGGTGTGGAAAGAGAGGGCTGACGCTGGTGTGCGGGCAAGGCCACAGGGGCCAGGCCCTCATCTCCAGGCCCTGGCAGGAGGCAGGAAGCTCAGCCTAGGCCAGATGAGCCTGGCACATGAAGCAGGCCCTGGCAGCTCCTGCTGTGGTAGGGCTAGTATACTTCCTCCCCATCTTCTACCTACAACTAGGACTCTATCCTTATATGGGCTATGAACCAGCAGTATCAGTATCTTCTGGGAGCTTGTTAGAAATGCAAAGTCTCAGGTCTCATCTCCATACCTACTGAATCAGAAACTCTGGGAGTGGGGCCCAGCAATCTGTTTTAAGAAGGCTTAACACACAGAGGATCCTGAAGAATGCTAAAATTGTAGAACCACTGCCTGGGACAACAGGCAAACTCATGCTGAAAGGGAGGCAGGTGGAGTCCTGAAGCACAGGCAGCTGCTTACACCCACTGTGGGTAAGTCTGGCTGTTCAATATGCTGGTTGTTGCCTATTCCCAGAGTCAGATGCATATGCACTGACCTGTACAGGGTCTCAGAGGCTTCATATGGAGGGGTTCTGGGTATAGGTAGAGTCAGGGAAGAACCGTTCTCACCAAGTGCCATCCTGTGCCCCACAATTCCTTTGTCCCTTATCCCTTCTGAGGTTCTCTGAATGTACCCTCAGAGGCCAAAGAAGCTAAGTAGTTGTCCAATTCAGACCAGGTACCCCCAGCTGAAATGCCTGGTGGCCTGTGTGTCTAAGAGAGTTTGGAGCATGTGCTAAAACCAGGAAAGTCCTTTGCATGGGCAGGGGAGGGCCAGAACCAGAGGAGTGTCGGAGACCAGCAAGCAAAACTTAGACAAGAGCACACCATCCCCTAAGCCATGAAATGCTGCCCAGATGTAGAATTCCTCTTGGCCCCTTCCCTGGGCTGCTCCCAGTGCCCAACCCAGCTTCCTACCTGTGTCTTTGCTCTGGCCTGTGGAGCCCCAAGCCGCTGTCCACTTGGCCCATCCCCGGGCCCTGCAGCATCTCCCACTAAGGATCTGGAAGTGAAATCCCAGCCTCTGGGAGCTGCCTGCGATGTGGGGAGGGGAGAGGGAGGCTGAGCTTCCTCATGCTCAGATCTGGTTTCGCCGCTGCTTCCCATGGCACACTGCCACGGGCTGAGCCACCAGCTGTGCTATATAAGGCCCAGTGGCTGGGCTGCTGGAGAGACGAAGACTTGGACCCCCTAGCTGAGGAATCCTGCTCAGGAAACGGTGAGCTCCCCTCCCATTCTCTTCATCCCATCCCTGCACCCCACTAACTGGCTCAGCTATTCCTGCACTCCCCTGACCACCCCTCAGTTCCCCCAGAGAAGACTCGCCTTTCTGCTTTGGAGTTCTCTTTTTTACCCCATTGTCCCAAAGTCCTCTCCTTGCCCCATCTGAGATCAGCGGCCCTCAAATAGCCCCAGTCGGGGTCTCTGTACCTCTGGGCACCCTGCTTCTTTCCTGGTGTCAGCTAGTCTGCTTTGTCCGAGAGTCCGAGGAGCATAGGATAGGAGCCTGATTAGCAAAGCATATGCTGAGGAAACTTCCGTGGACTGCCAGATGGGAAATGGTTTTTCCACAAGGTTCCTGAGGCCACCTTGGCCTCCCAGACAGTCCCAGAGCGGTCTCAGACTGACTGCTGTGCAGGCCGGCAGAGCACTCTGCTGCTTGCTCGGAGCCCGGAACTTGGGGTAAGACACACGACAGCTGGAGACTTTGGGGACACCCATGCCCCTGTCCCCTGGACTGAGAAACAGCGGTGGTGGAGATACCAGGCTTAGAACTAGATGGTCTGCAATGTGAGACTAGTCTGTTCTTGCGCTGGGACAGCCAGCCAAGTACTTTTTAACCTTTTTCCCAGAAAGGAGGAATCTCCTCCCCTTTTCCTACCACATCCTGGACTTTGGAGGTTGCAGGGAAGCATTTTTGAATCTCCAGGAACCAGTCAGATTCTGGGTTGACCGAAGCTCTGGGGAAAGAGAAAAATGAGCAGGAGGCTGGGCCACACCCATGGGCCCTTGTCCTTATTGCCCTGCTGCTTTCCTCTTCCTGTTCCTGCAGCCTCGAAGCCACAGTCAGCAGTTACTGGCCTCTCACATTGCACCCTCTCCTGTTCTCCTTCAGTGTGCTCCTGGCTGTGTAACTCCCAGCCAGGCTCCAGACAAACAGGCCAGATATGTGTTTCAGCTGCAGCCTGTGCACATCTGGGAATATGTTCATGGAGGTGGTATGTCTGAAACATCTGTGCCCTCTAGCTTGCCTGCCCTGTGAGGGGCCACTGTAGTTGGGGCCAGTGCTTTATGGCCTTAATCTGTATTCCCTTTGTGCAAGAATGTGAGCCCCACCAAAGGGTAGCAAAACATGCCCCCGTGTGTAGGTCTTGGAAGTGATTACTGAGTTACCCAGAGGTTTCTGGGAGTACGCCCAGGTCCCTCCTCATTGGTAAGAAACTTACTCTCCCTTGTGCCCCATGTCGATGTGGGGCCCTGGTGCCTCAACCCAGGGTATGAATCCAGGTCTGCCTCATCTGAACTCAGATTCTGAGCATCTGCACCTCCCAAAGCTGCCTGCATTCACAACTTAGGCAGGTGTCACCTCCCACAAGACTTTATTCTGCCCACTCTCCTACCCTTAATGGGTAAAAAAATAGTTCTGCTCTAGCCATAGAGGTGACTCACAAATGTGGAACCTGACAAGCTTTGCTTCTTTTCAGGTCATCGATTCTGAGAATATTCCTGGGGGACAACGTACTTGAGACGAGCTGGCTCTGTAAAGGGCTCACCCTTCTCCTGTCATGTTCCCCACAGGGCCTGGGGGAAAGATGGTGGGGACCAAGGCCTGCGTGTTCTTCTTTCTGGTCCTGGAGGTCATCACTGTGTTGGGTACAGGATAAGTATCTGCTACCTCCCTAATCCCCCACTTGCCATAGTGAAGTCCTATCTGGTCTGGGACCCAACTGTGCATCTGCCTTAAGCCACAGCAATTACCTTAAGACCTGAGGCTGGTTTATAAATTTGTTTAAATTTTATACCCTGCTTGCTTTCCCAAAGGATTTGAGATAGTTCCAATATTTAAACTCACAGAACAGGATCTTTTAAATGAGGAGATGAGTTGTCATTAGAGGAGGAAAAAGAAATAAGAGGGTTACAACTCCTAAGTGATAAATTTAGCTCTGAGCTTCCTGGCAGCCAATGCAAAAGGAAGTCACCGGGGATGATTGAATTCTCAGAAGCAGGTTTGGGGTTTGGTCTGGTTTTAGTTTTATAAAAATTTTTCTTGCCTAAAGCTCAATTTTATTTAGATTCTGCAGCCAGACTTCACAGACATCAGAACTTCTTCTGGTGGTTTCCTTGTCCTCTGACCCCATCCTCTGGTCACACTAATTCTCAAAGGAACAAGTTAGAGAATTTGCTTGGATTCCCCGAGGCATCTAAATGTTAGAGCTCCTAGCACTACCCTGTATTCTCTCGTCTAGCTCCCCTTTCCTCTCCTGATTTCTAACCACATATTCAGGTAAAGGAAAAAAATCGCTCAAAACCTTCTTTTAAAGCTGTATGCCCTGCAGGCTTTGTGACCACAGATGCAGGAACAAAGGCTGGCTCAGCCCTTGCCTAATCCTGTGTGTGCCCACCTCCTGCCTTGCTTTTTTCATCCTGACAGCTGCTGTTTGTGAGAATGATTAACATTTAAATATCTGAGCAGAAATCAGAGTTGTTTGATTAAAAGAGCTCCTATCACCCCAAATAATTGGCATGGAGAATTTTAATTTGGTTCCTCATGTGAGACTTAATTGACTTCCAAAGCTTTTGCAAGCCTCTGCTCTCCTTTCTCCTTCCCATTTTGGAGCCCCCACCCCAGCCTCAGGACTGGAAGCTGCCTGGGGCCTGAGGACCTTGTACAATCCTCAGGGACCCCTCCTCCCAGGTGTCAGAAAACTGAGGACTACTGCCCCAATGAGGCGAAATGAGTCCTTTGGAGGGGGCATGGCCGAACTTGACCAAGGGAAGGAAAATTGACATCTTTTGTGCAGACATTGAGCTAAGATGAGTTGCTAACACTTATTCAGCAAGCACTATGTGTCAAAGCCGAACTTGACCAAGGGAAGGAAAATTGACATCTTTTGTGCAGACATTGAGCTAAGATGAGTTGCTAACACTTATTCAGCAAGCACTATGTGTTAGGCATTGTTCTAGGTGGATATTATGTGTGAGCTTATCTAATCCCCACAATCCTCTAAGGCAGAAGCTATTATTATCCTCATTTGACGATGAAGGAACAAGGGTCAGATGAGTTAAGTATCTGGCCCAAGGTCACACAGGAAGTGGCAGAGCCTCTGCAACTCACACTCTCAATCTCTGTATACTTCAGAGATGTTCGCTTGTGTTACCTCACAGGTTCCTCATGCCAACCAGACCACCCTGGGAGATAGGAATTCATATCTCCGTTTTACAGATGAGGAAAATAAAGCCTCATTCTGGCGAGAAGGACAGACCCAGTCCCAGACCCTAATGTAGGAGCCCCAACCCACTGGCTGCCTGCCCCACAACATCCAAAGACCCAATTCTAGAACAAGAGCAAAAATGGAATGACCATTTGTTGAGTGTATGCTACATACCAGGTCCCTGTCCACTCATTATCGCCCTGAATATGCCCCAGAGCCCTATGACACAGTAATTATTAATATAGCCCTATTTTATGGGAAAACAGATTCAGAGGAATAAAGCTCTTAAAAGTTTGCACAGCCAGTAAGTGGCAGAGTAGGGGTTTGAACCCATGTCCAGGGCTTACGCTCCATCCACCACATCACACTGCTTCCCTGTGTCTTGCGAGGCTAGTAGCACGACCCTGCTGGGCGGGCCCTGGTAATTAACAGTCCTGACCTCTCACTTCTCCTGGCCCTCAGGGAGACAGACAATGCTCACCCAGTCAGTGAGAAGAGTCCAACCTGGGAAGAGGACCTTCAGCATTTCTGCCAAACCTGCTGATCCCCTGGAGAGTAAGTTGTGGCTGGAATTGGGAAGGGTCACCAAGGGATTATTTACTGAGCTTGGGCATGATGTCAGGGTTCCATGGAAACCCACTTTCACAAGGCATTTGGCCTACATCTCTGTCCAGGAAGAGGGAACCTAGTATTTACTATATAGGATAGTTCAGAATCATGAAGCTGCCTGCTATGTTGCAGGAATACTGTAGAGTAGGGCTTGCTGGGGCCAGAGCATAGGCTAGTGGGAAGAGAGAGGGAAGATGAGGATGGAGAGATAGCATGGGGCCAGCTCATAGCACCCTAGATGCTTGGGTAAAGGAGTTAAAACTGGAAGTGGTGTGGTCAAGCCACATGAAGAAAGCTCACCCTGACTGCAGTGTTGAGAGATGGAATTAGGAGGAACCTCCGGATAGAGAGACCGGGCAGGAAGCTACTGACATGGTAGAGCCAGGCTGCTGAGAGCTTGAATGGAGCCCTTGGCAGTGAGGGTTGCAGAAGGGCAGGAAGAGATTGGAAAGACAGATGCGATTAGACCTAAGAGTTGGGGTGGGTGCATGAGAGATATCAGGAATGACTCCCAAGGGTTCAGCAGGAAAGGGAAACTGGAGCTCATCTGAGGCCCTAAGGCCTGGCTTCTTCCCCACCTGGCTTTATCTTTCAGGTCCTGGCGAGTGGACAAAGTGGTTCAACATTGACCACCCAGGTGGGCAGGGCGACTATGAGCGGCTGGATGCCATTCATTTCTACTACGGGGACCGTGTGTGTGCTCGGCCCCTGCGCCTGGAGGCCCGGACCACTGACTGGATACCTGCAGGCAGCACTGGCCAAGTGGTCCATGGCAGTCCCCGTGAGGGATTCTGGTGCCTCAACAGGGAGCAGCGGCCTGGCCAGAACTGCTCCAATTACACTGTGCGCTTCCTCTGCCCACCAGGTGAGCCTGAATGCCCCCTACCCCCCACTTCCCACCAGCCTTGCCCCAGAGTTCTGGCCATGAGAACTCTGGATATCACAATACACATGCTTACTAATAACTCACTAGAATCATGAGAGCCATCATCTTCCTTCTGTGTTTCTGGGTGCTCTCCATTCAATCTACTTCACTGGGTGCATGTGGCACAGTGGTAAAGACCTAGGCTTTGTGGTCCCAAATCTCAGCCTGCCAGCTGGTCTGTGCTCCTTAGGCAAATTTTCTGAAGCTGTTTGAGCCTCGGGTTTCTCAAATGTAGAACAGGGTTATGTTAGTAAATCTTCATGGGGTTTTTTGTTTGTTTGTTTGGTTTTTGTTTGGTTTTGTTTTTTTTTTGGTGAGGGTTAAATAAGATAATGAATGAAGGGAGCTTAACATTAACCCAGGTGAATGTTAAATAAGTATTAGTTTTTATTTAGTTCCCAAGTGCCAGACACTCTGCTAGTTATCCTCAATATTCAACATTTACAATTGGCCTGTGAGGAATCTCTATGTTGACAAGTTATTCCAGGTTCAGAGAGGTTAGGTAACTTCTCACAATTACATAGCTGATAAGTGGAGAGCTAGGGTTTAAATTCATGTCTGTGTTTGTAGAGTCCAAGCATTTATGCCCTTTACATCCTCCCTCCCCAAGCTGAATAATACAGAGCCAGATGCAGGCCTGCCTGCTTTATAGATGGGCATCCTCTCCTCTTGGGGGTTCCACCAGTGCACACAGCCTGACCCTGCAGAACCAGAAGGCAGGGTTGGTCATCTGGAGTGGGAGCTCAAGCTGGGTCAGGCCTCCTGGGCAAAGTCTGAGGCCCCCATTCAAGCACACTGGCCCCAGACTAGAGGTGAGGAGGGTGAGCAGAAGCAGGCTTGATATCTGAGTCCCTGAAGTCCTACGCCCTGGTGCCTGTTTCCACACTGATGGAGAGGGATGATGCTAATCCTGCACATCCTGGGATAGCATAACAAAGTCCCAGTGCTTGGCCAGCAAGTCCCTCTCAGGGCCACCCCTAGCCCATGTGGTATCTTCATGTGAATTAGAGACACCACTGCTTCAAGACTGTTGACTTCCCTCTGTTGGAAAAACAATTACAGTAAATATAAATATCAGTGACATCTATGATGTAAACAGAGGCCCTGCTGTCTGAGAAAAAGCAGCCTCAGGCAGATTTCCTGACAGCGCCCCCTCAGGAGGGAAGTCAGACTGTCTACCCACCCTACTTTACAGGATCCCTGCGCCGAGACACAGACCGCATCTGGAGCTCATGGTCTCCCTGGAGCAAGTGCTCTGCCGCTTGTGGTCACACTGGGGTCCAGACCCGAGCACGCACTTGCTTGGCAGAGACAATGTCCCTGTGCCGTGAAGCCACTGAGGAGGGTCGGCTCTGCATGGAGCAGGCCTGTACAGGTACTACCCTTGCTCCTGGTACTAGGCAGGGCATGGGACTAAGGTTGAAGCAGCCTAGGATAGGTGAGAGGGTCAGACTGAGACAGATTCATTAATTCATTCATCAAGTATGAACTGAGCATTTATTTTGTGCTCTGATGGGGGATATAGAGGATAATGTGGGAGCACAGAGCAGGGTCAATTATCATTAGGGGAATCAAGGAAGCTTCCTAGAGGAGGTGTCCTGAGCTAAATCTTGAAGGATGGTCAGTAATTAGTTGTGCAGGCTAATAAAGAAGGATAACAATGGCCTAAGGAGGAGGGGAAGAATATGTGAATTCACAGGCTGAGATGTGGTTGAAGGAGGGCCAAAATTCATATAAGCCCTCCTGATGTGGTCCCTTCTTCCACAGCCTGTGACCTGACCTGCCCTATGGGTCAGGTGAATGCTGACTGTGATGCCTGCATGTGCCAGGACTTCGTGCTGCATGGGGCTGTCTCCCTTCCTGGGGGTGCCCCAGCCTCAGGGGCCACTGTCTACCTGCTGACCAAGACGCCTAAGCTACTGACCCAGACAGACAGTAGTGGGAGGTTCCGAGTCCCTGGCTTGTGCCCAGATGGCAAAAGCATCCTGAAGATCACAAAGGCCAAGTTTGTTCCCATCAAACTTACAATGCCCAGGACTCATCTAAAGTCAGCCACCATCAATGCGGAGTTTGTGAGGGCAGGTACTTAAGTTCTCAAAGGTGGCTAGCCTTTTAAATAAGGAATTACAGTGCTAAGAGCTGGTTTCCCAGCTTGCCCAGAGTAAAACTCAGTATCTTTACCATGGCCCAAAGGCCCAACCAACATTATCTGTGCCTCCCCACTCATTGCTTCTCTGCTCTCCTTTCCTATTACCCTTCTCTCTTACCCCACTGAGTCACTCTATTCCATCCACCACCATTCCCCTTTATATGTTCCTCAAACACACACTTGCTATATACTCTGCTTGGAGTGTTCTTCCCCCACATGTTGGTATGGCTTTCTCACTCAAATGAGTTCTTCCCTGGGCCACCTTACCTAAAATAGTCATTACAATACAGTGTGAGGTTTGAAGGTCAGAGAGAGAAAGGCTGTAGAAATTCAGAAATGGTACAGAATGGCCAGAAAATTCTGCTGGAGGCAGCAGAACAGGAATATTTCACTATTTTAAACAGCCAATGCTGTCCCAATGGTAGTGCTTGAGAATCTTGGCTGTCACAAGAGCCCCTTGATTCTCTACTGCTTCACCAAAATGCTGCTTAGTAGGCCATGGAAGCAGGTTTGCATGGACCAGGCCTGTACAGGTACTACCTTGCTCCTGGTACTGGGCAGAGCATGGGGCTGAGGTTGAAGCAGCCTAGAATAGGTTAGAGGGTCAGACTAAGATGGATTCATTCATTCATTCATACATTCATCCATCAAGTATTATTACATCTGAGCATCTATTACGTGCCCTGATAGGGGATATAGAGGATAATTTGGGAGCACACAGTAGGGTCAATTATCATAGCTTAGAGGAATCAAGGAAGTTTCCTAGAGAAAGTATCCTGAGCTGTCTTGAAGGATGGGCAAGAATTAGTCATGCAGGCTAATAAGGAAGGGTAACAATGGCCTAAGGAGGAGGGGAAGCATATGTGAGTTCACAGGCCAAAATTCATATAAGCCCTCCTGATGTGGTCCCTTCTTCCACAGTCTGTGACCTGTCCTGATTCATGGTCCAGGCTGAGTGGGTACAGGAGGTGGACTCCATTCTGGACCAGAACCCTAATTAGGACCTTTAGAGGGAGCAAGGCTCTGGAGAATCTGTCACAAAGAAAAATCCAAAACACCATTTCTCATCTCTGTCCCAGAGACTCCGTACATTATGAAGAATCCCAAGACAAAAGCACGGAGAGCTGGGCAGAGTGTAGCCCTGTGCTGTAAGGCCACAGGGAATCCCAGTCCAGACCAGTATTTCTGGTGAGTATTCTGCCAGTTACCCTGCCTGATTCTCCTCTGGGCAACCAGAGCTTCCTTTCATTGAGTCTGGTCTTATTAATCATAACAATAACCAACAGAGTACAGTTACAAGTAAAGCCCTCATGCAGAGCCCAGAAGTTGGCACTTACAATGGATGCCAGCAGAGTAGAGTGTGCCCAGACAACCAGCAAGCCTTGTTGTCGTCCTCTCAAAACTGGGGTTCCCAAAGAGCAGCTCTGGTCGTGAGGTCCTGACTTGCATGTCCTCAGGACACAGAACAAGATTCCTTAGCCCAGCTTCCCCAACAAAGGCAAACAAGGTTAGAGTCCCCAATGGCTGTGATTCCTTTACCCTTCACAAACACTTTATGACTGTTATCTTGTTTAATCCTCCCAACAATCTGTGAAGTCAGCTAGGAATAGGCTGACCAGACATACCATTTTAAACGGGACAGAAAACAACGCTATTGTTCTGTTTCAAATGGTACATCTGGTCAGCCTACTGACACCTTGAATTTAGCCCAGTGAGATTAGACCGATCATACATACTGTTTGAAACAGGACAATACTATTGTTTTCTGACCAAATGGGGCATCTGATCAACCTAGCTAGAAATCGCTGCTCCCAT
Organism: Lyroderma lyra; assembly: GCA_004026885.1. Lineage (NCBI taxonomy): Eukaryota > Metazoa > Chordata > Mammalia > Chiroptera > Megadermatidae > Lyroderma > Lyroderma lyra. The sequence goes on from PVJL010000662.1 coordinate 76,325, forward strand.
TTTATTGACAAGGAAGATGAAGTTAAGAGAGTCAAGGTGATTTGTTCAAGGATCCATAGTCAATGAATGATAGGGCTGAGACTTAGTCATGTCCCTTGATTCCTGGGTAAGTCAGTCAGTGCTCTTAAATGAGCCAAATCAAAGGTGGTATTGGCATCTTCAGGGACCTATCAAGTATCTATCTCCCTGGCTGCTTGGTCCTCAGGCTACATCTCTCTATCCCTTGCAGGTACCACAATGACACACTGCTGGACCCCTCCCTCTACAAGCATGAGAGCAAGTTGTTGCTGAGGAACCTACAGCGGAACCAGGCTGGAGAGTACTTCTGCAAGGCTCAGAGTGATGCTGGTGCTGTGAAATCCCACATCGCCCAGCTGACTGTCATAGGTAAGCCTGTCAGGGACCCTTGAAGCACACCAGTGTGCATAACTGGGCAATGAAAACTTGGGCATTTCTGTGCTGTGCTATGCTCTCCAGAACACAAAGATGTCACAGACCTCAATCTTATCATCATGGAGCTGCCACTCCAGGAGGGATGAATAAATGTAAATAAGAGAAATAAGACAGAAAAATGCAGATAAAACAGGAAATAAGGGGCCATGGACTCTACAGATGAGAGACAGAAATCTTCCAGGTGGCAGTGACTACGTATGGCTGCTTGAGGAAACAGTATTTTGGCTGAGGTTTAAATAATGGTTCTCAGCCTTGGCTGCTAAGTGGGAGCACCTGGTTAGTTTTAAAATACTGGTGCCTGAATCTTACCCCTAGAGAGTTTGCTTTCATTGGTTTGAGATGTGGCCTGGGCATGCGCAGTTTAAAAGCTTCCCCAGGTGATTCTAGTTTGCAGTCAAAGTTATATACCTCTGGTTTTAAAGAATGGCCAGCACTGTGGGTATGAAGATGGGGGCATTCGAGACTGAGGGGCCAACATGAGCAAAGGTATAGAAGTGGGGGACTGAAGAGGCTTTACAAAAAAAGGTGACCTGATTAGAGCTGGCTTCAAGAAGTGAGCTGGAGGGGGAGAGACTCAAGGCCAAGACCAATTAGGAACCTGTACTTGGAAAGAGAGGGAGGAGGATAGCTTAGTAATTGGCCTAAACAAAACCAAACAAAAGGCAGAGGAAGAGAAAATTTATTGGAAGGATTCTGTAATATTTCACAGACTCCAAGAAAGTTGAGCAACAGACCTCAAGACACAGGGCACTTGGACTTGGCAGCAGTGGAGCCCCATTAGCAGTGGTTCCCAACCCACAGTACCAATGCTCCCCACTTGTCACAATTATTTTTAATACTTTAAATTTTAAAAATATTTTTTTATTTTGAAGTTAACTTTGTAGATAAGTTAGCTACATAAAATTGCCAAGTGTATATATACATGGCCCTATCTATAACATAAAGGAGAAATAAAAAGAAAATAATTTTAATATATAATAGTATGTGTTTTAATATGTAATTGCTTTGGCATAATGACACAATAATGCCAGCTAAGAGGTCAGACACTTGCATTTGAATCCAGTCGCCAAGAATGTGACAGCTACAAATACTAATGGATACAGAGGTATCATTTAGGTAGTTCACATTTATTGGTTAATGTTGTTGTAGGTGCATGATTTTTCTGAGACAAGGAACAATTCTTGGTATTCTTCCAACTACACAAAGTACAATCAGGAGCATTTTAGATTTTGCTCCCCAGCAATTGTCTCCAGTTTTGGCTCAAATAAACTTAAAAAAAATAAGACCAAAGTACAATAGTAGCTTGATTTTTATGGGAGATGCATTCTTGCAAAATTCAATGTATATAAATTCTAAGCTCTGATCATTTTAAACAGGTTTTCCACCTATGTGAATGTCTGATAGGACATGTGAAAGTGGCACATGATACAGAAAAATTATTTTTGTAGAACAGTGCCAGGCTTTGCAGGACACAGAGTAGCGGTGCACCTACCCACTATATGCCAGTAGCACTTCCAATTTGGTGGTAACTCACAATACCTCACAGATGTTCAAGATGCCTCCAATGAGAACAATTACTCCAGTGGTTTCAGCAACCAATTCTGTTTCTCCATATACAAAATGAGATTAGTAATAGTTGTTCCATCTCCTTCAGAGGAGTTCTTGAGAGTCGGGATCAAGGATATACAAGTATTTTGAAAACCATAAAACACTGCAGAGAAGTGAGTTTGAGGTGCCTTTGTATAGGACATGAACTTATATATCCACACCATTTCCCTCCACAGCCCCTGATGAGACCCCTTGCAACCCAACCCCTGAGAGCTTCCTTATCCAGCTGCCCCATGATTGCTTCCAGAATGCCACCAACTCCTTTTACTATGACGTGGGCCGTTGCCCTGTCAAGACCTGTGCAGGGCAGCAGGATAATGGGATCAGGTGCTGGGATGCTGTGGAGAACTGCTGTGGCATTTCCAAAACAGAGGAGAGGGAGATCCAGTGCAGTGGGTACACACTGCCCACCAAGGTGGCCATGGAGTGCAGCTGCCAGCGGTGTACAGAGACCCGGAGTATCGTGCGGGGCCGTGTCAGCGCTGCTGACAATGGGGAGCCCATGCGTTTTGGCTACGTGTACATGGGGAGCAATCGTGTGAGTATGACTGGCTACAAGGGCACTTTCACCCTCCATGTCCCCCAGGACACTGAGAGGCTGGTGCTCACATTTGTGGACAGGCTGAAGAAGTTTGTCAACACCACTAAAGTGCTGCCCTTCAACAAGAAGGGAAGTGCGGTGTTTCATGAGATCAAGGTGCTTCGGCGGAAAGAGCCCATCATCTTGGAGGCCATGGAGACTAACATTATCCCCCTAGGGGAGGTGGCTGGCGAAGACCCCATGGCTGAACTGGAGATCCCATCTAAGAGTTTCTACAGGCAGAACGGGGAGCCCTACACAGGAAAAGTAAAGGCCAGTGTGACCTTCCTGGATCCCCGTAATATTTCCACAGCCACAGCTGCCCAGAGTGACCTGAACTTCATCAGTGATGAAGGAGACACCTTCCCACTTCGGACATATGGCATGTTCTCTGTGGACTTCACAGATGAGGCCACCTCTGAGTCACTTAATGTGGGCAAGGTGAAGGTCCACCTTGACTCAACCCAAGTCAAGATGCCACAGCACGTGCCCACGATGAAACTCTGGTCACTCAACCCAGACACAGGGCTATGGGAAGAAGAAGGTGACTTCAAATTTGAAAGCCAAAGGCGGAACAAAAGGGAAGAGAGAACCTTCCTGGTGGGCAACATGGAGATCCGAGAGAGGAGGCTCTTTAACCTAGATGTCCCTGAAAGCAGGAGGTGCTTTATCAAGGTGAGGGCCTACAGGAGTGAGAGGTTCTTGCCCAGTGAGCAGATTCAGGGGGTTGTGGTTTCTGTGATCAACCTGGAGCCCAGGACTGGCTTCTCGTCCAACCCTAGGGCTTGGGGACGCTTTGACAGTGTCATCACGGGCCCCAATGGGGCCTGTCTGCCTGCCTTCTGTGATGACCAGTCCCCTGATGCCTACTCTGCCTATGTCTTGGCAAGCCTAGCTGGGGAAGAGCTGGAAGCAGTGGAGTCTTCTCCTAAATTCAATCCAAATGCAATTGGTGTCCCTCAGCCCTACCTTAACAAGCTCAAGTACCGTCGGACAGACCACGAAGACCCACGGGTTAAGAAGACAGCTTTCCAGATCAGCATGGCCAAGCCAAGGCCCAACTCAGCTGAGGAGAGCAATGGGCCCATCTATGCCTTCGAGAACCTTAGGGCTTGTGAGGAGGCACCGCCCAGTGCAGCCCACTTCCGGTTCTACCAGATTGAGGGAGATCGGTATGACTACAACACTGTCCCCTTCAATGAGGATGACCCCATGAACTGGACTGAAGACTACCTGGCATGGTGGCCCAAGCCAATGGAATTCAGAGCCTGCTACATTAAGGTGAAGATCGTGGGGCCAGTGGAGGTGAATGTGCGCTCCCGCAACATGGGGGGAACTCACCGGCAGACTGTAGGGAAGTTGTATGGAATCCGGGATGTGAAGAGCACACGGGATAGGGACCAGCCCAATGTCTCATCTGCTTGTTTGGAGTTCAAATGCAGTGGGATGCTCTATGATCAGGACCGTGTGGACCGCACACTAGTAAAGATCATCCCCCAGGGCAGCTGCCATCGAGCCAGTGTAAACTCCATGCTGCATGAGTACCTGGTCAACCACCTACCACTGGCAGTCAACAATGACACCAGTGAGTACACCATGCTGGCACCTCTGGATCCACTGGGCCACAACTATGGCATTTACACTGTTACTGACCAGGACCCTCGTGTAGCCAAGGAGATTGCACTTGGCCGTTGCTTTGATGGTACATCCGATGGTTCCTCCAGAATCATGAAGAGCAATGTGGGAGTGGCCCTCACCTTTAACTGCATAGAGAAGCAGGTGGGTCGCCAGAGTGCCTTCCAGTACCTCCAAAGCACTCCGGCCAGGTCCCCTGCCTCCAGCACTGCCAGAGGAAGGGTGCCCTCAAAGAGGCAGCAGCGGGCAAGCAGGGGTGGCCAGCGCCGGCCTGAAGGGGTGATCTCTCTGAGGTTTTCTGGGGTTGCTCAGCAGCCTCTGAACAACTAAGTTTTGGGGTATTTCTCTTCTCCACCCACTTCACGTGACAGCCATTGTGAGACTAGTGCACAAACTGTCACTTGGTTAATTTAAGCACATCTGTTTTGGTGCAGTTTGCTTGTTTGTTTCCTCATGTCTTTACTTACTATTTTTGACCTGTGATACTGATAGGCAAGTAGCCCCCCTCCCCAATGACAAAATAAAGCCCCTCTGATCTATTCTTTAAAAGAAACACAAGAAATTGGCCATTGGCAAACTCTGTGACTTTTTGACTGTTCTTCATTTAATGCCTTCAATGGCAATGTCCTTCCTTTTCTTTGTGCATTGTTTCACCCACCTCTACTATAATGATAATCTGATGTTGAAGATTGAATAACCAATATAAAGGATATTTCCTGACCTTGCTCCATAGGATGTAAGTAAGTCTCCATTACAGTTTATACATATCAATGGTGGTGAAATAAAGGAATAAACTATAATATTTTTACTTAAAATATAAATAACATTTATTTCTTTGCTGAATCTGGAACTCTTGTGCACATTCAATGTTAAACTGTTGAATATAGGGTAATCATAGTTCTCTACCAAGTCTGGAAAGAACTTGCATCCATAACTGAACCAGGTTGCTAATTATATTAGTGTGTGTTTCCCTTTACATTTGCTTTTGTTCTTGCTGGAAGCCCAGGGTGGCCCAAATGTCAATAAATGCACATTTTGTACTTGATTTTGAGGCCGCTGTCCTGTCTTTTAACCATTGAGCCAGCTGTTCAGAAAGACATAGAAGACTCTGGAAAGCGGTCACATGGTGGCGGGACCACAGCCCCCTCTAAATTACAGGGCTGAGGAACTAGGCATACACTTCACGATCAAGTTTGCTCACATGGATCATATTTTCCACTTGAAAAGAAGATCAGAGATTCCTGGAGTTGTGAGCATGTTCTGGCTCCTCAGCAAAGCTGAACACATGTCCCCAATTTTTTTCTTTCTTTCCAATACTGAGGAGCTTAAACAATGGCTTGGCTCAGGGTCTGGCAAGCTGGCCAAATGGTCCTTCAGCAACCCCCTACAACCTGCTGCCTTCTCCAGCTGGGCTGGCTGACCTCACTTAGAAATGATGAGGTGATTTTTTTTTTCCTCAAGCTCTTCTAAAAACACCCAACTTTTCCAGATTCCAGATCTGTCATGTGTAACAACCCCTGTCGCTTGAATAAAACAACTGGTCCAAATTAACAGGGTTTTGGTTTTAGAAAAGGTGTTTGGTTTGAAATAGTAAATCAGAGGTGGGTGGATGATGCCAGAGTGATCTTGGAAGAGGCATCAATAGTCAAGGTGGTGGGTCTGGGGTTGGATAAGATACTGACTGGTACTGACTGTCCCTCTCCCAACCCCTCCAGAATCTGTCAGAGAGGAAGCCATAGGGGTTGGGAGAGCAGAGGGCATCATTTATAATCAGGACAAAACACTTTCCTTGATACCCTGGCCAGGCCGATGCAGCCCCTTTTGGCCTTCTCTGGCCTGGCCTGAATTTGTACTCTTGGATCAGCATCTGCCCAGCTCCCAGGGGTTTGGTTCATAATCAATTAGAAATTTCTCTGGCTCAGCAGCCCTTCCCTGTGACCTCTGAGAAAGTGAGCACATGCAGGGCTGGGGCCTAGTGGCCTTGTGATTACTCTTTGACTTACTTCAAGACTGTGCTTCCTAGGGAGCAGCTCTCACTGACAGCTTGTGGCGGGGGGAGGCTTGACTGCCCCTGCTGAGGGGTCAGTGTTGAGCTATCTGCAGCATAGACACCTTACTGCTTCAGGAGTGGGTGTGTGGTGCTTCAGCCTGACCTCCCAGTTCCCTTCCAACTCATGGAAAGGGGCACTGGGAAAGGTGAGCTGACAGGGCTCCCTTCTTGTTCTCCACTGGTAGCAGCTGGTGCCTGACTTTTTTCTTCATTCACCAAACATTTATTGAGTGCCTACTCTACGCTAAGCCATGCATAAAGTAGACAGGCCTTCATGAGTATATAAAACATACCATACAATAGTGGCACCAGACTTGGAGAGGGTGGTAGTCAGAGGCGGCTTCTTGGAGGAGGTTACATCTAATATGAGGTCTGAATGATAGCTAGGAACTGTCTTGCTGAAGGTGTGGATGTTAGGAGCAAGGGCACAAGCAGAAACAACTTATGCAAAACCAGGGGGCGGAGGCTGGGATGGAATGACAGATACCTCTCTTTCAGACAAGAAAACACTGTTGAGTTTATGACACTTAATTTCTAAGCATTTTGCCCCTAAAGACAGGTGTGCTATCTGCTAGTTGTGTGGCTTTGGTTAAGTTGATTTCCCCTGGACTTCATTTTCCTCACCTATAAATGAAAGAGATGTTTGTATACCTAAAACTAATACAATGCTATATTTCAATTATATCTAGATAGATAGACAGACAGACAGGTAGATAGATAGATAGAAAAATTGTTTTAAATGAAGGAGTTGGTCTAGATTAGCTCTAAACTATCTTTAAAGTTCTATCCATGATTTTCAATGAGGCTAGAAGTACAGTTCCCAGGATGCCATTGCTTCACCAAACTGCTGATGAGTCACCGGGTGTTTCCTTCCCCTGTGGAGACTGCACACTGGATGGACAAAACGTTCATTTCAGAAGAGCCCTGGGGTTTTGGTCTCTGCCTGCAGTGTGCTGGCTGATCACTCAGTTACTGAGAGTGAACTGTATGAGAATGGACACCAGCTGGCAGGGAGGAAGGGCACTAGCAGGAAGACAGAAGGATCAATCAGGCTGCTTCTGCTTCCAACCAAGGAAGTTTTCCAGGCAGAATTCTCTCTATAGTTTAGAGAGGTCTAGCAGGTAGGGTGATAGAGAAAAATGTCACCAAGCTGTCAGGACGAAAACAGAGTCTTGAGAGATTGAGAAAACTTAGACAAGCCAAGTTGGAGGCAGTATAGGGACAGGTGGTGTTTCAGACACAGGGATTGGCCAGAACCAAAGAGTAGAGGTGGGACTGCACACTGAAAGGCTTTTGGTTACAAGTAACAGAGGTGCCAGCAGACATCAGGAAGGACTGGAAGCAGGAACTGCAAAACCATCAGAATCCAGGTCATCACTCTCTCTGGTTTTATTCTCTTATTCTCTTTCACACTCATTGGTATCTGTTCTTAGTCTCTAACTCAGTCTTGCTCCACATGCTCTATTTCTCAGATTATCTCTCTAACTCTCTCCTCTTTCAGGGTCCCTCTCTCTGGTCAGTGCATTTCTCAGTCTCTTCTCTCTGTAGGAACCCTTAGGTTTTCTTTGCAGATTAGCTTTCTCTCTTTCCCTAGGATTATAAAAGAGGAGGCCAGCTTCTCAAGTCAAAGAAGAGCCCAGCCCTAAACCCAGATTCCTTAGAGAGAGAATCTGATTGGCTCAGTTTGAACCTGGGCCATCTCTCTAGTCCAATCAACTGTGGCTATAGTGGTGGGTGGGGCATAAAGGGCAGTCCTATTATAAAGTCATAGTTGCTGGGGTGGGGGAGCAATTCTCAAAGAAAAGGAATCCTGGTGATTTGGGGAGACCTCCCAAAAGGTGAATACTACTTCAGGGGATAGTGAGCAGATCACTGTGGGCTTACTGGGAGTTTAGAGTTTTTCATTTCCAAACATTAGGGGATTTTAAATACATCAAATGAGATCTGAGTGGTACCTGTTCTTTGAAATCTGAAGTCTTGCTTCATGACTTAGTACTCGGTCAGTTTTTGTAGTTTCCATGTGTGATTGAGGAAAAAAAGTGTATTCTCTAATCACAGGATGCAGGGCTCTATACAAGACCATTAACTCAAACTTGTTAATTATTCAGTTCAGTAAATAAAGAGTGTATTGAAATTGTCCATTAGATGATGCACTAATCAATTTCTCCCTGTGAGTCCTCAATTTTGGCTTTATATATTTTGAGGCTATTTTAATGGATGTCTATTATATATTGAATTTTCAACTATAAATTGGGGTGCTCTTGATTGCCCAGGGTTAATGTGAGGAATAAATGTTTCTGCTCTTTTAAGTTATAGCCATCTAGTAAGTGTGAAGTGGTATCTCATTGAGGTTTTGATTTGTATTTCCCTAATGGCTAATAATGTTGAGCATCTTTTCATATACTTGTTGATCATTTGTATATCTTCTTTGGATAAATGTCTATTCAAATCCTTTGCCCATTGTCTTTGTCTGTTCAGGATGCTATAACAAAAATACCAAGCACTGGGGAGCTTATAAAAAACAGAAATGGATTTCTCACAGTTCTGGAGGCTGGGAAATCCAAGACCAAGGTGCTAACAGATTTAGTGTCTGGTGAGAGCCTGCTTCCAGATTCACAGAAGCCTGGTGGAAAGGGTAAGGGAGCTAGCTAGCTCTCTCTGAGGCTTCTTTTACAAGGGCACTAATCTCATTCATGAGGATTCCAAACTCATGACCTAATCACCCCCAAAGTTCCCACCTCCAAATATCATCACACTGGGGATTAGGTTTCCACATATTAATTTTTTTGTGGGGGTACATAACATTGTCAATAGCACCCATTTTAAAAATTGGGTTGTCTTTTTACGTTGAGTTTTAAGAGTTCTTTATATATTCTGAATACTAGACCCTTATCAATATATGATTTGCCAATATTTTTTCCCCATTCTGTAGGTTGTCTTTATACTTCTTGATAGTGTCCTTTGAAGCACAAACATTTTTAATTTTGATCAAGCCTAATTTATTTATTTATTTTTGTTTTCTTATGCTTTTGGTATCTTACCTAAGAATCTGTTATCTAATCCAAGGTCATAAACTTACAACTATATTTTCTTCTAAGAGTTATAGTTTTAATATTTACATTTAGGTCTTTGATTCATTTTGAGTTAATTTATGAACACGTGTAGAGGTAGGGATCCAGCTTAATTTGTATGTGGATATCCAGTTGACCCAGCACCATTTGGTGAAAAGATTCTTCTTCCCTACTGAATGGGCTTGGTACTCTTTTTGAAAGTAAATTAACTGTAAATGTGAGGGTTTACCTCTGGGCTCTCAATTCTATTCTATTGCTCTGTATGTCTTTTCTTATGACAATACCATTCTGTCTTGATTATTGTAGCTTTGTAGTAAGTTGTGAAATCAGGAAGTGTGAGTCTTCCAACTTTGTTCTATCAGTTTTTATTATCTGAAAATGTGTTTATTTTGTCCTAATGCTTAAAGATCATTTTGCCACCACACCAATACTAATTGAATTTATCTATATAATTTTAACAGTTATAGTTTTCATCTTCAAAAAGTTTTGAAAAAGAATGACAAAAAAAATATGGTCACTTTTGATAGCCTCCAATTGCTTACTTATTAAAAATGATTCCTGAGTTTATTTTTAAATAATTCTTTTAAATATTTATGTGATAAATTTTTATTCTATGTAGTAAGAGTTTGGAACCATATTCTTGAAGAATTTTCTTACCTTTTATGAATAAAATAATGCAATAAAAAAGTGTGTTTCATCCAAGAGGATCTGATAGTGAGATCTGCAGAATATAGTGCAGTAGTTAAATGCATCACTCCAGAACCGGACTACCGGGTTCAAATATTTGTTCTTTTACTTACTAGCAGTGCAATTTTGGACAAGTTATTTACCTCTGTGTGCTTCAGTTTCCTCAGCCATAAACTTGAGAAGATAATAGGTACTTCGTGGGGCTGTTATGAGGATCAATTGAATACATATATGAATGCAGTAGATATTAATTACTGGCATATAATAACCATTGCGTAAGTGTTTACTTCTATTACTGTGTGCCACGCTACTGGAAATGAAAAAGACTGACAATTTATGTAGATTTAACAAGGTAATGCTTCATTTTTGTGATTTCAGGAAATTGGGTTATTCTACGGAAGTAGTTTTCTGGAATTTTATTCCATTATTTAAGCTCCAAAACTTTTAAACTTTTGATAAGTTTTGGGTAAAAATCTTTATAATAAAGTATATATTCTCTTTTTAAAAACAGAAATAACATAATTCAATCTTTTCTTGATGCATTAGGAACACAGTTATGAATATCAATTATTATGGTGGTATAATAAAATGGCAACCAGGGCTGACATGATATATAAGAAATTTGAACAAGACCAAAGGACTTCAGATTACATATTCTTTTTGTTCTTACATCCATTTTTCTGGTTCCTCCTTTTTTGTCAGGATCTTAGAGAACACTTTGGCTGTGGTCAGTATGCCTGCTTTTAAAAAGCACCTCTCTCCTTTCTAATTTACTCACTTGTAGGGTGGAGTTCCATATGACCAAATCAGTATTTAAAATAAGTAAATAAACTCAGACTGAGATTCTGAAGGCCTAGGTACATGCAAAGTACATGAACTAACATGCCAACATTGCAACATCTATTTTGGTGACTCAGAAGCCTTTTCTCTCATTTCCTCATTATTGACTGATTTACCAGTGGTACTACTTTACACACACAGCCTAGTGGGTACTAGTGTATAAATAAATATTACTTGCAAGTAATACATGATTACATTGATACTGAAGTATATATTACTTTTATTTATCTAATATTATGGGTAATACAAGTTAATTGCAAATTGAAAAGAACTTACAAAACAAGGGTCTATAATGCTCTTTCACCTCTCTATTTCAGCTTTTCATTAGAAATCAAGCAAGCTCCTTACAATGCTAAGGTAGGGTTAGGGTGACATCAACAAGCTAGCTAAGAAGCACAATTAAAAAGAAAAAAATTTACAGGCATAAAAGGAAAGCCATAAATTATATATTGCATAGGAAAAAAAAAGCTTTATTATTTCTTAAGCATCTACTGTGTATTATGGGTCAAAGAATCATTTATTCCTCACTAACCCTAGGAGGTCAAGCACACCCTAAATTACAGCTGAAAAACAGGCTTATGAAGTTGAGTAACTTGCCGGAAGTTACACAGCTGGTGACTCAGCTGTGATCCACACAGCAGTCCTTGTACCCCTGACATCTGTGCCCTTTAGAAAATACTAAACAAGCATTTCATAGCACTGTCTTCAAGATTTGGTATACCAAAAGTTCCAATGAATTAGCTTTGAGAACATTTCACGTGCCACCCATCTCTACCCCACAGATTCAAAGAGGAAAGATATGGAGAGTTAGTGCCCTCTGCTGGACATCTTCCTGAACATTAGGATGAAGGACTGTCCTTTAATTGAGAATAAGGGGGACCTTGTGCTGAGGTCACCACCAGCCTTGAAGGACAGGCCCAGGAGGATGGTGAGCACCCACCTTCCTATAGACCTTTGGTCTCCCTACAATACCAAGGGTAAACAGTGACTACCTGAGGGAGAACATGGTGGCAATTGGAGGAAGCCTAAAAAGGAGACCTTGAAAAATAAAGGCAAAGGTTTTTACCACCACCTTACTTGTGTTTGCATCTCCTTATTCTAGCATTCTAGCAATAAAAATTAGGTTCTGGAGCTCACTCCATACTATTTTATCCAAACCTTTAGGGGAAGGGTCTAGGTATATTTTAACAAAACCCCCAGATCATTCTTAAGAAAAGATGGGGATAGATAGGGTGCCACTGCCTTAATGGAATGGCAGCTTTTTAGTCCCTGATATATTTCTGAGTGGGGAGTGAAGATTCTGCAGACCTTTAAAATTTTATGAGCTTTTGGAAGAGGATATAGGGAAGTAATGAAAACAGTAGTGATCAGTGTGTGTGAGTCCTGGTCCTACTCTGACCTTGGATAAGTCATTTAAACCCTCTGTATCTTGATTTTCTCAGCTGCCAAACTGGAATGCAGATAATAACAATACCTCACTTCTTGTGTGAATCAGGTGAGAAAGTAGAGTGAAAGCATTCTCTAAAGTTCTATAGGATATTGTATTATTTTGAGTCTAATACTACCTACAAACATAAGATAAGACCTTGTGGGGTTTTTGTCCTTATCTTTTAAAATATAAATGTTGAATTTCTGTTATGTGCCTGGAAGAATCCATGTTGCTGATCTGATGGATCAGTGCTCAGCCATGAAAAAGAAATATCTTCATTTAGTAGATACAGTGATTCCCAACAAATGATGGCTTTCTGAGAGACTGTACTAGAAACTCTGGTGGAGGTGAGATTTTTTATGGTTATCAGGAGTATTAGGTTAAAAAAGAAAAGATTGAGAAACATAGTTTTAAAATCAAGAGACTTGTACTTTCTCTTTGTTTCTGACTCATTATGTGACTTTGGCCAAGTTCCTCTTTTTTTATAGACCTGTTTCCTCATCTGAAAAATCCAGATTTTTAAAAATTGGATGATTCCCTGACTCTAATCTATAAAATATTTTTCACTTAGCAACTCACAATGTTCACAATCCTGGGAGGCGGGATCTTTATGTAAAATGGGGACACATACAGTTATGTGCTTTCAGCTATGTTGTTCACAAAAAGTAAATAACTCAAGATAAGGAGTCAGCTCCTGGAGTGAAACTATTTGAACTGAATAATTGCACTTGATTTTCTTTTTGAAGCATCATTAACCTGTCAGAAAAGAGCTGAAAGTAGGTGTGATGTGGAAGTATTAATATTTCAGTTCCAAAGAGTTGATAACATGTGACCACAGGTACTTGCCATCACTCTTCTGATAGAGGATCCATTTTATCACAGGGCAGATCTCAGATGGCTGTTTCCAAATCTAGAACTCGAAGAGATGACCTGATAGGAACCTGACCAGAGGTTATCCATGCAGTACCAAATAAGAGAGAAAGGTCCTGGTGCGCTGCTAGGGTCTCACTGCTCTTTGCCCAGACACCAAGCTCTTCTCCATCTCATGGCTTCCTGGCCATACCCTGGAGCAAGGACACTCTCTCAACCTGTGAGTGTCCGGTCAGGAAACGTACACTTGTAAAATCGAACATGCTCCTTTGTCAAACAGCTAGGTAGTTCCTAACAAATGATCCTTTATATTTGAACCCTTTCCTACACTGATGTTATTTTATTTAAACTTGACATCCCTCTATGTTCAAATACCAAATGGGAAGTCTTGGTATGCGGTACAAGGTCCCCAATTTGAACACAACTATTAAGATTCATACAAAGTGCCTAATACATAGTTAATGTCTCAATCCATGCTTTTTTGGTGCTGATCCTAATAATCCAGATACAGTCTGACCCACAGAGCATAATTTTAGGGTAATGCATTGCAACTACCAAAATCACGTTGCCTGTATGATGAAACCATCACCAGCCTTATGATGCCAAAGCTACATGACCCTTGTTCACATTGCTGAGAAAAAGTAACTGAGTTGTGTACAGTTCCCGTTGTTTTGTACTTCCTAGGGCAAAGTTTACACTCTGTTAATCAGGCATCTCCTGGGAACTCCTTCTGGGACAGTCAGTCAGATGTATTAAACATTGTATAAATTTGTAGAATTTGTGTCTATTAACACTCACTTCTTTGTCAATTATAATTTGCTCTGATTATAGCATGTCAGATTGTCTGAAGACACCTTCCCAGGTTTCTGCTAAGAAAAATATCACTGCAAGGTAAGTACTTAACCAAGTATTTATTGAATTTCTATTGTATATAGAGTAATAACGCCCAAGTAATAAAATATCTGCCTTCAAAGAGCTCATAGTCCAGTTGGAATATAGGCTAAACACATAAAACATCATCCCATAAATAAAATAAAATACTCAATTGTCCTGGGAATAATAGAAGGATATATCACACAATAATATAAAGATATATATATATATATATATATATATATATATGAATATTTGAATATATTTACTTTCCAGAAGGCATACACACACACACACATGCACACATACAGTAATTGTGTGTGTGTGTGTGTGTGTGTGTGTGTGTGTGTGTTTGGGCTGTCTGGAAAAAATCCAGCCATAAATGCCTCTATTTTTTATATTACATGGCTAGATATTTTCTGGACTGCCTAGTTCCATGAAAGAAACATTTCTTTGGCTCAGTGTTATTTCTTCAATGCCTGGCATGTAGTTGGTGCTCAATAAATACTTGTTGACTGAATGAATGAGAAGTCAAGTTCTTAAAATAAAGAAAAGGAAGGCTTCATGGAGTGCCCCCAGATGAACCTTAACTTCACTAAGCTTTTTTTCAGCTTGTTTTCTAGCGATCTGTAGATTTTTAGCAAATAACTTCTTTATATAATAAAAAGAAAATGTGCATTATAATTGAAATAGAAGGTAGGTGGGATGAATATTTAAATTGAGTGTTAGGGTTCATGTGACCTGCTTAGGTCATTGCTAAAAGGAGAGATTTGTCCTAGAATCATTGCTTTTCAAATATTGTTTTAAAGCAGAAGAACTCCATTTTCAAACAAACTCCCAATAAATGAAACAGATAAAAGCAAAACTGTTCTGATGGACTTTGAGAAGGCATGGAAGAAGAGAGAGGGAAGTCCACCTTCTTAGTCCCTTCCTCCTCACCACAGAGATATGGCTTCTGAGGGATTCTAGGAACACAATTTGAAAATACTAGATTGAGGGAACTTTAGTCTCTCCTTTTCTCAAAATTCTATTAATGGAGGCAGGTGAGGAAGACCTGGGCTTGTTCTGGTGTCTGCCACTTTAAGCTGAAGGAGCACCAGGAGTCAGCTCCCCCAGAGAGAAATAAACACAACATGCACAACACGCATGGCCTAGGCCAAGGCCAATACCCTTTTTCATGGCCAGACCTAGGGAACCAGAAGCCCCATTTCTCTGATCCAAGATTAATAAGGGCTAAATAACTTGTGTGAACTAGTATTGACTCTAGTTTGTCCCTCTTTACTGCTCCCCTCCACTGCCAAGCTCAGAACTAGACATCCAAGTCATCTTGGCAATTTCTCTGGTTTTGGAGTTAATCAGAATCTTAATATACAAAGTAAATTCTCAGTGTGGTAATTTGTCACCATCCTCCACTTCGTGCAGGGTCAATCTTCTTTATCTGTCCAGAGACGGACCAGCCCTGCAGACACCCGTCTCAATGGGTAATGAGAGTTTAACGACGAACTATTTACCGGAGTGTCGTCAAGTTTAAGAAAACATACAAAAGATTGTAAAGCATCAAGGGAGGGACTAGCAACAACTGAAAGAGTTAACGCCACTGGCTTAAAAAAACAGAGAGCTGCCATTCCAACAGTTGTTGTTAGAGGAACTAGGTAAAAATACCAATTTCTTGTTACAGTGAGGAAACTAAGGGTAAGATAAGGAACACAGGACGTGGAATCCTCGGTGGGAGGAACTTATTGACTCCGAATCATCTAGGCCCTAGGAAGCCAAAGGCTTTAAGGACTCCACCTGCGGCCGGCTAAGTCACCGGTCTCACTTTGATTTTCTCTATCCCCAATAGAAAATAACCAGAAGGACTTTACTGCGACGGAATGAGGCTACAACTCCCGGCCTGCATCTCTCCGTGTCTGGCTCAAACTTTTCAACACTAGGATAAAGCGGATGCCAGAAGAATTGCGTGTAGGGAATCGTAGTTCCCGCAGTTCCCGCAGTTAGGCCAGACACCGCCGTCTCTTTCTCATTGGCGCTCAGGTCTCCGCCCCTTCCTCTCCCCTAGCGTCGGTGTCCCACGTACGCACGCGCAGTGCGTGCCCACGCCTCCTCCCTAGGCCTAGGACGCAGGCGCGCGCACGCTCCCCGGGTCGGGTAGGCGCGGGTGGGGGTGGTAGGGGGAGGGAGGGAGGGAGAGGGGTTAGGTATATTCTGCATTGGGTAGACGGCTGTGAGACACGGAGAGCTTGAAGGCCTGGTTGCCAGGCGGTTGAAAAAAATCTGCACAGGGCCTAGAGGAGGCGGGAGGGTCCAGAGCCTATCCAGAGTGCCCTACGAGTAAGAGTCGGGCTGCTGACACCCGGAGGGCAACAAGGGGGGCGAAGCTCCGGACTAGGCCCCGCGGAGATGTCTGGCTGCGGCGCTTGTAGTTGCGGAGCGGTCACTGCGCGGTTCATCACTTCTTCGCTCGCCTCCGCGCAGAGAGGTAACGAAGTAGTCCCTCATTTGAGCCATTGGGCCAAGAGTGTACCGGTGGTGGGGACCTCGGGGAGAGCAGGAGGCCTACCTCACCACGAGGGAATGACGCGCGACACTTTGCCTGGCTCTCCCCACTTTCCGCGTAGGATGGGTCTCTGCCAACCTCTGGAGCAGCTGTTTCTCAAATTTGAAATAAACCCTGGTGCTCCCCCGCCCGCGCGCCTTCAGGTTTCCTGACTTTGGGGCAGGAATGTGGCCACTTCGTAGAAACCATGAAAGAGCACAAACTGCTCCTCCTTTAGTTAAATATGTGCGCAGACCCTACTCGGAGCTCCGCCAAGTGACTGCCGCCTGCCCGGGCTGCGGCTCCTCTTCCGGAGTCCGGCCCGGTTTCCCTCCAGCCTGTCGGGGGCTCAGAGGACCACTCGGGTGAGGGTCTGCCACTGTTGGTTCCTTCGGGGCTGCGGACGCGCAAGACCCGCGGTGTCACTGTCGTGCGGCCGCAAACACTGGGACATAAACAGGGACCACAATATACTACTTTTTGGCCCCGGATAAACCTCCAGGCCGGTAGGAAAACGGTAGGGAGATTGGGGAAATTGCCGCATAAGTTGTTTGCTGGTTTTTCCAATTTGACAGTCCGAAATAGTGTAAGGGTGGCGCTTGTTTACCTTTCCTTTGTGTGTATCAGGAGCTGTGAAAGTGGCACGCCAGCCAAGAGGTTCCGGGAAAGAAACCATTTTTTTCTCTTCTCCAAATCTATGAATATCAGACTACAAGTCTAGAGCCTGTTATAATCACTGACTACTAGTCACATTCGTTTGTCAGCTTATGACCTTGGATAAATTTTTAAAAGTTCCTTTTTCCTAATTTTTAGGTTAATTATAAAATGTTTACTGTTCACTACATGTATGTTTTCCGACAGTTTATTTCACATACAGGGATTAAATGAAGTAGTGTACAGGAGCATTTTGTAAAGTGATGTATAAATGTAAGGGAGTGAATTTAATCCCAAGACCTTGTTAAAACCTGTACATAGATAGATGTCCCTATTCCAGGAATTTGAGTTGCAAACACTTGAAAGTGACAGATACTTAAATTCGTTTATTTGACATATATCTGTTGAGGGCCTACTATGTGCTAGGTTCTGTTTTGGTGCTGGAAATAGAATGGTAAACAAGTCCTCACTTTCACGTTTAAATCTAGTAGAGTAGACAAAAAATAATATTGTTTCTGGAAGTGGATGAATTATGTGTGTGTGCTCATCGCATAGGGAAGACTTTTTTTGACAAAGTTCTTCATCTGTTCCAAACAGTTGTCCCAGAAAACTGAATCATAGAAAGTGTGCAGTAACTTTTCTTTTCAAAACAATCACTGCTTTAAAAGTTAAGTATATCATTAGGTAAATCACAAATAAATGACTGACTTAGGAATTAGTATTTATCAGTTAACATAAGTTTGCCAAAGGTTTTCAAAAATACTGAACCATTGTTTTCACTGTAAAGGAGCAAATTCAACTTAAAATAAAGAGACATTACCCAAGATCATTATAGACTTTAATATTTTTACATGACAGTGAAATAACAAAATGGTTTTCACGTTCATTTAAGATTTTCCCAAGGCTTAATTTTATAAAATGTGTATTTATCGTAGTAGAAACTCTAATAAAAGTCTACAAAACTATAGAGATATTTTCTTTAAGGATTTAAAAAACTCCAGGAGAATTATTTTTATTTGGGATTCCTGGAAAGAGGAACAAAGGCAAAAGAGAAAAATCAGAATTGAACTTTAGCTAGTTTATTATTATAAACAGAGTTAAGAATTTCAATAACGTAATGTAAATAAACAAGAGAACTTCATCAAAATAGTCTTAACAAGAAATTGTAAAATGAGTTAAGAATAAAAGGGGACATTTCAGAGTTCCTCTGAAGTGCAGTGCTATTCTCTGTTTCTATTGGTCTGTCATGTTAGACTAAAAGCTTTATATGGTAGTTTGAAAAATTATTTGGTAAATTGTCATACTAGATACTGAATCTTTTTCTTTTCTTTATGGGCTATGTGTATCCAGTTTAACATATTTTACTTCATTGGAATATGAAACCTATAGTAAAGTAGAAATTTTAAATATTTTTATTACTCAAATTGCTGGTATTTTTCAGTTTTAATGTATATTTTTAAAAATGCACCTTGCATATATAACAGTCATTTTGCTTTCTAAATAGGTGATTTGGATGTGCTCGATTCCAGAATTGTAGGATCATGCCTTGATTTCTGGCTGCTCTCTGTCCTTGTCTGTTGAAAAGGTGTCACCTTATGAGAGTATAATGAAGATGTCAGGTTGCTCAAACATATTGTCTATAATTTTCATCATAATTACATAATGTGCCCAGTTTTAATTCTGTCTTTCTGTAGTTAAATACAATTTAAGTAAGGCAAAGTGAATAAATGTGTTTTTTTTTTTGTTTTTTTTTTTGGCACATTCATCTTCAGACAGCTGACTAGCCTTAATGAAAATCCTTTAAACATTTTTAAACTTGGGGAAAGCTATCATAGAAGTGATGTTGTTTTTCTTTATCTATGAGGTATTCCAAATTCATGAAACAGTAACTTGGGCATAAAATGAAATTTTGAGACTAATAAAAGCAATAAACATCTACTAATTTGCTGGCATTGTTTGTTAGTTTGTTGAAATTTTTTTTCCAATTCGTGTTTCAGGTTAGAGGCCAAGTGTTTAAGCAAGCATTTAACTTGATTTGCTGTTTCATGAATTGTTACTTAAATAGTGTCACGGCAAATAGATAATTTAAAAGTTTTCATTAGCTCTTTCACACTATTTCTAAAATAGAAATTAAAGATTGGTTATCTTTTAAGCTGAATCATTTGTATGTTTTTAGAAAATGCTTAATTCAAGATTGAATGCAGACAGGGAAATATTTAAAAGTTGAGGAGTTCCCTGGTGGTGTAGTGGCTTAAGGCTTTGGCGCTGGCGCTGTCAACGCTGCAGCCTAGGTTCAATTCCCAGCCAGGGAACTACCCACATACAAAAAAAAAAAAAGTTGAACAAATAACTCCTAGTTCATAATAGATGTAAAAATCAGTGTTTCTAATTCTGTTTCTAAAACAATTCTAATATTTCTTTTTAGAAACAGCTACTCCCGGGAGTTCCCTGATATTGTAGTGGCTTAAGGCTTCGGCACTGGTGCTGTCAGTGCTGCGGCCTGGGTTCGATTCCCAGCCAGGGAGCTACCCACATACCAAAAAGCAAAAAAAACAAACAAACAAAACAAAAAACCCAGCTACTCTGAAAGTTTTATGTGCGTGACAAAAGTTTTATAAGTAGTTTAACTTTAATCATCTTCTGTCATTGCTGCCATGTACTCTTTCAAAATACACAGAAATTTTGGCTTTTAAGGTTTTTTGCTTGGGCTTCATGGACCTCCAAAGGGTTCAGGAATAGAATTCAGAGGTTCTAAGAACTTTTATTTTCACTAATCTTTAGGTGAAATACAGCATTTCTTTCCATTCTGAATGTAGGCAGCCAACCACAGTAGAATTAGCAGCAACTATGACTTTGTCACCAGTCAAAACCACGAATATTTTCATACCACATTACAGTTGCAGATATCTGAAAATATTTATGTTTTTCACTACTTTGAAATCATGATAGGTTTTTTTTGTTTTTTTGTTTTTTTTTTTGTATGTAGGTAGTTCCCTGGCTGGGAATTGAACCGAGGCTGCAGCGTTGACAGTGCCAGTGCTGAAGCCTTAAGCCACTACACCACCAGGGAACTCCCCATGATAGTTATTAAAAGAGCTGTTAGATCATACTTTGTTAGTAAAGAAGAATATTTTTAAAATATTTTGATAACTGCGTCAGTATAACTGGTTTTCTTATGTGTTTTATTCTTTTTTTAAAATTTTATTTCATACACTTAAAAATACTATTCTGAGAAAGGACCTGTCCATACATAGGTTTTACCAGTCTGCCATAGGGGTTTATGGCTCAAAAAGAGTTAAAAACTCCTGATTAGTTTGCTGCAGTGATTTCTGTGAAGATTTATACAATTGGTGAGTGACTGGTTATTTAAGTTGTTTAATACAGTAGTTTAAAAATTGTGGTCCCAGACCAGCAGCATCAGCATCACTTGGGAATTTGTTAGAAATGCATTCTTTCTTGGGTCTCACCTCAGACCTTCTGAAACAGAACCAGGGAAGATCCCTGGCAATCTTGTTTTAAGGAGCTCTCCAGGTGATTCTGATGCACGTTCAATTTTGAAAATACTGAACCACTATTTATGGCATCTTGTTGGTATAGCATTGGTTCCCAAGCGGTGGTATGTGTACCCCCAGGGGTACATGCTGGAACATACGGGGATACACAAAAAATAATCAGTAATGGTGAAAAAAACAGGTAAAGTAAAACAATGCAAAACGTTAGTAATGGAACAATAAATGTTAAGTTTGAATCACCGTTAATGGAGACACTTCAAAATTAAATCACATTAGCAGATGAGGATTGGTGAGGATGTGGCTATGAACCCTTTCCCCAAACTGCTCTTCTACCAATTGTTAGACACAGTTTCAGAACAATTCATTTGCAACATTTCTAGAACTTCCCCCAAAATAAATACAGTCAATAACTAAACTGATCAGTCAGTTTTTGATGAGTATTTGATGAGTTTAGTTATTGACTGAATAAAAGTGTGTTGTCTTTGTGATTCTTTTCAAGTAGTTTTTTGTTATTTAATGTTTAAATACGTGATCATCATTATCAATATTTAACTGTTACAAATACTGTAAAATCTGTGGTTTGTACTTTTAGTGTAGTAATTTTTCTTTCCTAACTTAATAGTTTATTTCCACTATTTTACACTAAGATAGGTACTGAACAAAAGCGTCAATATTTAAATATAGCTGTGTTTAAAAAGGGTACACAAGTGTAAAAAGGTTGGGAACCCTTGGATTATAGAATGCTAAAACAGCATTACAGTACCATACCATCAGGGCCAGCAAAAAAATTCTTAAATTTAGAAGTTTAAATGACACAAACATGTTTTTCAGGTAGTATTTTCTTTGGTGACTGTATGGCTGCATTGATTTCATATGTTGCTTGGTAAGTTTATTTAAGAGAAAGGACTTAGGGCATTTTTCTTTCTATTCAGTAAGGCTTTAAAAGGATTTATGTTTATAATTTTCCTCTTAAATTCCCCAAAATAATTTTTTAGCTTATTTTCTAATAATATTAACTATTGTAAATTGTTAAACACTATTTTAAAAGATATTTTATTGTAAATGGGAATAATATAATGTGTGTGTGATACTTCAGGGTTTTGTTCTAAACATCTGAATACAAATAGCCTCACGTAATTTTGTTATAATTGTCATTTTCTTTGTGAATACATCTAATGGCACAATTAAAAAGTTATACTTGTTACATAGATTATAATTTTATTTTGCTACCTTTCATATTAACTTCTATGGACGTTTTCAAACACACACAAAATATGAACAGTGAACCACCAAATACCCATCATCCAGCCTCAGTATCCATTAACTTTCTACATTCTTGATTTCATTTATCCCTCTCCCCCATTACTTTTTCTGAACTTACTTTGTAGTTTGTCATAGTCTTTAAATCATATTATGTCCTTGCAAAAACATTGTTTACCTTAAAATTTATGAACTACCTTAAATCTTACTCTAATGAGAGAGTAATGGCTATTGTCATTTACTGCAAAAAATGGAAATGTTACACTTAGAAAGTTTGTACTTTTACATGTCTTTTGAAAACATTACTTAGAAGAAAACATCAAATTAGTTTTTTCTTATTCAGATTAAATAGTGCTAAGCAAAAATTTAGTCTATGGATTAGGGACTGGGATGGCATAAACTTTAATCCTTTTTTTGATGTTTTTTGTAAATTTATATAGAGATGAGAAAATTTGGTTCCTCTTATTTGTATCTTTCCTGAGAAGTTTGGTGGGTTCATTTTTGTACTTTGTGGAACAGGAGATGGTCTAGGGCATGTTTGTCCAACCCAAGGCCTCTAGACTGCTGCCTGGGATGGCTTTGAATGGGGCCCAACATAAATCTGTAAACTTTCTTAAAACATTATGAGATTTTTTTTTTTTTAAGTTCATCAGCTATCGTTAATGTTAGTTTTTATGTGTGGCCCAAGGCAATTCTTGTTCTTCTAATGTAGCCCAGGGAAGCCAAAAGATTGGACACCCCTGGACTCTAGGGTGACAGATAACTAAAAAAACTAGCTGTTATAACAGTGTGCATTGTGGGAAAATTGGAATTACTAAAACCAGTCAGTTATATAACTAAGCAATTGTTTTTTACTTCTTTGAGCGACATAATTTTAAACCAGTTTTTGCATTTAAATAAATACATACATGTGTGCATGATCTCTTAAAAGCCCTAATGTATAGAAATAAAAATTTAAAAATGGAATTGAGAATTTTGCAAGGAATAAAGTGAGGGAAGCAAAAGTCAGTTTCTTAAATGTATAAGTATTAACATTAACACCTGTTTATTATCTCCTCGTAGCACTCTGGTAAACTGCTGGAAAACTTCCTTGGCAGTTCATTAATGTAGATTAGCTTATACATGGTACTTAGTAGCCCTATAGTACTAAAATCTGTGGAATTTTGTTTAACCTAGGACCATTCAGTTTTCTTACGTAGGAAACTCTCTTATAGACCAGCTTAGGAAACATTGGCACACAGTATACAGTAAGGTTCTTTTACTGTTGCCTATAACTTATTTTGAAGTTTATTTTGTATTTATATGAGAAAAACCAGCGGTCAGCAACCCCATGGACAGTGACCCCATGGACTAAAACTGGCTACACCCATTTGTTTACCTATTGTTTACTTTTGTTTTCATGTTACAGGCAAAGTAGTTGGGACTGAGACTGTGTGGCCCAGAAAGCTGAAAATAATTATTATCCCAGTCCTTTACAGAAAAAGTTTGCCAAATAACCTATAATCTTTATAAGAATTTTAAGTTCGCTATGGCAAAAGGTTAAAACTTTGAGAGCACAATGGTGGTAACAGTGTTTACTTAATTATATTTTTTCTGTAGGATTGAAATATTTTATTAAAATGTGTTTTAATGAATAGCACATAACTATTTAAATAGCATTTGATGTTTGTTTCCATTGTTGCAGCAGATATTACCCCTATCTAACCAAAGAAGCAGACAAGAGCTCATGCCAATTGCTTATTCTTATTGGTAGAAATAACATAAGAATAAGAATATAGGACATAAATGGCCTCCCCCCCACCCCCAGGTGTTGTTGAACTACTTGCCTCAGACTTTGAAAGAGCCACTCATTGTTATAACTTGGTGGTCTTTCCTTCCAAAGGACAGGCCTGAAAAGAAAGAAACATCTTTATTCAGCTGAAATCTGTCTAAGGTCCTGGTCTGGCCTATTTTTGAAAGGACTTTGCCTCTGATGGTGTCACTATTTTCTCTACCAGTGTGTACTACCACTGTGAAAATTCCTTTATGCTTTCGGAATTTTTGTTTCCAGGGAATTTATTGAAAACATGTTAATATTTGATGTGTAGACTAATAAATTTCATTACATTTTCAGGTATTTCTTGTGGTCGCGTTCATATACCCATTTTAGGAAGGCTTGGGACCTTCGAAACTCAGATTCTACGAAGAGCTCCTTTTAGAACCTTTTCAGAAACACCAGCATACTTTGCCTCAAAAGATGGGATAAGTAAAGATAGCTCTGGAGATGGAAATAAGGTATTTTATCTTTATTGGCATCTATACACATATTTGAGTTCTCTCCTTTGAACAATTAACTAGTACTCTGTATATTTTGGTTTATGTTTTTTGTAGGAAATGCGAAATATATAAAATGACCTGAAGAATTTTATGTAATTGTATTTTGTGTTTTAGTTTGAACCCTAAAATAGTTTTATAAGCATTGCACTTAGTAAGCCGTAATTAAAACTTGTAATACCCCAAAGTAATAAAGAAAAGCTTCATTAAGTAATCTGTGTAGTCTGTGGGGTTGAATTAGGAGTAGCCATCATTTCCTGCTGTTACACAACTCTTGCAACTCATGATAGTATAAACCCCACTACATCTTCCACCTAAAAATCTTGGATATCTGTATGACTTAATGTTGGGCTACTCTGTAAACTAGCAATAGATGATGATAATAGTGTTGGATCATTGAATTATTATCAATTTTTTTATTATATGAATTTGACTAACACTTGAGTTTATATATGTGAGAAAATGTTGGTGCTTTCATATCCACATTTAATCTTAAGTAGGTAATTTCTGAAGTAGGTAATAATATCCTCATTTCAGAGATAAAGAAAAAGTTAGATTCAAGAAAGTTAAGAGTCACTATTTGGCATGATAGTAATTCCCAACTTTTTGCTTATAGTAACTTTTTTCCTAGTTCTTACTGAGTCATTGAAAGAAAGCTATTATACATGCTGGCACTTACCATGTAAAGGAGTACAGATAAATATATGTGTTTACTAGAACTGATTTTATTTTTGTGGTAAATGTCTTTTGACACCAATGATAATAAAGATGTAAATTATGCTAATAAGTCTATTCTAGAAATTATAAAAATTATTCATTATAAACTATATTTTTATATTTAAGTTACATATAAATGGTTGCCTGAAAATAATGCTTGACACTCTCTTTTTTCTCCTCTAAAAACATTAGAAATCAGCAAGTGAGGGAAGCAGTAAGAAATCAGGCTCTGGAAATTCTGGGAAAGGTGGAAACCAGTTGCGCTGTCCTAAATGTGGAGACTTGTGCACTCATGTAGAGACCTTTGTGTGTAAGTTTTACTTCTATTGTTTTTATTTTTCTCTACCTTTTCTATAAATCATTATTGCATAGAAATAGATAAATTATATAAACCAGGATTATTTTCTTTCTGAACTTACATGATTCTCTTTTATGTTCACCAGACACCAAAAATCCCCAGGACTGGTAATATTTTGCACTGTGGTATAAGAGATAATTTGAGAAAACTTTTGATTCTTTATTTTGCTTATGTGTGTTTATTTTAAATTTGGGTCTTGTGAATTTTCATGCATGTGATCATTAAGCTCTAGCAGAAGCAAGTCTCATTTATCTGTATTTATTCTGTTCTTCAGATGAACATCTCATATAGCTAAAGAGGTCATTCTTCAAATATTAAGATACTTTCCCTCTCTGAGTACTCACCAAAGGAGCACGCTTTCAATTCTGGAAAGTGTCTGATAATTACTGATGATTCAGACATTAAGAGAAAGAAGAACTCAACCATCCTACTTTCGCTGTATTCTGAAATACAAAGATGTTACTGCAAATATTTTGTTTAATGAATAACATCACTCATTTGCTATATAATTAGAGTTAATAATGGTAATGATTCAAAAGTAAATTACATTGTACTACCATGTTAGCCTTCCTAAACAGTCCAGTTATGTAAATATTGATGGTCAGGTTTGGCAGAAGTTTCAGTTCCTGATGATTAATTGGAGAGGATTCTCTATATTCTAACCCAAATATTGAGACTTTAGTTACAATTTCACATTTATCAGTAATATTAATTGGCCACTATATGAAAAAGTACCACATGTAACATGTTTTTACAGTTTGAAAAGAATTTTACAGTAGTTCCATTCCATCTATAGCTGGAATGTTAGAGGTTCTCTTCATGTTTTGTTGTGTTTTTTTTCGTAGTATGTGGGTAGTTCCCTGGCTGGGAATCGCAGCATTGACAGCACCAGCGCCAAAGCCTTAAGCCACTACACCACCAGGGAACTCCCTTCTTCATGGTTTTTGCCTAATAAGAAATCGAAGAGAAAAATCAGTCTGAATGATTATTAATTTTGATCTCAACATAAAATGCAAGTGGCTTCTAGATAACATGTACTATTAATATTTGGTATGCTGTAGTAAAGTTCTAGAAACTATGAGAATTGTTCAACTCATAATGGTAGTGCCATATTACATATATTTTAATCAAGAAATTTCCCCCTTTTTTTCCAGAGAAAGATTTCAGCCTTTATAGACTTAAGGAATAATTTCTAGAGGAACTGACATTTGATAAATGCCAGTATATATAATTTTATTCTCACAATCTTATTTTTGTCAGGGCAGAGAATATCCTCATTTTTATTAATGAAGAAGCTGAGATTGAGCAAATTTAAGTAACTCATGCAGGGTCACAGAGCAGAAGATTTGCTGTGTAGAAGTTCCTATCCCATACATTTTTACCAATTGGAATTCTTTAGGGATAAACTAGCTCCTCTTGAAATTAAATTCATTTTTCTTTTATGCAGTGTTTTCAAAACCTAACAATGATTAAGTGATCACTGAGGGGGATTGCTAAACATGCAGATTCCCTCCTTCCCTAGAGATTAACATTCTGTAGATGTTGGGTAGGGTCCTAGAATCTGTAAATTTAGCATTCAGACCAAGTGTGGAAAACACTATAGTGTTACCTAATCAACTCAAGGCTGAGTGTGGTCTGTCCTTTGGGAATTCTAATGGGGGCAAGGATGATGTGGGAATAGATAAAGAATGTAAAAGAAAAGAGTAAAAGAAGAGTACATACTTATATGTAATTTAGTAAGCAAACATCTGTTGAGTCAGACACTGCTAGGCTCAGAAAATAGATGAACATGCCATTGTCCTGGTCCCCTGGAGCTTTACTGCAGAGGAGTAGTAATAGGCCCCAGCAGTGAGACTAGGCCCTTCTCTCTTGATTTCGCTGACCCATAATAAAAGTCTCTTCAGAATGCATCCCTTTTGAATGCAGAGGATCTTCTTTGTCTACTCATTGAAAATTGGGTCATCCCAGTTCTAAAGAATTTTTTTTGATCATAGGTTATTTGTTTTGTTTGAATCTTCATTTATTTAATCATTCATAAACATTTTTTTATGTGCTTTTAGTCACTTGTAGCTCTTTTTTGAGTGGCCTGTTTAGGTAATTGTCTATGTTTTGGTCATTTTTAATTGTTTTTAATTCCCCGAAGAATGCATGGGTATATCCCTCTTTATGAAAAAGTAGAACTTTATAGATAAAGCTAAAGATAAATTTCTGTAATATAGCTTCATCAAACATAAAACTTCTGAAAAGCATAAATGATATATTGTTCATGTTTTTGCAGATTGCTTTTTTTTCTTCAAACTCAGCATGTTTTGAGAGCCATATAAATGCATACAGGTCTAGTGCTTTTTTAAATTAAAAAAAAAATTTTTTTTGGAGGTATCATTTGCATACCATACAGTTTCTACATTTCAGGGATTTTTAGTATACTCACCAAGTCATACAATCATCACCACTGTCTAATTCCAGAACATTTTCATCACCCCAAAAAGAAACCCATACCCCTTAGCAGTCACTTTCTACCCCTTCTTCTCCTAGCCTTGGGCAACCATTAACCTACCTTTGGTTTTTATTTTATTTATTTTTTTTTTTTACTTTTGGTTTTTATGGATTTGTATATTCTTGTATTTCATATAAACAGAATTATACAATATGTGGCATTTTGTGTCTGACTTTAACTTAGCATGTTTTCAAGGTTCATTTGTGTTGCATTATATATCTATCACTATCTCATTGCTTTTTATGGCTGAATAGTAGTATTTCATTGTCCATCTATTGCTGGACATTTGGGTTGTTTCTCCTTGTTGGCTGTTAAGAAGAATGTTACTATCAATATTTGTGTACAAGTTTTTGTGTTTTTACTTCTCTTGGGTTTATGCTTGGGATTGAAATTGCTGGGTGAAATGGTAACTCTATGTTTAGCTATTTAAGGAATTGCCAAACTGTTTTCCACAGAGGTTGTACCATCCTAAAACCCAACTAGCAATGTGTAAGGAAGGGTTCTGATGTCTCTACATCCTCTTCAACACTTATTATCCTGTCTTCTTTATTGTAGCCATCATAAGGATATGAAGTAGTATCTCACTGTGGTTTTGATTTATAGTTCCCTAATGACTAAAGATGTTAAATGTCTTTTCATGTGTTTATTGGCATTTGTGTATCTTCTTTGGAGAAAAGAATATTTAAATCCTTTGTCCATTTTTAAATTGGGTTATCTTTTTATTGTTGAGTTATAAGAGTTTTTAATGTATTCTGAATAAATTATCCATATAATGTGATTTGGAAGTATTTTCTCTCATTCATATGGGTAGTTCTTTCCTTTTAAATGCTGTATAGCAAGAGTCAGGAAACTTTAACTATCAAAGACCAAATAGTAAATATTTTAGGCTTTGTAGGCCATGTGGTCTCCATTGCAACTATTCTCCTTTGCTGTTAAAGTGCAAAAGCAGCCACAGACAATATAAATGAATGAGGATGGCTGTGTTCCAATAAAACTTTGTATATGGACACTGAAATTTGATTTCATGTAACTTTCATTGTCATTTTTTCCCAAAATCTAAAAATTATTTTAAGCTCATGGACTTTGCTATGTATTTCAATCTCAAACATATTTGTAGTGATTTTTATTTTTTTTTATAATGGTATTACTGTTGCTTGACTTTGAAATAAAATACCATTTTTATAGATACTATTATGAATGTATAGAAAATCATCAGAAATTGAAATAAAAATAATATCCAAGATGCATTGATTATAAGGACTAATATATGCTATTCTTTAGCTTTCTTTTGCCCATTTAAAAAACAACTTGTCAACCATGAATATTTTAATTTAGAGCCTTCTGTTGTTCTTATTTTTATGTATATAATAATTTTTGAAGGCTTACTGCACTTATGTGTCTCATAGGGTGGGAATTAAACTTTTGTGCAATGTTTTAGAAATTTTATGTTGAACCTGAAACTTGTTCAAAATCATGAAGAACTTTGATTCTTCTGAAAATGCTTTTACATGTTGTTGGCATACTATACAAGCGTGTTTACTGCAACCAGTATTCTGTATATAAAGGAATATAAGATACTTGTATTAATCATTTAAAGGAAAGAAGTCTGTTTATTTCCTGGTAATTTAACAAAATTAGATTTTTGCCCTTTGTTTTTAGGAGTAAAAAATAGGCATTGCAATGCTTGTTTTTGTTTTTTTTAATAGCATTTTGATAAATAATTGAATCTTTGAACTTGGGTATACATTGAAGATGTTTCAGTGTAAAATAGTATTGCAGGTATTCAAATAGAATTTAAGCAACTCTTCAGCAATAAGCAAAGAGATATTTGGTTTGTTAGTGTTTAATCTCTTTCCCTTTGACCTAATTTCTTTAGAGAAATATCTTGTTCTTATGTTTTCAGGCCAGATTTTTTTGTCACACAGTCTGAACTAAATCAGAGGCTTCTCTGCCCTTTAATCCTTGCCCTGTTTACCATCAGTAACAATTGTAAGCTGGTGCCTCATTGTAAAATAAAGGCATTGACTCTCTTTCCCATTGATGGGAAATGGCGATAATGTATTTGGGCTTGTATTAATTGAAGATACTTGGAATAGCTTGATATTTGTCTTTCAGCATTTATAGGTGTTCAATAAATAGCAAACATGGATGATCCGATCCATTCCTCTTGCAGTTCAGAATTTGCTTCTAGAATTTATGCAGAAGGTATTTTTGATTGACCTTATGTTTAAGAACAGACACATAAGAATTAAATTGATTGAATTTTTTATTAAATTTATTTTTTAAATGTGAAATTATCTATTTTTTAATAATTTAAATTATTTTGTGAAGATTTAGGTATACTTGCCAGTGCAGTTTTTCTTGTAATCTATGGATAGGTTGTTATATTCCCAAAGGAGAGAGATTCCTATAGTTTTCAAAATTCTTTTTCTTTGCAGTTTTACTTGTCTAGTTAGATTATGCAACAATATATTACCTGGACCTTCCAACATGTAACTAATTCCTCTGTATCTTTTGCTCTGTATCTGTTAATTGTCTGTATGGCTTTCTCTACCATGGTACTTTCTGAGGTTCCTAGTTACCATCAGTTGGGGTAGGCTTGGAGAAGTTTAAGAATGTATGCCCTATGTCTGCAGTCTATAGCCATGTTTTAAAAAGAGAGAAAAGAAGAAATTACTTTTGTTCTAACATAGGATATTTCCATAGCTGATGTGTTGCCATTAAGAAACCCTTTTTACCCTCACTTTTAACTGTCCTTGTGTTTTTAAGAGCTGTATGATTATCTTTAAGTTAAGTCAGTGTGACTGAGAATGTTGTTATTTGTTAGTTTCTCAGTGGCTTTTAGGTCAAAGAAATAGGAATTAATGGAGTAAAGATGAAAATAAGGAAGGTATGAAATAATTTTATTTTTTTTTACCAAATCAAGGTTTTTAAAATGTTCCTAGGTTTGAAAAGAACTTAAAGAATATACATTTTTAGGGATTAAAATAGATCTCTCTTTTTCAACTTTTATGTATATTTGATATTTTTATAATGTTGGAAAAATAGATTAATTTATTTGTATTTTACTTTTTTCACAGTTTTCTCATTCAAGTATTTTAGTAAAATACTTAATTATTATTAATATTCTTATTGTGTTGGTTTTTAAAAATACACACACACACACACACACACACACACACATATGTATATATGTAGTTCCCTGGCTAGGAATCAGGGAACTCCCTAAAAATAACTTAGTATATGGGATGTTGAAAGACTCTCAACCAGTCTACCAGTCTTTTAATGAAGTATGCTATAAAATGAAAGAAACTAGTAAAAATGAACAAAATGTAGTTTACTGAACTCATCTATCTTTATCATCTATTTTAAGTATAAACTAGAGTGTTTGTTGTGGCTAGTGGAGCAAGCTATAAGCCTGTTTTTTGTCAAGTATATAGTTTTCATTCGCAATGAGTCTTTAAGGTGAAACACTATTTGAGTTATTTATTTTTCTCTGCTGATGTTTCTTTTTACAGCATCCACTCGTTTTGTGAAGTGTGAAAAATGTCATCATTTTTTTGTTGTGCTATCTGAAGCAGACTCAAAGAAAAGCATAATTAAAGAACCTGAATCAGCAGCAGAAGCTGTAAAATTGGCATTCCAACAGAAACCACCTCCTCCCCCCAAGAAGGTATAAGTTCTTAATTCAGTCTTTTTTTTTTTTTTTAATGTGGGTAGTTCCCTGGCTGGGAATCGAACTCAGGCCACAGCATTGACAGCGCTGAAGCCTAGCCACTACACCACCAGGGAACTCCTTAATTCAGTCTTATAAGCATTTTATCTTAAAGTCATTTCATTACTCCCCCTCTCTCCAGTTTATGTTGGATCCTAATATCTAAATATATGAGGTTTGACAATTAAGTTTGCAAACTCATCCTAGAAAAGGTGTTACATACCTCATTGCTGAATATCACTATGGCCACCTTCAAAGTACTCCCCTTGGGAAGCTATGCACCAACACCAGCACCTAGTCCACCCTTCAAAGCAATTTTGGAACTCTTTTTCTGAAATGGCCATCCAGAGCTGTTGTCATATTATTTTCATGATGTCATCAAAATGTCTTCCTTTCAAATATTTCCTTTATTTTCAAGTAAAGAATAAAGTCATTGGAGGTCAGATCAGGTGAGTAGAGAGTGTTTTCCAATATATTTATTTGTTTACTGGCCAAAAACTCCCTCACAAAGAGTGTGCCGTGTGAGGAGGTGCATTGTGATGCAAGAGGCATTAGTTGTTGAAAAGTTCAGGTTGTTTTTGTCTAACTTTTTCATGCAGCCTTTTCAGCACTTCCAAATAGTAAACTTGGTTGATTGTTTGTCCAGTTGGTACAAATTCATAATGAACAATCCCTGTGATATCAAAAAAGGTTAGCAACATCATTTTGACTTAATTTGGACTGATGGAACGTTTTTGGTCGTGGAGAATTGGTTGTGTAATTTGAAGCTTTGTTTCAGGATCGTATTGGTACACCCATGTTTCCTCACCAGTGATAACACAGCCCAAATTATCGTCTTGCCTCTCCAAAAGTTCTTGGCAAACTTCAACTCTTCCTTTGGTTTTGTTCATCGGTGAGCTCCTTCAGGATCATTTTTGCACACACTTCTCTCATGCCAAGATTTTCAGCTGAGATTTTCCTGTTTCTCTAGTGATGTTTACTTGATCTGTTATGCTTCTCACAGTTAACCAATGATTTTGATGCACAATTCAACAAATTTTTTACAATGTTTTCATTAGAGCTGCTCTTTTACTGGCCACCCTGACCTCTCTTCATCAGTGCTGTTTTCTCTCCCCTCAGAAAAACGTTTAATCCATTTGTACACTGCTGTTTTCTTCATGGTATTATCCCCATAAACTTGGACTAACATGTCCCTGATTTCACTTTCACTATTGCCAAGTTTAACAAAAAAATTAATGTTTGTTCATTGCTCTAATTCAAGCTCCAACATTGTCGTGATGGCACACAAAAAGACTCAACAACAATAATGAATACCACTAAGCGAGACATCCCCACACTTTGACATGAACACAGCTGTGAGACACACACATACCAATGTTTTGAAACCTTACTGAGTTGTTTGTACAGTGCTACCAACGTAAACACATGGTGGCAATTTGCAAACTTAGTGGTCAGACCTCTTGTATTATAAGTTCTTAATATGGACTATATCTGGCTAAATTGTTATTGATATTTGATACTTGGAATTTAGGTTTTGAGTCCATTGCTGTTTCCCATGTCATGATTATTGTATTCAATAGCAATGAAGTATAGTTGGGTAATTATTAAATTAGTATTAATACTAAATTAATCTAAAATTATATCCTTAAAATAGAGCAACTGTGGATTTATTTTTGTTACTTTGGGTCCCTAAATAACACCAGCCTGTAATTTACCCCCATCAAATTAGTTTACTTTGTGATAAAACAGCCTCAGGCTAACAATGGAAGCAAGTAATTTTTTTTGTAGCCGTTGTGCTAGCACTCTCTTCTATAGCCCTTTGCTTTTGTGGTGTAGCTTTCTTCTACTGTGTTTAGATGTCAGTGCATTTGTTTCTTCCTCCAAAGGTGCTGTGGCAGATTTAATAATTCATGGGTGTAATTTGTGAGGAATGCAGATTTTCAAAAACCATAATAAAATGCGTTTGGTCAGCAACTAAAGAATTTGTCATGTAAAAGTAAATAATATAATGGAAAATATAGCTATTAAACTTTATGTTGACCACTAATTTGTGTAGACTTTAGACATCCAAGTCAAAGTTCTAGAAAATAAACAGGCAGTTTAACTATTTTCCAGAGTTAATGAATATTTAAATTCTGTTTACTAAAAGCTGAAGGAATTTATCCCAGGTTCCAAGCTGTTGGAAATATCTAAGTATCGAGTAGAGCTTTAGTTTCTACTAAGAATAAAGCTTTTGGATTGCCATGTAGATAAATAAGTAGCTTTAAAGTTAATGTCTGAGAAAAAGCTAAATATTTGTGAATATTAAAACAGATAGATGTTGGTATTGTAACGGCTTTTGATTATATAGTGCCCGTTTTTGAAAAGGGTAGTTTTAATAATACGTTGTGTTTGTGAAGAATATTATTTATTGATATGATTTGAAAAAGGTATATAAAGGATTTAATGATTTACATTAATGATGGTAACTTTAGACCCATGGTGGCGGCATGTGTAGATTCTAAGTGACTTTAATACTAACTTTTAAAAATTAGAATCGATGGCATTGTTTATAGACTAGGAACTGGCATAGCACTAGAAGAGTACAGTGATACTTTGTTAGGCTAGAGCACAAATAAATTGTTTTTGTTCATTTAGGGTTTGGGGCCTTGAATCATTACTACATAATGTATCATGCCCTTGGCATTTTGTTTTTGATGAGTCTTTGAATTTAAAACTAAGCATATATGCTCAGTATATAACTTTTTAATGCATTTTTATGATAGCTTATATTAAATTATTCATACCTAATTATTTTTCAGATTTATAACTACCTCGACAAGTATGTTGTTGGCCAGTCATTTGCTAAGAAGGTGCTTTCAGTTGCTGTGTACAATCATTATAAAAGAATATATAATAATATTCCAGCTAATCTGAGACAGCAAGCAGAGGTTGAGAAGCAAACATCATTAACACCTAGAGGTTAGTGTTTTGCTATTTGGTCCAAAGAGGGATTACTATGCCTAGAGGTAATCTCTATTTGCAACTCCTTACTTTTGTCTTAAAATGCTTTTAGTAATAGTACAACATTTTTCAAAGTATAGTTCATTTCCCATTAGTAGATTATGAAATCGTTTTGCTAGGTTGCCAACAGCATTTAAAAAAAATTTTTTTTAAGTTAGTAGATGTGTATAGAAAATACCAGAGCATATTAACTTGTAGTTCAGCATTATAAAACTTTGGCTTTCAGTTAACTTGTGCATGGGTTCTTAGTCAGAGCGTAAAATGTATTTCTTACCAGAGGTTTCAGTGAAGACTGAAAGTAAGTCACTGGGGTAGAGATTGAGACATCATCTCTGAATTGTAGACTTCACCACAATTAGTTCCCCATGGCATTATCATTGCAATGCTCTGTAGTATTCTGAGTTCTTCTCTTTTGGGTTCAGGATACAGAATTTCATTTGCTTAAGTCAAAGATAGATGGAGATAACTCTTACAGAACATATGCAGCACTCTTTCCTTTTTGGGCCCCTGGTACATAGTGGAAGGTTAAGGGCAAGTTTGTAAGTGATTCAAAGTATAATTCCAATTAGTGATAGATTCTAATGTATTAGTATACTGTGTAATCTCAACTTAACTGTGGACGATAATGTGTGTTATAGTAATAGGATGATTTTATTTAACTATGAATAGAGTAAAAGGTAAATGGTTTCGCTGTTGGCCATGGAACGCTGATTTCTCACTTAGACCTATAATCTGTCATTTTACATTCTTTTGGTCATCATTTTACAATTTGAGGGAGTTGTGCTAAATACATTTCTAGAACTACAATCTTTTTATATTTTGAGTAGCTACTGAATGTATAACTGGCTCAATAAAGACTGTTACTGCACAATAGTTATGTGGTAGTATCAGTTACTTTATTTTTAGAAACTATTCATAATAGCTAATGGAAGACTTGGAACCTTAATTATTCTGAGGTCCAAATAGCACTGTCTAATCATGGAGCAAAGCAATTTTTTCTGGTTCCTTCAGTCAACAAATATTTATATGGTATTTATAGTACAAGGGGTTTAAACTCTTAATTGAAGACTTAAATTACTACTACTCTTTCCGTAAAGTAGTTAACAACTTTGTATTTGACAGATAAGAGTATTAGCAACTGGACAGCCATCATTAAGTATGTTTGGGTTTTTTAGTATAGAAAGGATTAGTACATAGATCCTTTCATAAAATTTTGAAAAGCTAAAAAAGTTAACACATACTTTAAATATATTTGGAAGAGGACAGGAGGTGGGATAATCCTTGTTTGTTTAGCTAAACAAATATGTAATATTTTTATCCTCTTTCTTAGAGTTAGAAATAAGAAGACGGGAGGATGAATACAGATTTACAAGTAAGTGATCTCAGGTCTTCCTCTGTAATCATTCTTCCTTTGGAGATTTACCTCAGTGAAGTAGTAGTAATGGTGGACATACGAAGGCTGCCTGGAAAGTGTCCAACCATATAATACGAAAAATGGAGGCATTTATGGCTGGATTTTTTCCAGACTTCCCTCATATATTTGCTTATGTATTACCAAAAAAGATTTTGTATATTATCTAAATGTGTTTATCATGCATAGTATATATAACTTTGGAGTAGTTTTTCATAGCTAATTTGTAATGTTTGTTGGGTTATTTCAGGTATTTGATTTTATCTTTTCTATTGTGATATTTTTTATTGTAGAGATAAAAAATATTATAGTTTCTCTCTAAAAATGTAGACTTGCATATTAACAGGAGTTACATTTTAAAAAATCTATATCTTGTATTTTATATCAATTTTGTTGTTGTTGTTGTTGGTTTTTTTTTTTTGCCATACAATTAGAGTTGGCTTGCATAATTATAAGTGACAGGAATTTGGAGAGAGGCAGATTATCTTCTGGTTACTCTTTGCCAGAAACCACATTGTTTATTTTTTGGTGTATATGAAACTTAATATAGACTTGGAAATTATGAATAAGCCCCACCTCACTGTTTCCATCCCTGGATTGCCCCTATAAGCACAAGATGGTCTGATGGAGGGTGTGGAAGGACCTGATACAGCAAGGATAGTGACTGTTCTGATTTCTTGCACCTATTGTTTTGGAGATGAATATAGCTTCTGCACAGACAATGAAGGTTCTAGGGGTATCATATATCATAAAAAGATTCATGTAGCCTTTTGTTTTAATAATTAACAAAAGTAAATAATAGATAAGACAGTATGAACTTTTTTTCACTTATAAGTTTGACACTTTTACTTTGCCTTTGAACCAAGCAGTATTATATATTACTATTTGAACTGTATTATATATATAGGATTCACCATAAGAATATAACTAGTTTACCAACTCTGGCATGAGATTTATTATATACAATAAAATTACATTATCTCTAGTTATTTTTAAACTGTATGGTAAAATTAAGGAACAAAATTAAAAACAGTAAGTGCAGTAAAATAGATTATATATAAGAATGTAAGATCTAAATAATATTAAATAAATAAATAAATAAATAATACACTTTAAGTGCATGTATAATACAGGGTTCAGCACAAGTGGCACCCTAAAATATCACATAGTATGATTGAGTGTGATATTGTTATGTTACAGAATTACATGGTTATGTATTTGTAATAAAATGTTTTGTTGATATAGATTACCAGTTCACAAAAAAGGGGCATTATTTTTACAGAATTACATTTTTTATTATTTTGTAATAAAAGATTTGGTATAGATTACCAGCTCATAAAAAAGGG
Organism: Lyroderma lyra; assembly: GCA_004026885.1. Taxonomy (NCBI): domain Eukaryota; kingdom Metazoa; phylum Chordata; class Mammalia; order Chiroptera; family Megadermatidae; genus Lyroderma; species Lyroderma lyra. Next base: position 113,743 of record PVJL010000662.1, read on the forward strand.
ACCTTATTTGTGCCAGACCCTGTATATATTTTATAATCCAAAAATATAATCAAATATGCTGTTGATACTATATTCATAAGTTTGGGCTGATGGCTAGTGGAGTAAAGTCTATAGTGAATATTTTGAAAGAAATATATGTAGTGATTTAATGAGATTTAAATGTTAAGTAATAGTATTTAAGAGCTTAGGTAAAAGCAATTTATAGTTATTGACATAGAGATTAATATTTTTAAAGCTTAAGTAGAATTTATTTTTATGTATAGTTTAGTCTTGTCCTATGTGGGATTTTAAGTTAGGACATTAGGCCAAAATTATACATAATAAAATTTTTTTGAAAGTTCCTTTGGAAATCTCATGTTAGAGACCAACATACTATTCTTAATAAGACTGATGGTTTTTTTCCTCCATCTTTGGAATGTATGTTTTTCTTAAGTTGAGCACCAGATGAAAGAGTTGGCTCGCATTTAAGGACTATATTTTACAAATCAAACTTAAACACTGAGAAAATAGCAGTGCTAATAGCCAATTCTTCTATGACACTTAGAAAACTATCTGCCAGGCACTGTTCTAAGTGTTTTACATGTATTAACTCATTTAATTTTCCCAAAACTTGTTAAGACAGAAACTATTATTTTTACCTCCATTTTACAGATGAGAAAACTGAAGCACAGAAATAAATGTTTTTTTCACAGAAATTTTAAGTTATGTGTCCAGGGCCACTCAGCTGATCAGTGTCATGCAATTAACCGCTGTGCTTGCCTGTCTGCTTATAGTCCTGCTCAGTATGGAGAGTTGCCTATGCAGTGAGAGATAATACAGGAACAGAGACTGACTAAAAGGACAGGAGAGTTACTCAAGTTATTCAGAGGCATATTTTCATAAAGTGGAATGATTGATTAATCTGTTCTGTGTTATTTAAATTATTCCTCTTTTTTATTTAACTTCAGTCTTGTTAAAATATGTGGATCAGGTGGCTCCCCTGTAGTTAATTTGTTCCTTGCAATTTTATTCAAATTATTCACCTAAATCATTTTTTTCCTTTTTGGGCAGCCCTACACTTGAGCCAAGCCCCTTCTTCTATTGTCACAATTTCTAACTAGATTTTGTTGAAATAAAAAGAAAAAAGCAATTTTGCTAGGTACAACTAGCTAACTAACTGCACTCAGATAAGGGACTGCATTTTTTTGCCTGTGGATTGTATTGAGGCATAGCTTTGTGAATTAGTCACTAATCATTAACCCTCACATGTAGCAAAATTTAATAAAATTCAAATGTTTATTGAATGTCTATTATTTTTGATGAATGGAATAACCCTTTGTCTTGAGTGTATCTCTAAGATTAAAAGTGACAGCTTAATGGAATAGGACTGTAATAATAGTTGTGTCTGCTGGATATCTATTGATTCAATTAGCATTATAAAGTACTAATATTCTTTTTTTTTTTTTTTTTTTGTGGTTGGTTCCCTGAGCAGGGATCGAAACCAGGCCGCAGCAATGAGAGCACTGAAGCCTAGCCACTACACCACTAGGGAACCCCAATATTCTTAATCCATTTATTAGAAGCAACCTAAAAATAAATTCAGAAAATATAAGGAAGTATGATATGAGCACAGATACCTCAAATGCTGAGAACCAGGAGCAATAGGGATATTTATAAATCTAGACAGTTGAAAATACTATTGGGATTCTTCCTTTCAGGCAAAAGAGTGTGAAAATAAAAAATTGTTTGTTTTGTTTTTGTTTTAGGGACCCCGCTGATAAACTGATAGTTCACCAGCAATACTAATCCCATGTAGTTAAGCATTGTGTCTTTTAAAAAGGGAATAGAAAGATCCAATTGACTTCCTATAAAATCAGAGATTCATATAGGGCCAGGGATAGATTCTCTGTTTTGTTTTGTTTTTTTTTGCTTTTTGGTATGTGGGTAGCTCCCTTACTGGGAATCGAACCCAGGCCGCAGCACTGACAGCGCCAGCACCAAAGCCTTAAGCCACTACACCATCAGGGAACTCCCTGATTCTCAGGACTCACAGAATCATTTTTAGATGTAGAAGAGACTATAGAGGTCATATGCCTCAATACTTTCACTTTATAGGTAAGGAAGTAGGCCCAGTAAAGTAAGTGACGACACAGCAACAGAACCGAGACTAGAACCAAGTTTCCTATTTCTCAGTTCAGTGTTTTTTTCCTACAGCCTTGCTTCTTTTCAGTTGTACTGAAAGAAATAATATACATTTGTTTATCTTTCGAAGTGCCTCCAAATCAATCACATTTTATTCTTACACCTTCCAACCATGTATTTGAAATTGATAGGACAGGAATTATTGCCATTTTATATATTAGGAAACAACACTAAGTTTATATTTGCCCAAAATCATGTAGCTTTTTAGAGGCAAAGGAGGGACCAAAGCTAAAGCTTTCTGACTCCTACCACTGTTCTTCCATTATACTGCTTTCCCTTGAGTGGAAGGGCATTTTGCATACAAGTTTACATAAATAAGGAGAGAGGATTAAAAAAATCCATTTCTTTTGCTTGAGGTTCCTTGAATAATCATTGTGTTTTATATATTTATCACTAGATAATTGGAAATTTCCTTTTTTAGGTAAGACAGAATGTCAAAATATTTAAATTTTTCTAAATAAGTTTTACATATAGGGTTTTATTGGGCATTTTTTCAAGTAAAATTAAATGAAGCTCTAGTAATTCCGTTGGCATTTGTTTTCAGAATTGCTTCAGATTGCTGGAATTAGTCCACATGGTAATGCTTTAGGAGCATCAATGCAGCAACAGGTAAATCAACAAATGCCTCAGGAAAAACGAGGAGGTGAAGTATTGGATTCTTCCCATGATGACATAAAACTTGAAAAGAGTAATATTTTGCTGCTTGGACCAACTGGGTCAGGTAAATAACTTCCTGAAAAAATTTACTATTCATTTTTAAAAATAGAATATAAATGATTCTATAACCTGTGTCTTATGATGGGGAAATTTTGGCTCTTGAGAAGAAAATCTAAGGCCAATCTTAAAGATATATACATTATCAGTATTTCTGCATAGTCTTCAAGCTGAATTGAGGCTTTAGGCCAATTTCCGACATCTTAACAGCGATAATAAAATTAACATACAATTAGATCTGAATAATAGTAGAGAAAGATGTGACAGTAATTTATCATATACTATTCAAATTTATTTTGCATTTTTGTAGAGAAATTGTACATCAACATATTTTTAGTAAACTTTTAGTTACTGTTTCTATTTGTAGGTAAAACTCTGCTGGCACAAACTCTAGCTAAATGCCTTGATGTCCCTTTTGCTATCTGTGACTGTACGACTTTGACTCAGGCTGGATATGTAGGTGAAGATATTGAATCTGTGATTGCCAAACTGCTCCAGGATGCCAATTATAGTGTAGAAAAAGCACAGCAAGGTATGTTTTCAGCATAGCTTGTCTGTCCCTAGATGTAGTCTATTGGGGAAGCAGTCTAATATTAAGAGCTAAAATAATTCTTACTTTGAATTAAGGAGTAACTATATAATTATGTAAAAATAGGTTATGTTAAATATTTTCTAGCATAGTGACTAAGGGTGACAAAGTTTGCTTTGCCTTATTGTCATTAGATGACTAGAAGGGTGAAAACAAGCCAATTACTATTCCATTAGATCCTTAACATTGTCATTGTTTTTCCTGTTCTGATTCCCCTCCAGACTCCTAAGGGTGGGGTGAAGTCGGGGAGGGGGCAAGGACAAGGGCAGGAGACTGCAGGATGAATCTAGAAACAGATTAGCCTATTGACTTAAAGATGTCATAGATGCTGCATTTCTCCTTTCCCCATCTATCATCTTTCCTTGTTTACATAAAGAGCTTGACAGCTTCCTATCCAAATTCCTCTAAGACAAGAATATACTTAGATAGGAAAGAGTAAAGCCACTGTTTTGCTAGTACTAGCATTGCATGTACCCCATACCCGCTGCTTCCACACTATACCTCTATCTCAGCTCCTGGAATAAAGAACCTGAAAACATTGGTGAGGTAGATAACTATTTTTGGAGAGAATTGGTTATCATACCCAAGATATTCTATAAAATAAATTATAAAACATTTGTGCAGAAAGATGAATGGGAGACAGTGTATTTTTATAACATTAATCCATTGAGTATGTTAAGTGGAAAGATTGAATAGCATTGCTCTCTGACTACCTAGTCTTTTAAAGCTGAGGTTATCTTGTGTATATCTTTTTCATATTATAAATAGAATCCTCCTTAAATTATAGGAATTGTCTTTCTGGATGAAGTAGATAAGATTGGCAGTGTGCCAGGCATTCATCAGTTACGGGATGTAGGTGGAGAAGGCGTTCAGCAAGTAAGCAGTTGAATATTTTGTTCAAGCCCACTAAAAAGAAGGGAATACATCAACCTCCCAATATTGTACGTTTGGTTTCACATTCAATTAGATTCTGTTTTGTTTTTTCCTCCTACCCTCAAACTCCACATATCATTTTAAAGTAGTTAAGATCCTAAGAGAAAGCTATTAGTGATTTTAAGTACCAGATTACCTTTCTTAGGAAATTAAAATTATTTTAAAGAATATAAAAAGTGAAACTGAATTTTTGTTAGTTTTTTTTCTCAAAGGCCCAGTTAAACATTTCTAGAGGATTCTTGTTCTGGTTCTAACTAGACATAAATGAACTATGTACATGTATTTTATTCTTTTCACTTAGAACATAAGATAAAATAGTGTTTCATTCCTTATAGAGTCATAATCAAAGTCATAATGATATATTGGTCAACTTGACCTTTTACTGGTAACTGTGACAAACTACAGAGTAAGGAAAATTGCTTTCTTTTATTGACCAAGACATAGAGGTATGATCACACTTATAAAATGTGCTGAATAATTTTCTTATAAAGGTATGTCAAAATGTAGGTATTCCCAAATTTAATACTATGAGTAGAATAGAATTCTAATATATGAAAGACAACTATTTTCAGATTTTGAATGTTCCCACAATGGTTGGATACCATCTTCTAGAGTCATAATTCTGTCTTTATGTCAGAATTGTTATATGTCTTTCCCATCAAAAACATCTCCTTAAATTGACTATTTCCTCAATGCATCAGGAGTCCTATAACTGTTCTAAATAAATTTATGAATTATTAATGTGGTAGTACGTTATATTTCCATGTTGCAGAAATGTGGGAGTTTTCTTTCGTTATGCTCATTGACCATAACCACATACTATTTTCCCTATTGAATCCCATTATCTAAAGTATAATAAATAATATACTTATGTGATGATGCTATAAATTATTCATTCTTTATTTAGGGCTTATTAAAACTACTAGAAGGCACAATAGTTAATGTTCCTGAAAAGAATTCCCGCAAGCTACGTGGAGAAACAGTACAAGTTGACACAACAAACATCCTGTTTGTTGCATCTGGTGCTTTCAATGGTTTAGACAGAATCATCAGCAGGAGGAAAAATGAAAAGGTAAGTTTTTCTGAGGGGTTACTGGGATAGAGAGCATTTAAAGTTATAGAGGATGGACATTCAGTTTCTCTTCTCATAACTGCTGGTTGCCAGTTGTGGATTTTTAAGTTAGGTTTTCTTAGAGCATACCAAAAATATATTTCTAGTTCATTTTTCAATTTCAGAGTAGCAAATTGCAAGATTTCTAAATATCATCTATACATGGGCATTTTTAAAGTATAACTTTATGATTTTAATTTTATATTTCATCTGAGGAGTTCTTTTATTATTTGAAATAGGTCCTATACTAGTAAAATTTCTATTCCTCTTGCCCAGTTCACTGGAGCTCAATAAAGAGCTTGTCTCTATTGCCTCTGCCCATAAAGCCTATCATAGAGCACTGCTAACATTCACAGATGGTGGGAAGCAGTTTGGGGCTTGGAGGAAGGGTTGTAAATCCCACATAGTTTTATAGATGTTTCTTAAACATTCTTATAAGCCTAAATTTTAACTAGAACTTACTTCTTCATATCATCAAGGTACATGCGCACTACCTATTTGTCTAATGATTACAATAAAATACAATGTCAACATAGAAGCCCAAAACATACCTATATTTTGCATGTTTTTGTGTTTAGCCACTAATGATACCTTTTATATAATGTAATATTCTACCTGAATGAATATATCATAGATCAACTCATTGCTCTATTGTTTGCTTTAAGTCTCTTTAATCTTGCATGCACTAGTTTCAGTAGCAGTTTAGTAATAATAAAAATAAAATTCTGAATGGGACGGTTACCTGTGGTAGTTCCTTTACCTAAACTACATGAAAAAAATTCTTGTACAAATATTGACTTAGCCACTGTTATTCCTCAGTACCAGGACTTAAGCAGCATGGATAAGGTTAGATTTTTATTTTTCATATTAGTTAATTTATGGTATTTTTGCTTTTGAAATTTTGTATAAATTAGCATAACAAATGAGAAAAAAGTTATTTCTGTCTGTGTGTATGTGTGTGAGACAGAGAGTTAATTTTATTTTCAAAATTCTATAACCAAAAGCAGGGACCATGTTCTGATATTTATACTGAATAATATTAAAAAGAATTTGAAACTAGAAACATATACAAAAGAATAGTTAAAAGTAATGTCAGGAAAGAGATCAGAAACATGTAGAAGGAAGGTTTAGGTCATATGAGGTCTTCAGGAGAGACAGATGAAAAAAAGAATTTGTCACATAAAGGAGAAAGGTGTAAGAGTCTTCACCAGTGATTTATAGAGGATTAAACATGGCATGTGGCTACAGTGTTTGTCAACCTACTTTGAAAGCCAGGGGTACAATATTAAATAATAATATATCTATATTCTAACCATATCAAACTGCTTGCAGCCCTAGTTTTATTCCTTTCATCCTGCTCATACTCTGCTACTGCACTCTAGTTGGCAAATGCATGTTCATCTTTTAAAACAGACCATTAAATGATTAGTGAAGCTTTTCTTGATCACCTCCTACCCTCATTCCCCTATATTTGCTGCTTGTTCTCCTTTGCACTGCCACTGTTTCCTGTACAGTTGTCCTTCATTCATTGCACATAGGACACTTTAATACCGTCACATGTTCTTATTCTAAATAAGCTCTTTTAGAGTAAGAGCTGTCTTCAGGTTTATATCCCCAGTGTTTTATAATAATGCTTAATAAATTTTTATCTTAATATAATAAATATCTATGTATTTATTACTAATTGCACTTATATATGCTTAATTAATGTTTAAATTATTGAGTGAAAGGTAGTTTGCTTTCTGATACACTAACTGTCCATGTACATAGCTTAGAGAATCAGTGGAACTGATTTTTAACTTGGGCTATTTTCTCACACATCATATGCTTCTCATATTCTTTTGACAAAAGCTATGTGACATATCAAAATTAAACTTTCTGATAATTGCCTAGAGCATGGTTCTTTTATATTGACTGAAGCAAGATCCATACACCTTAGAAACCCAGCCTTTTTCAGCAAAGTTAACGTTCTTGTTTGATGTCATCCTTATAGTTCTTTATAAAATCTGATTTTAAATTATTTTTATTCATAGGTTGAAGTATGCAACTGCAAATTATGGTTTTAATAAAATGCTTAGCAGTGATTAAGACACTGTGGATAATTTCCTTAGAAGACTGCTTTTTCTATAGGCATTATTTCCATATACAGTATTATAAAATTAATTTTGGTTACACAATAAATACATCTCCATTCTTACACATTTTGGAAACCACACTTGTCTAGAAAGGTGGGGGGCGTTGCTAAATATCAGGTGATAGAAAGAGAAGTCACATTAGGTGGTGAACTTATTATACAACAAGTTGACAATGCACTGTAGAATTGTATGCCTGAAACCTGTGTAATCCTTGCTAACAGATGTCACCCCAATAAGTCTAACAATAAAAATGAATTTAAATAAATAAATAAATAAATAAACAACCCCCCACCCCCAAAAAAGAACCCCTGCAACATCATTATCTGAGTTCTAAGGGACTTCCTTTCATAGTTCTTACTTACCTACTTTTACTAGGATTCATTCTTTGAGAGTGTTATATGATACCTGACAATTAAATTCGCGAACTCATCCTAGAAAAAGTGCAACATACCTCATTGCTAAATATGACAGTCACCTTCGAAGTACTCCCTGTGGGAAGCTATGCACTGATGCCAGGGCCTAGTTCACCCTTCAAAGCAATTTTGAAACTTTCTGGAATGGCCATCAGAACTGTCATACGATATTCAGCAACAAGGTATGTAGTGCTTTTTCTAGGATGAGTTTGTGAATTAAATTGTCAGACCTCATATAGTGGTTAGGTTCTCAATTCTGAAGGTCGATAGACTGAATTTGAATTCTGGTTTTAATACTTATGGGAATGAGAGCTTAGTCAGGGTACTTAACCTCTCTAGGCCCATTTTCTTCATTTATAAAATGTGAATGATAATAGAACTTCTATTGTAAAGATCACATGAGATATGCATGCAAACTACTTAGTACAATACAACTTCATTTTGTTATTTATATTATATTATTTATATTATAATAACACCTGTCTTTTCTTTGGCAGTATCTTGGATTTGGAACACCATCTAATCTGGGGAAAGGCAGAAGGGCTGCAGCAGCTGCAGACCTTGCTAATCGAAGTGGCGAATCGAATACTCACCAAGACATTGAAGAAAAAGATCGATTATTACGTCATGTAGAAGCCAGAGATCTCATTGAATTTGGCATGATTCCTGAGTTTGTGGGACGTTTGCCTGTGGTAGTTCCTTTGCATAGCCTAGATGAGAAAACTCTTGTACAAATACTAACTGAGCCACGTAATGCTGTAATTCCTCAGTATCAGGCCTTATTCAGCATGGATAAGGTTAGATGTTTATTATTTATGGGTTTTTGCTATTGAAACTGCATAAGTTAGCATAATAAATAAAAAAGGTAATCTTGCTCATCTAAAGTACCAGCCTATTTCTCATTAAAAATGGATCTAGGAAACAGGGAAGGTATACAAGTTCTGTCTGGAAAGTATCCAGCCATGTAATATGAAAAATAGAGGCATTTTTGACTGGACTTTTTCTAGACAGCCCTTGTATTTTGTTAGACATTTTAAGTTGGCTTTATTTTTTTAACTAAAGTCATCATTGAAGCTTAAAGTCCAAGGATATATATATATAGAGAGAGAAATTATTTTAGCAGCCTTCTCTCAGCCCCTCAAACCAGATACACAAGATTGTCCTTTCAGCCTTGATATTCTAAATGCTTTTGTTGTGACACACTGTGTATACTTTTATGTACTTTTTTCTATAAAGTTTTATTAGCTCCCACATGTACTTCTGTGTAGCCAGACACCTGGAGGTCACTCAAGCTCATATACCAATTCAGATAGCAAATGTTTTGGGTTTTATGAATTTAGTGTCTCTAAATATCAGTCTCCTTCTCCCCATTGCCACTGCCACTACCTCGAGTCAAACTCTTTTATTATTTTTCACCTTGACCATATATTTGGTTTCTAACTGGTTTTCCTATCTCAAATGTCTCTGACCATCACTACTAAAATATCTAATTATTTTCCACTTTACTTTAGAGTAGATTATTTTTAAATTATTGAGCATAGTGCCTAGCATACAGATATTAAGTTTTTAATAAATATTTATTAAGGGGATAAACACAAGCTATTATTTACTCCCCTCCTTAAAATCTTTTGGTGGTTCTCTGGCCTTATTTAGATGCCCCTACTTTGGTGCTCCCTTAGCACTATGTGCATTCACTATGCTCTAAAATGGTAGTTTGCTCATTTGTCACCACCCAAAGAGGGTATCTAACTCATCATTCAGTGTCTAATAAATAAACACATAGGGCTTGAATAAAGTCCTAAGAAAGTCCATGTTAATCTAGAAAGATAACTCTTAAAAGACTAAGGACAAACTTGTAATTCATCATACTGGTATCGTCATAAATTAATGGATAGAAACTAGTGGTGATTTTTTTTTTTTTTTAGTGGTGACTCTTAAAGGCAAGGTTTTGAAAAACCATGAGAGATAAATACTTAATTAAATTTAACACTTTTCTAGAGGTAGAAATTAATAACCAAAAGTTGTTTAATACCAAGATCTTGTGAATTCTGATGTTCCAAAATAGTTTGATGTTTTTTGGTATATTAAATTTTAAGTAATTTGAACTCTACTATTTTGAAATGTAATTGAGAGACTGGTCTAAAGTTTTACCTGTATTTTACAGAATAAGGTTTAGTGACACTCTTTGAAATGCATGCTTTCTAGTAAGAAATTGATAGTCTAAAAATGCTTTAGTCTGAAAGGGGGTAGGGTCAGTCAAGACATAAAGATTCTGGCCCTGTGTTTCTAAATATTAGTGAATCAGTATACTTAACCCTCTGGAACTCTTTATCTGTGAAGTCAGGGCATTGGTCCCTTTTTGTTCTAAAAAGACTAGTCATGGTGATGGGTAGTAATAGTTAATAGATCAAATGCTCGGTGGTTATATTAGGAAAATATTATCAAGTATTATCTAAATTCTCATTTCTTTTGAATGTATTTGTAGTGTGAACTGAATGTTACTGAGGATGCTTTGAAAGCTATAGCCAGATTAGCACTGGAACGAAAAACAGGTGCACGAGGCCTTCGGTCCATAATGGTAAGTTGCTGTCATTATACAAAAACTAGATTATTTCTTGATTTGAGTTTTAAGAATATTAAGTCTCCATGTTTTTCCTTTGGAAATATATCTAGAGAATTAATTGGCCAAGTGTTGTTTTTCTGATTATTTTTTTGGTCACAGTAGATTATATTTTTCTTCGTTCTAAAAAGAAACTTTGAGATGTTGCAACAAAGACACAGAATATGATTAATGAAATAGAGAAAATCAGTATCAAAGGGGGAAGAAAATTCTACACAAGCCTTTTGACTAAGCCCCAGAATACCTTCTCAGACCTGTTGAAATCCTTGGTCTTCTTATTTGTTTATTTGAAATTAAGTTGCAGGCACCATGACATTGTACCCCTAAATTCTTCAGTATGTTATAAACTTACTGTTTTTTTATTTTGTAACAAATCCTAGAGACTCAGCCTATTTTCAGCCACCCACTCTCTTCCTTAGACCCAAAGTAAGCACATGTTCTATTCTCATGTAAGGATTTTACTCCTAAATATTACCTCTCATCTCAATAGGACTTTTTGATTGGAACTACACTTCCATCACAGACAGTCTGGGATTATACCGTCTACTAAAGACCTAGACTTCAGGTGTTACTTAGGGACAGATTTATATAAACATACAAACTAGAATAATAAATGAGAGAGTTGACCTGTTTTTAGGAAATTTGAGGTTTTCAATCAGTATTTTCCTTAAGATGGAATATAACCCAGCCCCCACTTGTAGGCTAAACTAGTTTTCTTTAGTAACACCTTTGGATCTACTGCAGCACTTGAGAGAAATGCTTATTTGAAGTCATAGTTCAAAATTGAAGAGCTCGTTAGAGATGGTACAGGATTAAATCATTTTCAAAGTAAGGATTAGCAGTTGACTTCCTTGGTCATAGATTGTGCCAGGAATGCTTCTGTGAAACATCTGAATCCAGAAAGATAATCTTTTTGTATGTGCATGGTGACCTAAATAGGTAGAACTACAGACAAATAGCCTTCCTTATTAGAATGACTTCTCTCTGAATTTAGTTAGAAGCTGTTTTAATTTGAAGAATATGAAAGGTTTTACAATGACTTTTTCAACATTCAGTTCCTGGTGCATAATAGCGACGTAGTAGTATTTGTTACGTTAATGACTTCGATTTTTCACCTGTAGAATGAATACAAGTATTTTATAGGTAACCTCAGTTTTCCATGTCATTATTACTTCTTTCTTTAGGAAAAGCTGTTACTAGAACCAATGTTTGAAGTCCCCAATTCTGATATTGTGTGTGTGGAGGTTGACAAAGAAGTAGTAGAAGGAAAAAAGGAACCAGGATACATCCGGTAATGTGTGTTGTCAAGATACAATAGATCTAAAACTTGAGATCAGCTCTTTATTGCTATGGTTTATTAGTTTATCATAAAAATTGTGTGAAAATCCTTATATTCATTTAGGGAAGCAATAATCTCATAAATTTTCTATAGAAAAATGTTCTAATTTTGGTTTATAAAATAGTATTTTATGAGGATTTTTTGGAAATTGATCTTCAAAATTCGCCTCCATTATCTTCTCCTAAGGAAGAAATATCAAAATAGACATGAAAGTAATCCAAATGAAGAGATTTAATCAGCTTTGCTGCTAATGCCATAATTTGTGAATGACTTTTTTCTTGTCTTTCACAAGACCAAAACTTTGTGGACATAATCTTTCTCTCATCTGTCTCACGTCAGTTCACAAATTTGATATGTCTTTCACTTCTTTATTTGTCTTTATTCTAGGGATCAGCAAACTTTCTTGTAAAGGGCTAGATAAATATTTTAGGGCCATACAGTCTACATTGCAGCTACTCACACTGCCCTCATAGCATGATAGCAGCCATAGACATCTGTAAATGAATGAGCATGTCTGTGTTCCAGTAAATCTTTATTTACAAAAAAACAGATAATGAGCTCTATTTGAACTGGAGGCTGTAGTTTACTGACCTCATCTATTCAATAAATATTTATTATGCAGTGCTTGACATTAATGCCTACACAAGAATTTGGTTTCTGTTTTACTGTCACAAGGTATGTTTTATTTGCTAATGTTCTAAGATAATTTAGGAGGCAATTGATTAATCTTGAACAACCTGTTATTCATTGAGACATTATCTTTTATTTTTTTATGTCAATATATAAAGGAATTGTGGTCTGGTTATAACAATTTTGACAAATTTGAGTCTAGTCAGATTTGGTCAGAAGCTGTTACCTTCTTTACTGTAGACATATGCTAAATGTCAAGCATTTGCATTGAAATAATAAACTCTAATTTTTGCTGGATAAATTGATTTTTTAAGCCTTCACAACTAAAGCCTTGTTGTCAATTTCAGTAATATATTTGTTAAAGAAAATGTTGGGGAAATTACTTGCAACTCTTGGTTGTGTGGTCTAAATGTTTCCCACATTTCACCACTAAGTAATGTTAATACTTACTTTGTGTGTGTGTGTATGTAGCTTTTCTAGCAAGGTCAATTTTATTGAGTCTAGAAATCATGTTTATCCCTAATTTTTATTAAAAAAAAAATACAAAACCAAACTGATGGCTTTTCATTATAGGGCTCCAACAAAAGAGTCCTCTGAAGAGGAATATGACTCTGGAGTTGAAGAAGAGGGATGGCCTCGCCAAGCAGATGCTGCAAACAGCTAAACCGTCAGACTTCTGTCTTGTATATAAAGCTTTTCCTTCTTGTGTTTAGGATTGTAACTGTCTTTGCAGTCTGACATTAAAAACATTGGATCTATCTTGGATATCATACATGGTCAGAAGCCTTTAGGATAAAAATCAGATCATGTATATTAGGTAACATCACATTGATTTATACAGAGGACATTATGTGGACTTTAATGACACAGTGTTCAGAGATAAAATGTATATTATTTTGGTTCAATTTTTTAAAGATATGATTAAAATTCTTAGGAGCTCTTTTAAGCAATGCAGGTATTGCAATAACTGGATTTTACAATAATGTTACTCTACAAATGGGAAAATAAATTCTTTAAAATTGAAGATTGGGATACCATCTTTTAGTTTAACCTTTCCTACATATATTTGTTTCCTGAAAATATGAGAATTTTATTCATCTTAAAAATTGGAACAGGTAGTTTCCACATAGTTAAAAATTTCATGGAAAAAGTACCCCAGAGAAACGTATTTTAATGATTAGTTTAGCTGTATTCTTAGTCTTACTTGCAATGCATGACACTAACATCCCCCTTGGTACTATAAAAAAGGCCATTCTCTTGCTGACTTGTCTGATTTATTTCCCAGACAAATGAGCAGATGGAATTGAAGTCTGCCTTAAATCTTCGGAAAAAGGCTACATCTAATTCTAAAAGTAGCATGCATCATCAGTCATAATAACAGCCATGTGCTGAACTAAATAAAATATCCTAATATTGTGCACTTACCTAAAGTACTCAGCTAGGTTTATCTTTGTTTTTTCATCCTGGATTTTGTCTAATTCTTTGGCTTCATAAACCATTAAAAACCTATGCTTTGCTATTAGCACAAGTTAATGTGTTCACACTAAAATATAAGTTATTAATCTTCACTAAACAGTGGGAGGAATTTAGAAGGCTTAAAAATGAAAAATGTTTTTCTTCATAAAGATTTAAATATTTGGGTACTGTTTAAGATTTTTCTTTCCTTTAATGTTGATAAAATTTTCTGTACTATTCAGTTTAAACTTAACTTGAAATTGTTTAAATCAGAGTACACAGAAATACTTGTTTTTATTTTGGCCATCTATAATGTAATAAAGAGATGTGAGATACCGATTTATGGCTGCAGTAGGACCAGAAATGCAGTTTTGCAGTGTTTAAGCCTGCTTGCTACAGTATGGAACAGAAACAGGTGGTATCCTTCTTATTCTCTCTAGCAGTTGTTAAACTTTTTCTCAGGAAGTCTTTCATATTATAACTCTTCATTATATTTCTCTTATGGCATCATCTTTTTCCCTTTTGTAGAGTGAAAATTGGAGTATTAAATATATTAAGGATAATCTTCCAGAAATGGACTGGGAGACATTTTATTCACAACAGCTTACATTTGGTTTTGGAAGTTATTAAAGCATAATTGATGTTTTTAAATCGAACACAACTGAGTATAACTACAATTTGTATCTTGAAACCTATGTTTTGGCATTTGAATAAAACAAAAGGACTAAATGAAAGCCAGTGTGGTGGTGTGTCCATAATGCAGTGACATTTTTAAAAGGACACAGATCTCATGAGCTGCTTTAGTGACTGGTTAAACCTTGGCATTTTCATATCCCTCTAATAACTTTTTCTAGTTGTAGATTCCATAGACAGAAGTTTGTTATTAAACTTTATGTTAAATATTTATTGAAAATCCTTACTTAAATATCCTGCACCGGCCCCATACAAAGGACACAGACCAAGCTTTTCAAGAAGCTTACTAACCTAGTGGGGGAAGCAAACACAAGCATCAGTTGCATTATAATAATGGAAGTGAGGTACGTACCAGGTGTGGTAGTACAAAAGGTGAGTGGCCCAAATAGATATGGAAGAACAAGTAGGAATTTTCCAGAAAGCAATAATGAAAATTAGATCAAAATCTCAGAAATGTGAAATAACAACTAGGGAGCTTTATGAGTTGAGAAATAGGCAGCAGGCATGACTTCACGTTACTGCTCTGAGATGACCATTTAATATATTCTTTCCCCACTCCATTCAAATGAAGAGTTTGCCTCCTATTTCATTGAGAAACCATTAGAAAAGTCATCTTCCCATCATCAAATCAATAAACTTCCTACTTCAGCACCCAGCCTTTTTCTCCTGTTATTATTGAATTCCTCTTACCAAAACTTAATCACTCCACATGAATCTGAGGGGATCCTATTGTCCCCTCTCAATTCCACAAGGCCTTTAGTTCTTTTGCTAGTATCTCTACTACGTTATTCATCTCCTTCCTTCTGAATCATTCCCAGCAGTATCTAGACACTGCCTACTAGTTCCTGATCTGTAGCAAACCTCCCAAGTTTATATTTCACTTTTTCTGACTACACTCTTAAGTTCTAGGGTAAAGACCATGCCTATTTTGTTAACTAAAACAGTACCTACCATAGTACTTTGTTTGTCTGGTGCTTAATACAATTTAAAGCAAATAATGTAGAATATCTTGTATGTTAGGTTAAGTCGTAATTTTATGCAGAATGTAGGGGGGGCATTATTAAAAAGAGTTTAAAGAAGAAAAATTGGACATCATTAGATGTGTTTTAGATTGTTGGGAAGGGGAGGCTCTGAGGAAAATGGCGGAAAACATGACTAGAGGCCTACTCATGGACATTTCTCCACCACTTACCCTCTATCACTTCCATTTTTCTCATCAGTTCTCAATGTACAAACAACAATTCCCTTGAACCCACATTCCCTCCACAGTAAACTAAAGGTTGAGCTTGCTGTTTCCAGTTCCCTTCCATGCTTTGATTCTGAGTAAAGTGAGAAGCTGTTGGGAGGTTTTGCTCAGAGAAATGACATAATCTGATTAAGTTTTGAAAGTTCATTCTGGTTTCAGTATAAGTAAACAGATTATAGAGGAGCAAAGTTCTAATCAGGGGCACTTGGGGCTATTTTAATAAACCTGTCACGAAATGATGAATTGGACTAAGGTGATAGCAGTGGCAGTGAGAGTGGGTAAGTAGGTATTTTTGCAAATCTGATTAAAAGGTATCCCATGTTAAATGGGGAAATAATATAAAGATACCTGTTTTCCCTATATATTAATTTATATGTGTTCCAATAAAATACCAATACATGTTTAAAATTAAAGCTAGGGAAGTAGATTCTAACATTCATATGGAAAAATAAGAATGGTAAACAAGCAAAATGATAAAGTACACTTATATGGTACTTACTGTTACTCTTCATTTAGTGCAACAACTGAGGAAGTTTCTATTACCAACCTTTCTTCTAGATGAAGAAACAAGCCCAGTGGTTAAATAGCTTTCCCAAGATCACCCAACTAGTAAGTAACAGCCAGGATTTAACCCCAGGTAGACTGATTGCAAACTCCTTAATACTGAAAGAATGAGGAGGTGCTACCTTTCTATTTAAAGAAAAATATGTGTGTGTGTGTCAAAAAATGTATACATATTTTAAGAAATGAAAAAACTATTGTAATACTCAATCTACTGATAACAGAAGGTGAATACATCAGGTTTAACTTCTGCAATTACAAGAGGTGCTCAAAATGGTTACCATCAGTGTAGGCAATTTCCTGTGGTACACCACAACTTTCAAGGTCCCCCATAGGTAGAAGTCAAGGGGTGTTAAGTCAGGAGAACATGGGGGAAACTCAAACCATGTTCTCAAATTTCAAATACCATTTCAAAAGGTCTTGCGCTCCTCGACAACAACCGTGCTTCCGCCATTTATTTTACTGTCCCGCCTATTGCATGGTGATGCTAGCTAGTGTTCATTTGATTAAAATCATCTTTTGAGTGAATGTCATACTACACATTGCTACCATAATTCAACTTTGAAAAGTAATATTAATACATAGCATCTCTTAAAATGTGTATCCATTTTCTTGGTACCCTAGTGCGCGCGCGCGCGCGCGCGCGCGCGCGCACACACACACACACACACACACACACACACACACACGAGCTGTCCAGAAGTATCCAGCCCATGTAATGCCCGTGAAAAATACAAGCATTTATGGCTGATTTTTTTCTGGACAGCATATACATATAATCTTTAAAATTTAAGTGTATACACTATATAAATGAACAGATCAATGGAAAAGAATGTAAATTCCAGAAATAGATCCCAAATATATGTGGGAACTTAGTACTGGAAATGGTGATATTTCAAATTAGGAAAAGTATTCAATAAATGGTATGAGTATGTTACTTAAAATTTTTTATAAAAACTGAAGCCTTTAAATATTATGTAGAAGAGGCATATCCAACCTGTGGCCCTGGATGGCTTTGAACCTGGCCCAATATAAATTCTTAAAACATGAGTGTTTTTGTGACTTTTTTTTTTAAAGCTCATCCACTGTCTTTAAGTGTTAGTGTATTTTATAGGTGGTCCAAGACAGTTCTTCCATTGTGGCCAAGAGAAGCCAAAAGGTTAGACACTGCTGATGTAGATAGAGCATTACATAATTAATACATAGGATACAAGTAAATATTATGTAGAGTATTACAAAGAATTTCTGAGAAATATGAGCGGTCCCTTGGGAATGGGGTCAGGATCTGATTGGTTCTTTTCAGGATATAGAAGTGGATTTTTACCCAAGGGGTCATCCATTACTTTTGCTTTAAAAAGTAAAGATCTAATCATGTGATGCTGAAGCAATTGGACATCCAAAGTGGGGCAGGGGTGGGGAGATGGGAGAACCTTGACCTAAGTCTCACACTTTATACAAAAATTAACTCAAAATGTATCACAGACTGAAATGTAAACCTATAAAACTTGTAGAAAAAACACAGGAGAAGAATTTCAGGATCTAGGGCTAAGTAAAGTGTTCTTAGACTTGACTCCAATAAAAGGAAAAAAATGATAAGTTGGACTTTATAATTAAGAACTTTTTGCTCTGCAAAAAACAACCTGTTGACGATGAAAAGACAAGCTATAAGTTGGGATAAAATATTTGCAAACCGCATATTTTCTACTAGTATATAGGTTATATAAGAACTCTCAAATCTCAACAGTAAAATAACAATCCAATTAGAAATGGGCAAAAGACATGATCAGACATTTCAATGAAGACATACAGATGGCAAATAAGCACATGAAAAGATGTTCAACATAATTAGTCATTAAGAAAATGTAAATTGGGAGTTCCCTGGTGGTGTAGTAGCTTAAGACTTCGTCGCTGGCACTGTCAGCGCTGCAGCCTGGGTTCAATTCCCAGTCAGGGAGCTACCCACATATTAAAAAAAAAAAAAAAAAAAGAAAAAAAAAGAAAATGTAAATTAAAACCACAATGAGCTATCACTGCATACCTATCAAGGTATCTAAAACAAATAGTAACATCGCAAAATGGGAGAATGCAGGTGGGAATGTATAACGGTACAGCTGCTGTGGTAAAATGGCAGTTAAAAAAAAAACACAACTAAACATGCAACTATCATATGACCCAGCAATTGCATTCCTAGGCATTTATTCCAGAGAAATTAAGCTTTATGTTTACACAAAAACATCTATACAAATGTTTATAGTAGCTTTATTCATGATAACCCCCAAATGGAAACAACCCCTAAGTGGAACTAACCTTCAACAGATAAATGATTAAACAAAATGTGGGGGTTTTTTTTAGGCACTTTTTGAAGACTTTTATAGCAATAAAAAGGCATGCTTTGATACAACAACCTGAATCAATTTACAGAGGATTATGCTGAGCAGAAAGTGAGTCCCAAAAGGTTCTGTACTGTACGATTCTATTTACATTTTTTAAAGGACAGTTACAGAAATGGAGAACAGGTCAGTAGTTGCTAGAGGGTAAGGAAAGACAGTGGTGTGGCTATAAAAGGACAAATGAGGGATCCTGGAAGTGCTGGAAATAAATGTTCTATATCTTAACTATATCAATGTCAACATCTTGGTTGTGATTGTACTAGTTTTGCAAGATACTACCATTCGGAGAAACTGGTAAAGAGTACTAGGGATCTCCCAGTATTCTTTGTTACAATTGCATGTGAATCTACAATGATCTCAAAATAGTTTAATTTTAAAAACCTAATCTTGTAGCATGGCCTTCCCTTCCCCTTCTGCTTACAGCCCTCCAGTAGTTTCCCTTGTTCCTTTTTTTTCTTTCTTGATATTGTTCTTGTGTTCAATTTGCTTTTTAAAATTCTTATTTATTTTTTATGTGGGTAGTTCCCTGGTTGGGAAACGAACCCAGGCCACAGCGTTGACAGCGCTGAAGCTTAGCCACTACACCACCAGGGAACTCCCCCCATTGTTAAAATGAGATCTGGGACGCTATAACCTTTGTCCACCTCTGAGGATCACCAGGCTCCCTTTAAGATTTCTGTGCTCCATCTACACTAACATTCTTTTAGTTCCCCCACTAAACCTCCTAGCTGCTAGGGGCTTTTGCAAATGCTGTTCCAATCCGAACTGCGTCTTTCTCTTTTCATTTAACTCCTACTTATCCTTCAGAACTCAGATGAAGGCTCAAATCTTTAGGATAACCTTCCCCAACCTCTTCGACTAAGTCAAATTCTTCTATAAGCTCTTCTTACCCCGTGTTTTCCTCTTTGGTAGTACTGTATATTCACCGCTGCATTTTAACATTTGTTTGCATGATTACTCAATGTATTTTATCAGGGAGGTAGTTTCACAAAGAGAAGAACTGGATCTGTTAGTCTCACTGTCTGCAAAGCAGCTAGCCCCGCACCTAGAATGTTCAGTGTAAGAACAGGTATTACGAATTCAAGGAATGAATGAAGCCCGGCGCATCACACTGGCGTCGCGGTTGGTTTACGTCACTTCCTCCCGAAAGCCACTCTCGGAAAACAAATTCCTGTCACTTCTCAGAAAACCTCGGCGGTGGCCATGGCTCTGCCTCCCTTCTTCTCCCCGGGACGCCCAGGCCCGCCGACCCCGCAGCCGCTGCCTCCCACTCCCTTCGGCTGCCCGCCACCGCCGCTGCCCTCCCCGGCTTTCCCGCCGCCTCTTTCCCAGAGGCCCGGCCCCTTCCCAGGGGCCTCCACCCCCTTCATCCAGCCCCCGCTGACTCTGCAGCCCCGGATCCCCGGGGAAGCCTCCCGCGGTGGCGGCGGCGGCGGCGGCTCCTTCTACCCGGTCCCGCCACCGCCACTACCTCCACCGCCGCCCCAGTGCCGGCCCTTCCTGGGGATCGATGCCGGCGAGCGCCCGCGACCGCCGCCACCAGGCCCTGGGCCGCCCTGGAGTCCGCGCTGGCCAGAGGCGCCGCCGCCGTCCGATGTGCTTGGGGACGCGGCCCTGCAGCGCCTCCGCGACCGGCAGTGGTTAGAGGCAGTGTTCGGAACCCCACGGCGGGCGGGCTGCCCGGCACCCGCGCGCTCGCCCTACGGGCCCAGCCTGGGCGAAGTGCGCGCACGGTTGCGTGGAGCTCTGCGCCTGATACGGCGGCTGCGCGACCTGGGCCAGGCCCTGCGCGAGGCCGAGGCCGACGGCGCGGCCTGGGCAGTGCTGCATGCCCAGGCTGCGCCGCTGCGCGCCGAACTGTCTGAGCGACTACAGCTGCTGACCCAGGCAGCCTATGTGGGCGAGGCGCGGCGGCGACTTGAGAAGGTCCGGCGCCGCCGGCTGAGGCTTCGCGAGAGGGCTCGGGAACGCGAGGCCGAGCGGGAGGCAGAGGCTGTGCGAGCAGCAGAGCGCGAGCAGGAGATTGACCGCTGGAGGATCAAGTGTGTGCAGGAGGTGGAGGAAAAGAAGCGGGTAAGAGCAGCGGACGCGCATGGGAGGAAGGGTAGTGGTATTTGTAACGTAAAGGGGCGTGAAGTTTTGCGCTGCCATTTTGCAGGGCTAAGCCTCTTTTTCCTCATCTGTAAAATAAAAAGATAGTTTGCAAAAAAAAAAAAAGAAAAAATAGGTGTATGTATATAATCTTGCCTTTCCAACTTCGTATCTTCATATGGATTGCGTGTTAATGATGTATAGTACACAACACAAATGCTCTAGGTGCACTGCAAAGCCCTGTAAACACAAAGTGGTATTGCACAGTGGCATTGCAGGCATGACGGATCTGTCTCCTTGCTCTACCGTTCTGACAGTATGACACTGACATTCAAGACTAACACGCATCTGGATCCTGTGTCTTGTACTGCTCTAGGTGATTTTAAGAATACAAAATATACAGATCTTGGGGCTTGCCTCAAGAAACATAACCTAATTGGCTGATGGGGATAGTTATGATTTCTCCAGGATCCCTTTGTTTACGAGTTTTAAACCACATATCCCAAGGTTCAACAATGTGTTATTGAGCACTTATATACTAGGCACTATGCTGAGGTCTTTACGTATACCAGATCTTGAATCCTTGTAACAACCCTGAGAGGTAGGCAGTGTTTTCCCACTTTTACAAGGTAGGAAATTAAGGTATAGGGAGGTTGACCTGCCAACGATCACATTTTATAGCAGTTTCACTCCTGATTTGACCCCAGTTTTTTTAATTCCAAAGCCTGTAGATCTCAAGCTCTTAAGTAGGGGCCGGGGTGAAACTGGAAATTGGGCAAATAGTTAAACATTCTCATTACTTTTTAGTGCCTCCAAGCACTTTCCTCCTCCCTTCGCTTTCCACTACCTGCTAGCGTGTCCTCCCTTCTCCTCCTTCTGTCTGCTACTGCCCTAGAGTCTGATGTAACTACTCTCTGAAGTGTATAGATGGCAGCTTTGTCTTCATGCCCCCAGGAGTATCAGTGCTTTAAAGAAGAATACTTGGGAGGCAGGCCCTTAATCTAAAGGAGTTCGAGTCAGTTCAGACATTTAATGAGGGCCCCTTATGTGCCAGGCCCAGTGCTGGGTGCTTGGGGTAGAGAAGACTAGGACATGGTGCTGTCCTTGAAGCATTTAGAGTCCCGGGGGGATCATGTTGTCCAGCATGGTACATGTTAGGATTTCAACTGTACGTGCTATAGGAGGCCAGAAGAGGATTATCTAATCTGTTGGGGGAGGGTGTCAGGGAAGGCTTGGATGATAAAAAGACACCTGAACTGAGTCTTGAAGGAGTTGTCAAAGCCACGTGAGAGCAACAGGTGCAGTTCCAGGTGAAGGGAGTGAAACAACATGATGTGGCTGAAAATGGTGGAAATACAGGCACTGATTTGACAACTGGGAAAGAGCTTTAGGCAAAAGCATCATCCCTACCATCCACATTGAAGGTGTTGGAAACAGAATCCCGTGAATAGTGGCTTGAGGAACCAGAGTTATTTAGTCTACAAGTGAACCAACTTAAGAGGAGTGGGATAGGATCTTGAAATGTTTGAAAGGCTGACAAGTCGATGAGATCCTTGGCAATGGAGATTTAGGTTGTCACTGCGAGCATTGTAGAGTCTTGGGCATTTCCAGCCCCGTTCCTTATTTTCCCTGCCAGTCTTAATCTTTGGGTCCAGGTATCTGCATTTTTAATGAGAGCCCCAACTTAACAAGGTAAGTTGGGTGCAGATGTTCCTTGGACCACACTTTGAGGAGGAAACAAAGACTAACACCCACATGGAAACTGCAGACCAGAGAGATAATCCCTTGGCTGGTGCAACGTAGAGGGGAGTTGTGCACTGCCCAAGAAATTGGTGTGGCAATCTAGTAGAGTCTTTCTTAACTCTGGGACTGTCTGATTCTCTAAAATCTCACTGCTGGGCAGCTGTTATCTGCTGTAAGGTTGTTCCTAATATTAAGTCTCATGGACTGTTTCTCCATAGGAGGAGGAACTTAAAGCTGCTGCAGATGGTGTCTTATCTGAAGTGAGAAAGAAACAAGCGGACACCAAAAGAATGGTGGACATTCTTCGGGCCTTGGAAAAATTGAGAAAACTCAGGAAAGAGGCTGCAGCAAGGAAAGGTAATCATGCTTTGCATTTCTACTTGCATTTCTTCCTCTGTTCCCGTGTTCCTTCCCTTTCTTTACCATAGCATCCCTTTCACCCCCAAATTTTTGAAGGAAAATGCTTGGTACTTTATTATTTTCACCTAGTAGGGTAACTGGGCTGGTCCACAGTACCTCGGAACTTTGGAAGCAGGAAGCCTCAGAAGATGTTTAGCCCTTGGTAGCCCAGGTTGCAAAGAGGCAGGTGTGGGAACCCACTGTACTTCCTTCCTCTTGACCCCATCATCCCCACCCCAGGCATTCCTGGGCACAATTTTCTGAGTAAGGTGGGCGTGGCTGATCAACTTTACCCATGTGCCAAGGTGAAAGCTGTCCTATCCTTACTTGATGCTTCAGAGGGTGTTGAAAACTTGACGTGCTCCTTCAGATACATTTCAGACCTGAAACATTGATAGTTGAAGAGGGATGAATGGTTGGACAGGGCAGGGAGTGCCCTGCAGACTGTATGGATGTCCCCCCGCTTCCCTGCATATCACCTTTGGACTCAGAAAACCTCAGTGGTCTCCTCTTGCCTTTAGAGAGAGCACTAGTTTTCTAGAACTTCCCCAGTTATGCTTTCCACTTGCCTGTCTGGATCTTTGCTCTTGCCAGTCTGTATTCATTGGGAGGGCCCTCAGTCCCGTCTTTGCCATGTTAAGCTCTCTGTCCTTCAAAATGAAATTTAGATGCAGTATCCTTCACCATTTCCTGCTCTGGGCTGAGGTGACCTTCTGCTCCTTCTCACTTACACCTGGTTTGGACCACATGCTTCCTTATTTACTAGGTTGTAGGCCATTGACATTCACCAGAAATATTGACAGTGTATAGATGAGTAAATACCACAGTAGCAGATAATTTCCCCTGTGTGGTTTAAAATAGTATGAATGAAAATTGACATTCAGACCCTTAATAAAGTCTTGTTGGGATGAGAACATTGTGCTTTCAGCCAGGCTGATTCACTAGCTAAGTGAGGAGCTTCTGCATGCCAGCCTTCAAAGTGCCTGGTTTAGGCTCAGGCCTTGGAATCAGATGACCCCATAGGGCATTCATGTGTCAAAGAAGAGTTTGCATCTACTGTGTCTACCATGTCTCTCTCTTACGAGAATGTAAAACCTGAGGGCTACTATTTAATGTTCCCCTTCTCTTTGTCCTCCCTTAGGTGAGGGTTAGTAATCTTTGCCAAGTGAATATACCAGCATAATTTCTCACTGTTAGTTTTCCTCACTTTGACCCAAAAGGAGGAGGAAATTTTAGGAGGAATTGTGATCTATAAAAATAAGCAGACTCTATGGAATTAACTGACTTGAACGTATTGGTAACTAGCAACTGGTTGTGTTGTGTATTAGAAAAAAAACAAACGAATACTTTCCTGGCAGGGGAGATACCATGATCACGAAGGTGGTTTTCCTGGGGCGAGGCTTATCCATTGCATTCCGGATGTGCTGATCCCTGTGATTTCCCCAAATGTGGGAAACTTGACTGCATAATGTGTGGTAGTGGGTGCCTGCGTTCATGCTCTCCCCTGAAAAAAAATTAAAAAGAAAAAAAAAAAACGAGCAGCTTTCTAATTTCTCTCTTCAAGGTGTGTATGAGGTCAGATAGTTAATTTCACAAACTCATCCTAGAAAAAGTGCTACTTACCTCATTGCTGAATATCACTGTGGTCACCTTCGAAGTACTCCCCTTGGGAAGCTGTGCACTGATGCCAGTGACAGGTCTACTCTTGAGAGCAATTCTCGAATGGCCATCAGAACTGTCTGACAAAATCTGACAAATTCGCAAACTTGCCACCATGCACTTACAAAGAACTCAGCACTGTACAAACAACTCAGTAAGGTGTCATAAGCTTGGCAAGGTACAGTGACAGCTCTGATGGCCATTCCAGAAAAAGAGTTCCAAAATTGCTTTGAAGGGTGGACTGGGCGCTGGCATCAGTGCATAGCTTCCTAGGGGGAGTACTTCACAGGTGACCATAGTGATGTTCAGCAGTGAGATATGTATCACTTTTTCCAGGTTGAGTTTGTGAAATGAATTGTCTGACCTCATACACCTCCAAGTAAGTGCTGAGAAAATGAAGCTGGATATGTAAGCAGGGCCACATTAAAAAGTGTCTTATAGACTTCTTTGTGATGTTGCTGGGCTAGGCTTCTTACCTTTGCTTAAAGCTGAGGGGAACCATTGAAGGATTTTAAGCAGAGAGTGAAATGATGAAAGATCAGTACTGGCAGAGCAGAGAAAGGTTTGGAGCATCTGGGAAGGAGGGAGAAAGAGAGAGACTAATAAGGCTATGGTAGTCTAGGCAGGGGTAGTATGAAGAGTACACTAAACATCAGATGTTGAGTTAGAGAAGTAAAAGGATTTAACTATAAATAGAGAGAGTGTGTGTGTGTGTGTGTGTGTGTGTGTGTACGTACATGTACACATAACTAAATAACTTGGGGAATGCAGCATTGGAGCTGCAGGAAAAAATGACTTCTAGGTTCTAGCTTGATCTGAATGAATGATGATTCCACTCTTATTGACCAGAAAAAGAGAAGGAGAAATAAGCTTGCAGTTGAGGAGCTCATTTTGGGACTTGCTGAGTTTCAGGTGCCTGTGGTACATCGCAGATAAGAATTCATCAGCATGTCACCAGACCTTAAGGAGGTTGTGTAGCATGAGATGAGGGCCAAAGAGACAAAAATACTAGGGAATGTCAAAGTGAAGATGAATAAAGAGGGGGCCACACTGGAGATCAAGAGGGGTCAGAGAGATAGGAGGAAAAGGCAGACCCACCTACCTCCTTCTCGAAAGTGGCAAATGCTCAGATTATGCAAACTTGGACAGGTTACTTAAACTTTTCTGTGCCATGGTTTCCTCATCTGTAAGAAGGGGATAATGATAGTACCTATCCATGGGGAATTGTGGTGGTTAAATTAGTAAACATGAGTAAAGTGCTTAAAACAGTGTTGGCACGTAGTAAATGCTGTATACATGTTTCATATTATTATTTTATCAATAATATTAAGCTTGAGGAAACATTTATGGGAATTAGTACCCAATAAATCAATAGCGGCCTATTTTAGAAGCATTTCAGTGGAGTGGTAGAAGTAGAAGCAGGACTAGACTGGATTAAAGAGGGAATAGGAGATTTTAAAAAGCAAGCAGTGAGTTCAACTTATTAAAAGTTTGTCTATAAAGAAAAGGAGAGTGGAAGATCAGCTGTCTGGCAGTGTATTGGGGTGGTGGGGTGGAAGGGTATCTTAGGCTTATGGAAAAACTTGATCATGTTTAAATGCTGAGCCAAGGAGTGAGTAGAGGGAGAAGGGTAAAAAAGAAGTTAATGGCTCACAGTCTTGCAGGAGGTAGTGAGATTCACATTCCAGGTGGAGGGATTAACTTAAGTAGAGAAGGACCCAACTTCCACTTGAATGAAAATGAAGGGGACAAGAATGGTCTAGTTCTGATGAGTGAAATCAGGGGCAGAGGACTCCTGCCTGATAGCCTGTCTTCTCTGGGAAATAGGTGAGATGGTTTGCTCTGAGAGTCAGTAGAGAAGTAGGGCCTTCAGAGAGGAGTGAAATAACTGCTGTGAGGAACGAGAGCCAAGCAGAGACCATGGGAATATGGTTGCAGGGAGGTTGCAGGGCCCAGATGAAGTAACTATATACTGGCAGCAGGTCACATAATCAAACTGGCTACTTCCAGGAGCAGGTGAACACAGTACAGGGTTATTAGGGTTTTACTTTATGGGTGACCACAAGTTTTGGTGAGAATGAGTGGAAGAAAAGTAGTATCTGATACATTAGATTGGAGGTTTTAATAAAGCTGATAGTCTCAGGGGAGAAGGTAGATAAGATTATTGGAAGGGTGGAAAATGGTAGTAAGAGAAGAGAATAATTGAGTTTTAGGCTTTAGAGGTGCAAAGTTTTTCTGATCATGTGAAGATCCACAGACTGGCTGGGGCCCCAAGATGTGGGTGGCTAAAGGGGAATAAAGGTGATCTAGAAGCTGCAGGAATTAGAGGAGTAAGTGGTAGAAGTGCAAGAAACCTACACCATATCAGTACAGGGAGTCAGGAGGAATATTGGATGGGGAGTGCCATTTCCAAGGGAGTATGTCTACTTGACCAGGAATGATGGATGAAAGGTTGAGGGAGATTTGGGTGGGTGGTGCAGGCCCAACATCCTGTATGGGAGCAGGCCACAGCTCCTCATGGGGTCTGGAGGCACTTACAGGCTGATGGAGTGTCTGTATATTTTCATTGTACTGGCAGATTTTAGTAGTTGCAACAGACACTGGATGGCCCTGAAGCCTAAAGTATTTACTACGTAGCCCGTGATTTCCCAGGTGGTGGTATGCACACCCCGGGCCGTGTGTGTTGTGCCATTCAGTGATATGCAAAAGATAATCAGTAATGGCAGAAAAACAAGTAAAGTAAAAAAAATGCAAAACATTAGTTATGGAACAATAAATGTTAAGTTTGAAGCACCATTAATGGAGACACTTCAAAATTAGATCACATTAGCAAATGATGATTAGTGAGGGTGTGGCATTGAGCCCTTCCCCCAAACTGCTCTTCTACCAGTCATTATGCACAGTTTCAGAACAAACTATTTGCAGTTTCTAGAACTTCCCCAAACATATAAATACATCTGTAGCCAGACTGTTTGATCAGTTTAGTTATTGACTGAGTAAAAGTTTGTTGTCTCTAATCATGGTTCTTTTCAAGTAGTGTTTTTTATTTAATGTTTAACATCGTTTTTAATTATTGTCAGTGATTTTTAAGTGTGTCAATTATGGATCAGTGGTTGAAAACAGGAATGGTTAAAAAACCAAAATTTGGTGTGGATTATAACCCGTTGCCAAGAACTTCTCAACACTGTTTCAATCAGATAGTGATCTGCATAACAATTATTACAGACTGTTCAGGTAATACAGATAAATAATATTAATAATAACTTAAACGTTTGTTAAATACTTGATCATTATTATCAATATTTAACTGTATTACGAATATTGTAAAATTAAATCTGTGGTTTGTACTTTTAGTTTGTTAATTTTTCTTTCCTAACTTATTACCTCATTTCCACTATTTTACATTAAGCTATGCACCAAAGAAAAGTGTCAGTATTTAAAAACAGCTGTTTTAAAAACAAGGGGTACAATTTATAGAAATGGGTTTAAAAGGGGTACACAAATGGAAAAAGGTTGGGAACCACTGCTCTAGCCCTTTGCAGAACACATTTGCCAATCCCTGGTCAACAAATTAAACAAAACCAGGAAATTATTACAAAGCTACATAGTGTCAGCTTAAATTTCTCTGTGCATAAGAATTTTATGTGTATCTGTATTTGGAAAATGATAGCCCAGCACCGAAGGAGAATATGGATTTGAGTTGTAGAGTTTCCATTTCCAGTTAGGAGTAAGTGAGTAGAAACCTGTTCATGCCAGGCAGTCATGAGAAAATTATGTGGTGAAATCTTAGCCTTGGAAGTTAAGACAGGAGAGTGGATTCCGTAACTCCTTAGCTGCAGTGGTTAAGGGAAAAAAGAATCAGACTTCCCAATTAAACAGCTTTATAAGAGATAGAACTACAATATGTAAGGACCCATTGTTTTATGCCGTTATCAACCAAATTGAAAATTTAGTGCTCAAAGCTGGCAATATTGTACTTAACTGGTGGCAGCATAAATTGCCAAAACCCTATTGAAAATCATTAATTGAAGAAATAAATATTTATTCATTACTTTGTGTCAAATGTTAGGTACTGAGCAAATTTATAGCTTTTTTTAGGAAACAGCTTAGTAGTACATTTAAGTGGTCTTGAAAGTATCAATAAAATTTCCACTCTTGAGAATTTATGTTACAGAAATAATCCATAGGAAGAAGAAAAGTAATATGTCCAAGAGTATTCATTGTAGCATACCATAATAGGACACAATAAGAACAGTTTCCATGTCCAGGAGTAGGGAGTTTATTAAATAAATTATGGCACATTGGTTTGGTGAAACAGGATAGAGCCACTGAGTAATTATAAAGACAAGAAAAGAATATAGAGATTGGACATGGAGATGTGGAACTTACACACATATTGAACTGTGTGAAGTTGCTAATATATGGACAAAAATGACTGGAGGATTAACATGGGGAAATAAAAATGGTTGGTTATATTAATGGGATTAGGACTTTTTTTCTTCCATGTATCTGGTATTGTCAAAATATTAATACTTCTGTAGGAGTTCCCTAGTGATGTAGTAGTGGCTTAAGGCTTCGGCGCTGGCACTGTCAACGCTGCGGTCTGGGTTCGATTCCCAGCCAGGGAACTACCCACATACTACAAAAAACAAAACAAAACAAAAATAACCCCAAAAATACTTCTGTAATAAATACATTTTTCTTTAAAATCTTCAAGGACTAATAGAATGGAACACACCCACATCACTCTAGGCCAAATCACATAGCAGCTTTAGCAGCTTTTTTATTGCAGGGCTATTATGGTAGTAAGTGCACAACTGCAATCCGCTCAAGTATTCATTAAATTTAATTTTTTTTCCTTATGAAATTTTATTAAAAACTTCACACATGCACAAACATAGAACACCTAAATAAAATATACCTATCAATTATGATACCATTATAAGACCTAACAAAACTAGTGGTAATTCTTTGATATCACCTAATAACTAGTCTAAAATTAAATTTTCCCAATTGTAGCTCTAGCTATGTTGGCTATGCTATTAGGTGACCTCACAGTTAAACCAGGGTGACCAACCACCCCAAGTTTCCCAGGGCACTGGGCTTTTAGTGCTAAAATCAGGTAAACTGAAACATTTGGTCACTCTCCTCTCAGCAGTAGACTCTGTGACATCAGAATGGTTAGTTAAGTTTATTTCTTTGTCACTATCCAACTGTGCTATCCCCAGTCTTCAGACTTTGTCAGGGGCAAAATTGTTTATTACGTGTAGGAATTTCACAGTGAAGGCATATAAGACAGTTCCTTCCTTTACTGAGCTCACTCTTCAACTGAAGGATCAAAACCATTAGTAACAAACAAAATCAAAGATTCAGTGGTGTGCTCCAGAAAAGAGTTAGAGAAAGTCAGGGTAGGGTCAGATTACTAGAAGTTTTGAGATCAAATTGAACCTTCGGTTGGTTAGAATCTACTTTGAGTCTACTCCTTTGAACACAGATTTGAGGATAAAAAATGTTGTAACTGAAATGTCATTTGGCTCTCCTTGCCCAGGGGTGTGTCCTCCAGCCTCAGCAGATGAGACGTTTGAGCATCATCTTCAGCGACTGAGAAAACTCATTAAAAAACGCTCTGAACTCTATGAAGCCGAGGAGAGAGCCCTCCGAGTTATGTTAGAAGGAGAACAAGAGGAAGAGAGGAAACGAGAACGAGAGAAGAAACAGAGGAAAGAAAAAGAGAAAATTGTGCTTCAGAAGCGGGAAATTGAGTCCAAGTTATTTGGCGACCCAGGTGAGTTCCGCTGTAACCAGTGGAGAAAAGGAAAATACTGCCTTGACAGCTCTTTTCCTCCTCATCTCAGCCTTGGCAAAGAGGTGGTAGGCAGCAAAGATACCTTCAGGGTTTGAAATTCTGTGCTGTATCCTGGAAATCGGGTTAAGATGAAACACAGCGATCATGTGGTCACGATCCTAAGTTCAGTCACCTCGCTTTGAGAAACACACTCTAGATCATCAATACCCAAGCTGCAGTATGTGCACCACTGTGGGGATGTGCTGGGCGTTCAGGGGTACACGAAAAAGTCATCAGTAATGGTGAAATGCAAGTTAAAAAAATGCAAAACGGGGAGTTCCCTGATGGTGTAGTGGCTTAAGGCTTCGGCGCTGGCGCTGTCAGCGCTGCGGCCTGGGTTCGATTCCCAGTCAGGGAGCTACCCACATACCCAAAAAAAAAAAAAAAAAAAAAATGCAAAACGTTAGTTATGGAACAATAAATGCTAAGTCTGAATCACCCTTAATGGAGACACTTCAAAATTAGATCACATTAGCAAATGATGATGGGTGAGGGTGAGGGTGTGGCTATAAACCCTTCCCCCAACCGCTCTTCTACCGGTCATTATGCACAGATTCATAACAAACTTTGCAGAGTTTCTAGAACTTCCCCAAACACATAAATACATCCATAGCCAGACTATTTGATCAGTTTAGTTATTAATTAAAAGTAAGTGTGTTGTCTTTAATCTTGATTCTTTTCAATAGTTTTTTTAAATACTTGATCATCAATATTTAATTGTATTACGAATATTGTAAAATTAAATCTGTGGTTTGTACTTAGTGTAATAATTTTTCTCTCCTAACTTACTACCTCATTTCCATTATTTTACTTCAAGATAGGCACTGAACAAAAGTGTCAGTGTTTAAAAATAGCTGTTTTAAAAACAAGGGGTACAAGTTATAGAAATGGGTTTAAAAGGGGTACATAAATAGAAAAAGATTGGGAACCACTGCTCTAGATATAAAGCACGATGATGGTATTTGGCTTTTTCTTTTTCAGATGAGTTTCCACTCACTCACCTCCTGCAGCCTTTCCGACAGTATTACCTCCAAGCTGAGCACTCCCTGCCAGCCCTTATCCAGATAAGGTCAGAGGGGCACTCTCCATATCACCTGTATCTTTTGTTTTTAAGTTCCTTATGGAGTTATATAAAATTTCCAAGTTTTAAGGATACCACATATGTCTTTTTAATCCTTGAGAAGTAGATGCCCCTGCTTTAACAGAGGAAGAAACTAAAATTTGGGTTGTGACTTGCCCTTTTGTATTATCTCATGCTGTAGCTGTTACGTTGCATTAAAGCATTGGCTTCCATTTCTTAGTTCTGCTCTGCTGCTAAACAGTCTCTCCCTGAATAATTACCTGTGGAGACTGTTTAAGATCCATGCTGACTTGTTAGTTCTTACAGGTCACAGCTAGGAACAGACGCTTAGAGCTAGAAACAAGGAGTCCCATC
Organism: Lyroderma lyra; assembly: GCA_004026885.1. Classification (NCBI taxonomy): domain Eukaryota; kingdom Metazoa; phylum Chordata; class Mammalia; order Chiroptera; family Megadermatidae; genus Lyroderma; species Lyroderma lyra. The sequence goes on from PVJL010000662.1 coordinate 145,925, forward strand.
ATCTATAGTTACTAATGAGCTGGGTAAACTTTGCAGCTCTCTGGGTCCTCACTTTCCTCACCTATAAAATGAAAATGGTGGATTAGAATATGGCCTTTTTAAACTTTAGCAGTAGTACTCTTCCCTAATGCAGTCTTTGGAGAAATATACAGAATGAGTGAAAGTTCTGCCAGCATCTTAAATCTGTTATTGACTGGAAGCGCTTTGTTAGTTTCTAGATTCCCCAAAGCATCTACTTGGGGCCTAAGGGTTTTCAAAGCCTGGTTTTGAAAATCACTGAACTAAATAATCTCTGAGGTTCCTTCCAAAGCTCCAGCAGTGTTCTTTAGCATACCAAGTTTATGTTCTGGGAAAAGTCTATTTCTAAGATACAAATTTAACTTTTAAACATAAGTACAGTCAATTCTTATTATTTACTGTAGTTGTATTCTATAAAGCTGCAAACACTTAGAGAGTACTGAACTACTACTGCTCCTAAAGGAAATACAGAGTTAGGTTCCTATGAGCCTCTGGCCCCAACATTTTTATCAACTGATCAATACATAACATTGTTTTATGTCTGTTTCTTTTAAAAGACACTTTATTTAATAGAAATTGTTGATTCATTAACATTGAACTTATGGCTAACAGCATGATCATTTATGCCTGAATGTAGCTTATCTAATATACATATATTCTCTGTAAGGCATATCACAGTCTTCTCATGCTAGCCAGCACTTAAGCTCTATACTCATGGGCCATTATAAATAGCAAAATCGCCAATAAAAAGCACAAAAATGTGAAAAAATATGGTACTAAGTAGACTGCAAAAAGGATACTTGTTTACAGTATCAGAGAGCTGAAAACAAGAAGGCAGAGTGTCACCTTGTCCAGCCTCAGTTGGGAACGTGTCTGTTGGTGACTCAGGCCTTTCACTGCTCTGGGCATGTTGGCACGTGACCACAAAAGCACTACAAGTAATGATTTGGGGATTACAAATAAATTTTAGTGAATAGGCAAATTTACAAATACAGAATCTACAAATAATGATAATTGACTGTATATTCATTATTTGATTACCTATAAGATTATAAGTTCTTTGAGGATTTTTTCCTTTATATGTGCATTTAAGAAATACAATCTTTTGCATAATTCCTAGAATTCTAGTTCTTTAGTAGGCTAGTACATCAGTCATGAAAAGCTAAGTCCTGAAATAGAATTTTTGTTGCTTAACATCTAGCTTGGAGTAAAACAAGTAAACACTTATTCTACAATGTTCTTATTAAGGCATGATTGGGATCAGTACCTGGTGCCATCTGATCATCCTAAAGGCAACTCCGTTCCTCAAGGATGGGTCCTTCCTCCGCTCCCCAGCAACGACATCTGGGCAACTGCCATTAAGCTTCATTAGTAAAGATGCTCCAGGAATGTGGTCCAGCCAAGGCTCTTTCCAGCTCTAAATGTTAGTGATGCTGCCATCTTCTTGTGCTGTGGACTAAACTCTGCATGTTATGGCCCTAACCAGAGGTTATATTTTTCTTCCATGCTCTGCCCTGGCCAGAGGTGTCTCTTGAATCAGGAGATTAATGTGGTTCTTCAGAAAAGGACCTAGGTGAACTGAGGCTATTACCACAGGCAGTGACCTTGGTTTACTGAATTTGCCTCTGTTTTGAGGGGCTTGGTCCTGAGTGACTTGTTAATTTGCTCAACTTCCTTGTGTGGTGATGGGTAAGTATACTCCATACACTCAAGGTTTGCACTGGATAGATTTAGCAGCCCTTCCCTAGTGTGAAGGCAAGCTTGATGAAAAACCTCCTTACCCTTCCTACCCAAAGAGCCTTCTAACTTCCAGGAAGAAGGGTCAAAATTGCTTTATCCTTGGTTTTGTGAATCACTTTTGGTGCAGCTTGAGAGGCTGTAGGCTGCAGACTGGGCTCCTAGGGAAGCCAGTGCCCTAGTCGGGTAGAGAACTTGGAAAACCTGAAGAGTACCTGTATCCAAATTGTATCATGTTTTAATGGATGATGGCTACATATTCCCCATGCTGGATACTAATGAAAGCACCAGCTTTTTCAGTTTCTAGAGGTCTATTGTTTAGATCCTCAAGGATAGAAATTTATTTTCCTATGAAAGCTGGACCTTAACCTCACTCACGCCGTCTCATTGTAGGGGGACAGTATAAGTATGGAATTTTTGTGGGAGCTCAAGGTCCAAAAACATCCATGTATTTAAAGCTGAGAAAAAGCAGATAAAAATAATAAAGTTTATTTTTTAATATTCATTAAATGCTCTTGTGCCTGGAGATACCAATGATATAACATGTTTGGTTTTTTATTTTGTTTTGTCTCTTGTCATTTATTGTTTATATTTCCAAAAATCTAAATAAATACTATTTTTATTTTTTAGTTTGAGCCTTTGCCACTAATTTGTTGCCTTCCAAATTGCTACATACACTTTCACATTGATAAAACACATTTTCACTCCAAAATTCAAATGTATTAAATAGGCATTTATTTGCTAAAGGAAAATGAACCTCAAACACTAAACTCTGTCTGCAGAAGCCAACTCTGGATAATCAGGGAAGGACACTATCAACTTTGGAAATTATTTCATGTAGTTGGAAGCTGTTGGTGCAACATGCTTATACCTTTGTCCCTTTCCGTTGTTTAATTTGCACTGTTAATATATGCATAGTATGCATTAATTATAGAGTTAACAGGAATATGAGGCAGCACTCTTCCAAAGTGTGTCTAAGCTCATAAACCTTAAAATCTGATGTGATTAGCCTCATGTAACCCCACAGCCCATGTTCCCTTTTTTAAATCTCTACCATGTGCTCTCTGATGAGGTGCAGGAAGAGTAGAAATAAAAGACGAGTTGCCTGCCACTAAGCTGTCTGTATTGATGGGGCAGGGAGTGTGAAGCAGGAACTCAGGAAAACTCGGGCAGCACAACCCAAGGAGAAGAAGGTATTTAATGCCAGATGGAAAAAAACATTCCCTCTTCCCTCTTAGTCAACTTCTGCAAAGTTTTAATAAAGTTAGTACCATCTTTGTTGTTCATTTGGTTTTTATTTTGTAAGTTTTTCCTGATTGCCTTATGCAGTGGTGATGGTGGCAGCCACTGGTTCCTCATGGGTTTAGAAAGACTTGTAGTTATATCTTTAATGAATTTTACTTCTGAAAATATGGACAATATCATCGTAATCTTATCCCACAGTCTTTATTTTTTAAATTTGTTGTGCAAAATTTCAAAAGTAAAAATAGTATAATTTTTTTCATATACTTGTCATCATCTAGCTTCAAATAATTGTCAACTCATGGACAATATTATTTCATCTCTACCCCCCACTGCTCACTGTGGATTATTTTGAAGCAAATCCCAGATATATTACTTTACAAGTTATTCAGTATATAGATCTAAAAGATACTAATATTTTAAAATTTTAGCTAGAGTGCCACATCACACCTAAAGAAACTACTTAATATGAAAAGTCTAGTCAATGTTCAAATTTGCTTATCTGTGTTTTACATTTTCTTCAAATCAAGATCTAGAAGCAATTTATGCATTGTTTGTTGATATGTCTGTTGTTTCTAATAATCTTTAGGTCTTTCTCCCCTTCTAACTCCTATGCACCCTCTCTCTCCCTTGTAATTTATTACTTGAAGAAATCAGGTCATTTTTTTCCTCCTAAGTTTTGAAGAGTTCCCAGTCTGATTTTGCTAATTGCATCCTTGTGATAGCATGTTCTTCTGTTCACATATTTTTTAAAATTTAGTGGTTAGAACGGTATTATCTGATATGTTAGCCAATTGTGGCTACTGGGCTCTTGAAATGGAGAGTGTGAATTGAAATTGAGTTTGAGTTGAGATGTACAAGTACATACGTGGCTCTCATTTCTATTGGACAGTGATGCTCCAGAGGCTGATCACATTTAGATGAGAATTTTCTGGTAAGAATATTTTGTAGACCCTGTGTGGACTCCAGGAGGGCTAATGTCTCGTTGTCTCTGTGATTTTTGCAGGCATTGATAAGCAAGACCTAGATTCATTTGGGGTTGCAAAAATAGTGATAATTTAATTTTACCTTTCTTTAGTTATTAGCTGGAATACTTCTAGGAAAAGAAAAAAATATCTCCCTCATCAACTCTTTGGTTACCCTGGGATACAATTTGTGTAGGAAAGGGAAGAGATAAATAATGTAATTTTTTTGACTTACTAGTCAAAACAGTGGTTTTCTAGCATCCTCCAAAGGTGATGAGTGAATTTTTTTTTAAATGTCATTATGAACTTGGATCTAAAGATATTTGTCTTTCAACCCATTGTTACTGTTTGATTGCCTCACTTTTAGCCACTGGGGGCCTCTTTAACTCAGCTCCTGAGATTTCACTCAATCTCAGTATTTTGTTCCAACTTTATTTTGCACATTTCCTATCCTATGCCTGGAAACAGTAATTTCGCCAATGATCCCTGGTTCTTCCTCAGTGGAAAAGGTATTTATAGGCCAGTCTGCATGATGGGTGTGCTCATTGTCATTGCTGGTCATTGTTAGTCAGTTCTTTTTTTTTTTTTTTTTTTAACTTTTTTGTTAAACTTATTGGGGCGACATTGGTTAGTAAAAATTACATAGGTTCCAGGTGGACAACTCTACAATACATTGTGTATGTGTTGTGTTATGTGTTCATCACCCAAAGTCAGTTCTCTTTCCATCACCATATATTTGAGATGCTATCCCTTCTCCTGCACCCCCTCCCCCCATTTCTTTTCAGTCACAACTAGGAACTACAATTCCGTTGATTCTTTGGCCCTGTTCTAAAAAATGTCTTTACACCTATACCTAAATTCTATAACTTGAACAAATTAATGAAAATAGAAAAATAAACTCATTCAAGGACTAACCAGAAATGTGTTGATTCATCATGACCTATATGCAAGAATATTATTTATCTTATTTCCCAGTAGATGAGATTCTGGGCTTGTGAGAAACTCTAACAAAAGCATTTATTTTTAAGGAATTAAGTAAATACAGGAAAGAATAGAAAATGAAATAAAGACATTAATTATATGTTAAATACTAAGAGTGTTTATCCCAAGCCCTGTTTATGACGTCGAAGACTTTACTATAAGCCATCCAACTTAATCACTCTAAAATCATTCATGCTCCTGTGTCCACGGGATTTGTGCAAGGATGTGTATAAAGAAGCTTAGGTGGGATTATACCATCTGTTGTAATTCACTCAACATCTATGAGTTTTGTCCACAGGGAAGCTACCCTGGGAATTACAAGGTAAGCACAAAGTATGTCTTGTTCTGTGTAAATTTAATATATGTAGAAGGAATGTGAATGCTATGAAGTATTAGCAGTGATATATTTTAAGGGGTAAAGATTACATGAGGCATTTCCAACTAAATCTTTTTTTAATACTTGTAACCAATAAACTGTTTCCTTATAATTAACTGTTTACTTCTGGGTATACTCGTACGTGGTTTCTGACCTGCCACATCTGGCTGTCGTGAAGAATTAGTTTCTAATGCAGGTTCCATTTGCCTTTTGGAATAAAGTGGGTTTTTTATCATCTCTAAAGCAAAGATTGAAGTCTTTGAGGCAATTGGTATTAGAGCCTATAACTATGCAGAGCAGGACACACTTCTCAACTTTCTTAACTCATGCTTGCCAGAATTTGGAAACCAGGATTTGAACTGTGTTCTTGGGAAATAATTTTTTTTTTACCATTTGCCAGGTATGATGTTAAGTGCTAGAGATATAAAAAGAAGCAAACAGGATTCCAGCCCTCCTGGAGTTAAAGTCTAGAGTAGAGAAGCTTAATGATTTTACAGGTAATTAGTCAGTTATAATTGTGATAAGCAGTAAAAGAAAAAATGCATAGTCACCAATTTATATTTTTTTATTGTTCAAATATTTATTAAGTGCCTGTTGAGGCTCAGATAATTAACTAAATACAAGGGCTAACATGGTGAGCAAAATACCAAATACTCCCTGCAAGTTTTAGGAAGATAATATCTATTCAACAATAAAAAAAAAGTGTTCTGAGTGCTTTGAAAGATGGGTATCATTCTATAAGATTAATTGGGCCTTTCCCCATGCACCCAAAATTGAGTGTTCTATAATGCATTTAAGTGGAATAATAGAAAATATGTATGTATCATATAGTAAGGGTAAGAATTATCATTATTCAGTTTACATATGTGTATGCTAGGTCACAAAGTCAAATGTATTTCTTACTGTGGGTCACCATAAAAAATAATCTCGAAAGCCACTGTATTGTACTAAGTAGATCAATCCAGGTTTGGAGGTCAAAGCTTTTTTGAGGAAAGGATTTTTCAGCTGAGCTCTGAAGAATGAATACCTGTTAACTAGAGGGGAAGAGACAAGGAAGAAGAATGAGCAAGTATCTATAATAGCATATGCAAAGGCCCTGTGTTGGGCCAAAAGATGGGAGTAAGAGCATGGCTAGAGTAAGACAGGAGGTGAGGGAGGAGGAGCCAGACACTGCAGTGCTTTGGAAGCCCTTGTAGGACTTTGAGTTTAATTCTGAGAACAAACGGGAACCGTTGGAAGATTTAAGCAGGGTAATGGCTTAGGTTGCAGCTTTGAAATGATCACTTTTGTCCCAGTGCGTGAAACAGAATTACAATAATAGAATGTAAGAGGACATGTGGGCACCAGTTGTCCAGGTGAGTGATAATGGGGGCTTGGATTCCCATGATAGCTGGGAGATAGTGTGAAATGGCTGGACTCCAGAGATTTAAGAGAGAAAACTTGTCAGGGACTTGCGAAGGAGAACAATGCATTGGGATGAGTCCCAAGCTTGTGTACCTTAGACATTCCTTGAGGTACAGATCCTAGGGGAGGAGGAGCAGTTCAAAGGAGGGGAAAACCAGGAGTTCCCTTTGAATATGTCAAGTTTGAGGCACCCTTGAGACATCTTGGAAGAGATGTCGTGTAGGCAGTTGTGTTTGAATTTGATCTCAGAAGAGAACTGGAGAATTGAATGTGAGTCATTGGCACATGAGTTCTTGAAGCTATGGGCAAGATGAAGTCCTTTAGAAACCATAATGGAGACCTTTAAAAAATAATACTAATGTCATAGTCTGGGCCCATCAAGATGGATTACTATAATCCCCACCCACTGTGCCCCGTGCCCCCAGGCTTAGATGCTGCCAAATGGGCGCAGACCCAGGGACTGGCAGTGAAGAGGTCCTGGATTGTGCTATTTGCCGAAGCACCACAGATGGGCCTTCCTAATACCCCCACTCCTCCACCCTCACCCCACCTGTTCGCGCCTCTTCAGAGCTTTTCCACTGCCTACCGAATGGAGTCAGCACTCAGCCTCAGGTTCAGGGCCCTCCCAGCTCTACCCCTATTTCCCCCCCAATCTTACTGCACACTGCTTTCCAGCACACACTACTTGTAAAGCAGCTTGTCTGCCCCTCACTTTGCTCTGCTTCTTTTCCCTCCCTGGAGTCCTGCTCTCCACCCAGCCTTTTCCCTGCTCACATCCTGTTCCCCCACCCTCCAGGGTCCAGGTCAAGTTCCATCTTTCCTGAAGCAACCCCAACCCCCATTAGGACCAGAATACTCCCCTTCCTCAGAAGAACATCATTGCTAATATTCTGTACTTCTCATTTTGTATTTAGTAGCGGTGACTGTCACTTTAGAATGTATTCTAACCAGATCATGTCTTATACTGTACCCTTGCTGTTGGTAAGCGATCTATTTTCAGAATCCTCAAGCTCTTAAGTTACTGCAGAAGCAAGTATAGAACTGAGTAGAGGATATCTATGAGGATGCAGATGCTGGGGCAGAGGTGAGGGAGGAGGAGGGTGGCCCTGTACCTGCTCAGGACACTTGGTCTCAATAAAACTCTGGTGCTTCCCCATAGCTCAAAATTCTGATAGCTGAAAATGTGAATGACGAATCTGAGAATGCCAAAACTTGTCAACTTTCCTGTGTTCCCTACAATCCCCTGTTGACCCGCGTTCCCCTGTAAGAACAGACGGGTAGGGCAGATAACTCATTGATCACACTAGGACCTGTCTGATCCTATAGCGTGGAGAGCCACTCCCAGTGTGCTGGGACACAGTCTTTTGAGAGTTATAGATAGTCAGACATGGCAAGAATGAGCAGACAGCAGAGATAAGGAAAAAGGGATTTGCCCATCCGGCCTCATTTGACCTCTCCACACCCAGATTACCTACTCCGCCTCTTCACATGATGCCCTCATGTGGGCATGGGGATGACTCCAGTGACCCCTAGCAGGGCTTTGCACCATCCTGGCAGGAATGACAGATTGTATCAAGCTAGAGGTACTCCCTGGAAATCCCTGATGCCAGACTGTGGTCAGGAGGCTAGATTTAAGTATATATTATAGGCAGTCATGAACTTGAATGTAGTATTGATTTTTCAAGGTGACAAGATCTTTAATGTGGTTTAAAATACATTAAAAAATAAAATCCCTGGCTGTTGTGAATATTATTAAACTAACTGACACTACATTTGATCTTAACCAAAAGTCCCAGAAGCTACGTGTGAATGAGTTTTTAATTCTTAGATCTCAGCTTTAGTAGATACTGTTGACTAATACTAATTGACTTTCTCACCGAAAGTGCATGAGAGTCCCAGATGTTCCACACACTCATGGACATTTGATATTGTCAGGCTTTTTAATTTTAACTGTGTGTGTGTGTGTGTGTGTGTGTGTGTGTGTGTGTAGTGATATCTCATTATTTTATTTTGTATTTCCTTATTGGCTAATGAAGTTAAGCAACTTACATGTTTACTGGTTATTTGGATATCCTCTTCTGTGAAGTACCTAATAAAATCTCTTGCTTATTTTTTTCTTTTGCGGGGGTATTTCCCTGGCTGGGAATTGAACCCAGGCTGCAGGTTTGAGAGTGCCAAAGCCTAGCCACTACACCACCAGGGAACTTTATTTTTATATTGGGTCTTTTCTTTTTAATTGATTTGTAGAATTTTTTTGTACACAAGGGCTGTCCAGAAAGTATCCAGCCATATAATATGAAAAAATAAAGGCATTTATGGCTGGACTTTTTTTCCAGATAGCGCTCATATATTTGATATGAGTCCTTTGTGCTGCAAATATCTTCTTCCACTCTGATTTATTTTATTCTTTTAATGGTATCTTTTGATGAATGGAAGTTCTTAGCTTTAACCCAATTTATTATATTTTCCTTGACCCCTAGTCTTTTTTGTAACCTGTTTAAGAAATGTTTACCCATTCTAACATCATGAATATATTGTCCAATTTTATCTTCAGGCTTTACCTTTTGGTCTTTCACATTTACTTTTTACCTTTTACATTTAGATCTACAATCTATTGGAAATTGATTATTGTATATGATATGAGGTAGAGGTCAAGATTTTTTTTTCTAGGTGGATGGATAAATTGATCCAGAACCATTTATTGAAAAGATCTTCATTTTTCCTACTGCTCTGCAAGGTCATAAAATCAAGGATCCATATATATGTGTGGGTCTGTTTTGGGACTTTCTTTTCTGTTTTATTAGTTTCTTTGTAAGTCCTCATGTCATTGCCACACTGTCTTAATTCCTATAACTTTAAAGTAAGTCTTGATATCTGAAAGTATAAATCTTTTAACTATGTTGCTTCTTCAAGATTGTCTTGGCTTTTCTTTGCTCTTTGCATTGCATATAATTTAGAATTAGTTTGCCAATTTATACCAAAAAATGTGATGAAATTTTGAGGCCTGGAATCTATAAATCAATTCAGGGAAAATTACTATGTTTATAATATTCAGTCTTATAACCATGGACATGGTTTTTTGCTTGCATATAAAACTAAATTGATTTCTGCATATTGACCTTGTATCAAGTGACCTTGCTAATTTTACTAATTCTAAGAGTTTTATTCATAGATTACTTTGGATGTTTGACATATAATTATGTCATATACAAATAATGGTGGTTTTATTTCTTTCTTACCAATCCTTAAACTTTTATTTTTTGCTCCCTCTCTTTTTACCCAGACCAGTATAGTGTTGAACAGAAGAGATGACGGGTACATCCTTGTCTCATTTTCCATCTTGGGGATATCTTTCAGTATTTCATCATTAAGTGGGATGTTTGCTTTAGATGTTTTAAGAGATACTCTTTAATAGGTTAAGGAAATTATTTTCTATTCCTAAGTTGCTAAAAGGGTTTGTTTGATGTTTCTTAAAATCATGAATAGGTATTGATTTTATCAAGCACTCTTTCTGCACCTATGAAAAATATATAGTTATATAATTTTTCATTTTCTATTGATATTTATCTTTACTCCCATTGACCGATTTTGGAAAGCCAACCTCTCACTCCTGAAATAAACTCAAACTGGCAGTATTATATTTTTCTATCAATAATTATTTTTAAGATTTTTTTCATTTATGTTCATGAGAGCTCAGCTTCTAATTTTCTTGTCAGTTTTGGTATCAAGATGATGATGATATCAAAACAAGTTAGGAAGTATTCCTTCTTTTCTGGAAGAGTTTGTGTAATTTGATTTTTCTTCTTTAAACGTTTGTATGAAAACTCTTTGGATACAATGTGTTAGAACTAGAGTTGTAGACCACATTTTGGAAAACAGTGATAGAGCAAGACTTAAACATGAAATCGTCAATTTCTACCAGTTTGAATGCTCTTTGACTTAATCTCCTCCCTCCTGCAGCACTGGCCACTTCACCTTTTCTTCCTGGCTGTGTGGGACTCAGCTAAATCACCATATAAGAGAGTGCTGAGGTCATCTGAGGCCTGAATCTGGTCCTCAGGACTACACTCTCCCTGCCACTAGACAGCCTGTCCCAGCCTGCTCACGTATCTCCACACTCCTCTGACAGAATGAATGCCCTGGATGACATCCCCTTCAAGGTGCCCAAGGGCTTTGTGATAGACACACAGCCCCTCCCTGGGCCAGAGCTTAGTGTCCCAGCCTGCAGGGAGCTTCTGCTGAGTTCTATGGTAAGTATATCTCTCTATCTGCCTATCTCCTAGTCCCTGGGTCTGTGGGTCTGATGTTGAGCCTCATGAGACCTTGTTCCTTGATTTTAAAGGGCAGCCCGGCCTGCTTTGGTCTATTCTAGGGCATTTGGAAATAACCCAAGAGGAAAAGGTGTTTCCTGAGGAAAACTGGTTGCTTGGTGATGAGGATTGTTTAGTGGGTCTTATTTTAGCCTTAGGATAACTGGAAGGCTGCTTATATGAAGTGACTGAGAATCACTGCAAGGATGTTCCAGTTCCTCTCTTCCCCATCAGCCTGCTGCTATGTCTAAAACTTCACCATTAGAATCACTCCTTTGGGCTAAGACATTAGCTCCAGAATCCTCTGTTAAAATGTAGACAGTTACCTGGGACACATTGGAAGGGATTACTCTTCCCCAGGCCCAAGCACGTCTGCCCTGGAGGCACCTTTAAAACACCCCATGCCCTCTGGCTCCCACACTAGGATGTGCACCCAGTGTATGTGGTCATGTCACACATGGTCTCAGGATAAACATGATTATTTAACTTCATGGAGAGTCAAGTTTACTTGGAGATTTAGGGGGAATCTATTGCATTTATATTATAGCAGGTGTATCATGGAGTAGAATATAAAATTCACATGAATTTTTAAAAAATGAAACAAGATTACAAAAAACAGTGGAACTAGGGTTGGACCTCCTGGGATAGAGTCCTAAGACTCCTGTGTGCTCATTCTCCGCTGTCTGCAGGATACTTCTTAGAAAAGTTTGAGGATCTAGTGCAGCTCTCACTCATTTTGAACATGGGGAACCCAAGGCCCAGAGAAAGGAAATGATTTGTCCGAAGTTAGTGACAAAACCCAGGTCCTGACATCAGATCATTTTGTGTTAGATAAAAGCAGGATTGGGGAGAGTTCCCTGATGGTGTAGTGCTGCGGCCTGGGTTCGATTCCCAGTCAGGGAGCTACCCACATACAAAAAGCAAAAAAAAAAAAAAAAGAAAAAAAAGACAGGATTGGCACATGAGAGACACCGGACAGGTATTGTTTAAAGGAAAGGAAAAAAAAAAATGGTTGCCAGAAGTCAGGAGCAGAGAGCACAGTCCAGGAAAGAAAGGCCTAGGGAGGGTCGGTCAGGTAGAGGGACTTGAGTGGCCTGGAGGCACAGGAGCAGGATACCCAGTGCAGTTTTGCTTCATCTGCAGACTGTGGGGTTGCACTGAGGCTCCTAGGATTGAAGTTTCCACAACAGAAATAAGCTTTGTAAAGGCCAGAGCACAGTGTTCAGGGCCCCACACTCGCCAGGCAGCCTGTGCTGTGGGCTCTCACTTTGGCAATAGGGCCTGTGTTGTTCAGAAGAGGAACTTGCTTTACTAAGCTCCATTGGAGGTGGATTACCACAGTTTTTCCCTCCCTGCCAAGGTCAAGCCAAGCTAGAAAGAGGCTCTTCTGAAGGTTACTAGTAGCAGAAATGGGCACCCTTCTGCAAGTCCATGTCTAATGTTCTAGGCCAAAGTGCTACCCCTGGCTCTGCCTCCCACTCTCATGATAGGCACCTGCACTCACTTAAACCTGTTTCTCTTCCTGAGCCTCCATTTCTTTTACTGCTGGGCCAAACTAAAATAGAGACTCCAAATAAGATTTACAGCTTCTCCTGATCTGTCCTTCGAGTTCACTGGACTGTATCCCCAGTGTTTAGAACCTGAAATACATTTTCCCGTAACAATGATATTATATGGGAGTTCCCTGATGGTGTAGTGAAGGCTTCGGCACTGGCGCTGTCAACCCTGTGGCCTGGGTTCGATTCCCAGCCAGGGAACTACCCACATACCAAAAAAAAAACCAAAAAGCAATGATATTATACATAGTGATTAGATTACCAGACAAACCTATAGTGGCATAAAGGGAAAAATAGTAACAGCTACTATTTATGGAGCCACCAGGCCTGTGCTAGGTGCTCTACATGTTCACTCCTTTCTCATTTTTATTATCCTTGTAGCAGTTGGGTGTTCCTACCCCATGACATAGGAAATCATAGCTCTCACCCAAGTGATCCATGGGGTCACATGGCTTATGAGTGACACAGCCAGGTTCCAACACAAGTCTGTTGGACCCCACCGAGCTCCACCCTGCTGCTTTCCGAGGAGCCCTCCCTTCCATACCTAGAGCCTCGGCAAGTCTGTGTTCCTTTGTTTCATAGTTTCCCTTTCATTAGAGTCAATTTCTCTTTGTTTCCCATTTCATGTTTTTAAGAGAGAAAAATACATTCACACAGTTTGACAATGAAAAAATATATACATAAAATGGTATAAAGCAGGGGTCGACATTTTCTGTGAAGGGCCAGATAATAAAAACTCTGGCAATTACTCAACTCTGCTATTGTACGGCAAGAGCCATAAACATTAGGGAAAGGAAGGAGTGGGCATGGCGGTGTTCCCATAGTACTTTATTCACAAAAACGGGGGCGGGGGGCAGTTTGGCCCCCAGGCAGCTTTCCCACCCTGCCATTAACACCTTCCCCACCTGCACCCCATCATTGGTGACCTCTGTTAGTCATTTTTAATGTCTTCTAGAGATTCTTATGTATGTATACACAAGCAAATGCATACATATTTCCTTTTGTTACACTGAAGGTGTAAAAAATATACACATACTGTACTTCTTGATTTTTCACTGAATGTATTTTAAGATCTTTTCATATTCGTACAGAGCTTGTTTAGTTTTGTCACTTCATTGTATTGCATTTTATGGCTACATCATACTTTATCAGCTGAGTCCCCCTTTTTTTTTTTTTGGTAGTATGTGGGTATTTTCCTAGTTGGGAATCGAACCCAGGCCGCAGCGCTGACAGCGCCAGCACCGAAGCCTTAAGCCACTACACCATCAGGGAACTCCCAGCTGAGTTCCTTCTTGATGTCACTTAGGTTCTTCCCAGTCTTTTGCCATTACCAACAATGCTGCAAGAAATGAATATATACGGAGGTTTATGTGCCTGGGCAGGCCTCCAAGGCTGACGGTTCACTTGGCTCAAGTGAAAGCTTCTTTGCTAAGAACAAATTTTATTGGAGAAAGTTTTTAAGCCTCTATTGTTCAATTGCTAGTACATACTGAGTGGCAAAGGGACTTAGATTAGGTTTCACTACATTTCATTCTATTGTTAGTCCATTCCTCATGTCCTTCATGCAGAGTTTGCCATTACATCTTTATTGCTATATCCTTTTAAATTCGTTTAAATTTATTGCCAAACTGCCCTCCATAGCTATTTTACTGATTCACATTCCAACCAGCAAACTGCAAGAGGCCTGTGCTGCCTGCAGCCCACTAGTGCGTATCATCAGGCTTTGGGCTTTTGCCAAGGGATAGGCAAATGGTATCTCAGTGTAGTTTTATTTTGCCTTCTCTTATCATGATTGAGGTTGAGCAGCTTCTCCTGTGTTTAAGAATCATCTGTAGTTCCTTTTCTGTAGACTGTCCATACTATCCTTTGTCCATTTTCCTGTTGGGCTATTGGTCTTTTTCTTGTCTATTTCTAGGTACTCCCTGTATTAGTAAAATTAGTCCTTTTTCTGTGATGTGAGTGCTACTTTCCCTCCAGTTTCTCATCTGTCTTTGACCTTGATGATGGGGTATATTTGTCATGTAGATTTTGTACATGCGCCTATGTGCACTTTTATTACTTCTGGATTTTGATCCAGAATATGAAAGGCTTTACCCACTTGAGGTTATAAAGTATTTCTGTCCTGCCTTCTCCTGGTATTTTTATGGCTTCATATCACACAGCTGAATCTTTCATCCTTGTGGAATTTGTCCTTATGTATATAATTGAGAATGCACCCAAATTTATTTTTTCTACCTAACTAACACTATTTATTGACTAGTTCCTCTTTTTCCCATTGCTTGGGATGCCATCTTGTTTATTTACTCAAGTCCTATAGATATGTCTATTTCTGGATTTTCTATCCTGTACCTTTATCTGTACAAGTACCATAGTTTTAATTATTGATATTTTATAATACAATGAAATGTAATAAGACAGCTGGTGGGGCCAGCCTCCCCTTATTTATCATTTTGTCCCTGGAGTTTTCTGGCTATCCTTATTTGTTTTACATATGGACATAAGAATTCTGACTTAGTTACATAAATCACAATTGTTGGTATTTTTATTGGGTCTTTGTATCATTTTTATATGCTAAGTCATGCTGGCTGTCTCTTTATCTCTTAGTCTCTTTCTCTCCCAAGTCTGTCTCATCCATTCTGAAGTTGTATCTTTCCCCCTCTGTTGTTTACAACTTGCCTATTTTGCCCCAGTCTCTCTAACCATTTATTCTGCACACACTTACTAATGTCCACTCTGTGCCAGGTCTCCCTGGACCCTGCGGATACAGAGAGGAGTAAGAGCCAGTCCTTGACCTCAGTCAGGGAGCCACGTTGGAACAGCTAAATTATGCTTCTCTGCCCAATGTAGGGTCATGTCACAGGTGGGAGGGGACAGCGCCTGAGATCTAGCATGTCTGTGTCTGTCTGTCTTTCTGTCCCCCCTTTCCTTCATACACACCACATCCTCTAGCCTCTTTCTTCCCTAATTGGCTATCATAGAGCACTGAAGTTGACTATTTTTTATATATATATTTTTAATGGCATTTTATATTTCTGGTTCTTAATTTTAAAGGCATTCAACAGGAATTTTTTTTTTTTGGTCTCATTTATAAACTCTCAAATTAGATTATTTATGCGACCTCCAGGTTACTTACTATTTTAGGTGGCTGGGTATGTAGTGGAGAAAGCACTGCAGTCAGATGGACAGCTCAGCCACTTGCCACCCATCTGACCTCTAGCAGATTACATTTTCTCAGCCTGATTGTCCTAATCTGGAAATAGAAATAACACTAGAACCTACTAAGTGGGGTTCAACAAAGATTAGCGAATTTTACATTCCATGGGTCCCAAAGTAACCTCAGATGGGCAGCAAAGGGAATGGGGGCAGGTATTACTCCTTAGGGAGGTTTATGTGCCTGGGCAGGCCTCCAAGGCTGACGGTTCACTCGGCTCAAGTGAAAGCTTCTTTGCTAAGAACAAATTTTATTGGAGAAAGTTTTTAAGCCTCTATTGTTCAATTGCTAGTACATACTGAGTGACAAAGGGACTTAGATTAGGTTTCACTACATTTCATTCTATTGTTAGTCCATTCCTCATGTCCTTCATGCAGAGTTTGCCATTACATCTTTATTGCTATCGATCGACCCCAGTGCTATCTAAAACCGAGGGTGAGAGTGGGCTGGGACGACTTCCTGGAGCTCCCATTCACAGCTGTTCAGGTCTGGCAAGTCTTGGGCTAATAAGCCAAGGTCCTGGGGATACCAGGGGGTGAGGATGTGCCCTGGGCCCTGGTTTGCGCGGCTAAACCTCACGTTGCTTCTCTCAGCAGCACGACTTCAGCCTGGAGAGGCGGACTCTCTTTTGGGTGGAGGCTGTCGTCCGGGAACCCTGCCAGTTTCACTGCGATGTCCCCGAAACAGCGTCAGCCCCTCCCGCCTGGCTCCTGCTGGTCAGCCCAGGTGGTGGGCTGCTGTCCGCACCTGCCTTAAGCACAAGTTCTCAGGCCGGACACCAGGAACCGCCTGAGGAGGAAGAGGAGGAGGAGGAAGAAGCCTCCTCTGCCAGCGAGGAAAACCCGGGTCCTCGCAGCCCCCAGCCCAGCGCCCCAGGGAGCCCCAGCCTGGGCCATCGCCGGTGCTCGCTGGATTTGCTGCGCGGAGTGAGGTCAGAGCTGGCGGGGGCGCGGCAGCGGCTCTCCGAGGGCAGGATGGCCGCCCGCCCCCGCGCCCTCCTGCACCGCTTGCGCCACCGGGCGCTGAGCCTCTGCCCCAGCCCCGTGCCGCCCGCGGGGCCCACGCCCCAGCTCCCCAGTGCTGCGCCCGTGCCACCCCCGCGGCCCTCCACGGCTGGCGCCATGCCCCCCTTGCGGAGTCACAAGCCCACGGTCGCGGTAAGGAACCTGCTCGCTCAACCAAGACCGCAGCTCAGCGGCGAGCCCCCCCATAGTCTGGGGTCCCCCACCCCGGTGCACAGCCTCAGTCCTCTCTTGTCCGCATTCCTCCTCCCAACCTTCACCTGCCGTCAGATGGCCCTGTACCACGCTATTCTAACTGCCACCCTTAGCCAGAATATTCCCTGCTCAGGGGGCCTCCATTCCTTCTGTTTCCAATTGTCTGTCTTGCCTGTTAGGGCACAGTCACATGACTGTAATTATCAGGTACTAGTCTCTCCCACTGGAGTGTTTCAGGGCAGGGACTGCATCGCACTCATTTGTTCCCAGAGCAGCCAGAGGCAGACGTGGCCCGTAGGGGGTGCTCAATGAATGGCTGTTGAATTAATGAATGCGACTCAAATCGAGGGCTTCCCGAGGGGCAAGGCTTGCTGCAGAATGGGTGAGCTGGCGGCTCCATCAAGGAATAGTCACAGTACACACTGGGTTGGGAGAGACGAGGTCAAAACCGCAGAACAAGAGGGTTGGCCACGGGGGTGTGGGACGAGGCGGCACTGACCCGTGGACGGGATCGGGTGTTGAGGGAGAGGGGAGGGTGCTGCATTCTGGGAAGACTTCAGGACAGAGGGCTTCTCCCAGAAGAACCCGGAGCAGAAGAAACCAATGAAGCTTAAGCCTCAGGCCCCTCACTTTGTCCCTTCCAAGACCTTATACCAAATTTTATATTTATAATTGTGCATCTTTTTTCTTTAAGAGGTCCAAATTGTTTAAGTATCAAACTCCACAAAACCTAGATCCAGAGCAGCTGGGGTAGGCCAGGAATGATAGCAAGAGGTGGCAATTGGGCTCACCCCTCTGGTCCCCAGCACTCCCACCGGCAGGCCAGCAGATGCAATAGAATAAGACCAACATGAAATTAAATCCAAAAGACACTTGGGGTCTGGCTTTCCCTTTCACTGGTGTGTGACCTTAGGCAATTCACGCAAGTGCCCTGAGCCATCTCTTCTCTACCTGTAAAGTGGGCCAGCGACCCCTCCCACGGGAGCAAACACAGAGAAGAGGCTCTGTGACCTGGACGGGCCATGTCCACATCAAGGACCGAATGTTGATGTCAGGATGGCTCTTCCCTTGGTCTAGATTAAATTTAACTCTAACAACAACCTTGTGTGTGTGTCGGGGGCGGGGGTGGTGGTGGTGGTGGATCAGGGCAAGTGTTCTGTAGAGGAGGACACTGAGGCAGAGAACAGCTAAGAATCTTTTTCAAGGTCACATGAATAGATTCAGATCCTAAGATTTGGATGCTTTCCACTCTGAGGGTAAAGGGCAGACCCAAGGGTGAGGTCATGGCAGACAGGGACAGGTGGGGAATTCACATATGTGTCACACACACACACACACACACACACACACACTACCCCGGGCGCCAGGGCAGCCGTGTGCTTTCCTTAGGGAGGAGGGAACAAGGTGGTGTGTTCAGGGCTGGCAGGTGGGTACTTCTTCATGGGGGAAGAGTTAGGGATGATGCTGGCCAGACCAATTGAAGTGATTCACAGCCATTCACCTTAGCCCAGGGTCTGCATGGGTCTCCCCAGCACCATAGCTGTGCCCAGTTTCTACCTTGCTCCATGCCCTGCCAAGCCTCATCTCAGCCAAATTCAAGAAGGGGGAATCTAGATGGGAAAGTCCCCCTGAGGTGAGGGGTAAAGAACCCTAGATTTGATTCAGGTCCCAAATGTGTGTTGTTTATCAGGTCATTAACTTCTCTGAACCTTGCTTTCAGTATCTGCAAAGCGGGATAATAGAGTGGATCTATCATATTTCTCTTACAGGGTTGTTCTAAGCAATAAATGAAATATTATCATGTACTGGCAGTTTCTATATACCAGACCCTTTGCTAATCACTTCTCATATTCTCATTTAAGAGGTATCCAGTGTGATTTCCTCCATTTTACACATGAGTAAACAATAGAGAGCTGAGCTTGGGATGCAGTTCTTCAGGACTCCGAACTCTCCAGTGTTATTAGCCCCCACACTCTGTACAGAAGGTGGCACACAAATGTCCTGCCTAGCCAGGTGTTGCCTCCAGTGGTAACTGACACATCCACCTTGTCTGTATTTCAGTCCCTCAGCCCATATACCTGCTTGCCACCTCTTGGGCAGGTGCCCCAGCCACATATCACCCACAGATGGCACCCTGATTCTGCTGACCTGCTCTCTGCCTTGAGCCAAGAGGAGCAAGACCTCATCGGGCCAGTGGTCGCCCTGGGGTATCCCATGCATAGGGCCATCATGGCCCTGCAGAAGACAGGGCGGCAGAGCCTGAGCCAGGTAAGTCATCTGCCAGAGCTGGGGGCTGTGGAGCTGGAGCCAGGTGAGTGGGGGGCCCAGAACTGGGGGCTGTGGAATCGGAACCAGGTGAGTGGCCATATGGTTTTATCTTTAACTTGAAGAAATTTTGTTTCTTTCTCTTTGGAGGCAGAATCTCAGCCTGGCATTAATTATTGGGGGTGTGGGCAAGTTTCTAGACCCTAATGCTAACCTTCTCCATAGGAGTTTGATCAGAAAATCAGACTCTCCCACTTGGGGAGTCTCAATATTCTATTCCTATCCTGGTCTCTGCCCCAAATACAGGGGGAAGCTTTGGGCAGCCAAGACTATCTCCAGAGCTGCCCAATAGAACTTTCTGCAGTGAATGATGTTTTATATCTGTGTTGTCCAACACAGTATCCACTAGCCATATGAGGTTACTTGAAATGTGGCTAGTGTGACTGAAACTTTTATTTAATTGTAATTCATTTAAATTATTATAAAATAATCACATATGGCTACTGGCTACCATATTGGATGGTACAGCTCTAGCCACTTCCTTCAACAACCAGTTTACCCATACCCATACCCACCTCTGTCTCTCCATCCACCCATCCATCCACCCAGGCAACAGTTTTATGGGGCGCTTCCTGGGTGTTTAGATGCAGCTAGGAGCTATGGTGAAAACCAAGGTACATAAAACCCACTGTTGTAGGTTGGGTTCCCCAGGAAGCAGACTCAGATGGAGTTTGGCATGCAGGATAGTTATTAAGGAGGCCCTTGGGATCAACTCCTAGAGAAGGGAGTGGACAGAAGCAGGAGTGGGTAGATGGAGAAGCTGAGCTTTGAAGACCCAACAGTGTCTGCCACCCCCACAGCTCTGAAGAATATATGGCCCTTCAGAGTCATCCTAAGTGGGGCTGCCCACCCTGCCTGGACCTCAGTTTCCTCAACTGTGTAAGGCAGGCTTGGCTGGGTGTTTTTGCACATGTGCTCAGAACAAGTTCTAGGTGTCCTGGGGCAAGTGCTTGGGCAGTTTAGAAGCTAAAACAATTTGAAAATCATTAGTCTACATGTATATGCATATTACTCATACTTTTTGCCCAGCTCTGATGGTCTGCAGAAACCCAACCTGTTTCTTCTCCACTTATACCCATAATTCTTATGGTCTGAAACCTTTATTTGGCACCAACTTCCTATAAATCCTGCTTTGATTTGCCTGGCACTCATGATTTCCCATATCTGGTTTATCTCCCACACTGAGCTGTGAGCTCCTTGAAGGTGGCTTTTAATTTACTTTGTAAACGCTGCATGTATTTATTAAGCCCCTTCTGCCTGCCATGCTGGGTGCTGAGGACACAGTAGTGAACAAGATTGACACAACCCTTCCCTCGTGGAGCAAAAAGTTAGTGGATGAGAAGGATGAGAAAGATAGTAGAGCAGTTATAGAGTTGTGTGTGCTATGATCGAGGAAGCACGGGATGCTGTGGGAGCACCAGGCACGGCACCTTGGAAATGCGGCAGAGACGGTCCCAGGGAAGAGCCAGATGTGCAGAGACCTAAGTGGGTTGGGGGAAGAGCTGAGGCGACTGGCAGGGGCAGGAGCAGGCTTTGGAGCCCTGATTTGGAGGCAGCACTTCATCCTGAGGGCAAAAGCAGCCCCTGATGACTAAGCAGGGAGTGACCTACGTAGATTTGCCTCCTTGTGGGATCCTTCTCTGTCCACTCCCCTATCCAGCTCTGGTGCAAGACTATAGCATAGTGGGGGCTCACGTAGCCCTTAGTGGCAGAGATGTATATGTCTGGGGGGCAGGGCATAGGTGTAGTTGGGTGAGGTGTCACCTTCACACAGGTGGGTGTCCACTAGGGAGGGTGAGCAGGCTGGGGTGGGTGGTGGGTGAGACACCTGTGTTTCAGGCCTGTCCCACTTCCCACTTAGGTTCTGAGAACACCTTAGCTTATCCTGACAGTCCCTTTCCTGGATGCCAGCCTGGAGTTTGGGACAGTTGGTAATGATTTATTGTCCGCAGGTCCCTAGAAGAGGCCTCTGTCCCTCTTCTATTGGTTCCTGGCCTTTCTGGGGCCATGTCGTGTGTCATAGGTTGCCTAGTAAGCCAGGCCTGAGCTCAGGCCTTAATGAGGTCCTCGGGGTGCCTACTCTATCCCATCTGCTGCCCCTGTCACTCCTCTTACCATCCCTTTCTCTTTGCCCCTTTCCGGCCCAGTTTCTCAGCTACCTTAGCGCCTGTGACCGGCTGCTGCGGCAGGGCTACGAAGAGAGCCTGGTGGAGGAGGCCATGGAAATGTTCCAGTTCTCTGAAAGCCAGGTCAGCAGGCCACATGCCTGGGCTGCAGAGGCAGGAGAGGAGGGATGGGGGTACACACAAGAGTGTGCAGGGGCACACAGTGCCAGGCCAGCCTGGAGGCCTTTGGGAGATAGCCTGCTTGCTCAGCCCTGGGGAGAAGGAGACAGCCCAGGGAGATGAAGGACGGCAAGGCGAGGGGAGGAGGTGGGGAGGGGAACCAGAGGCAGGCCTTTTGTATCATTTAGCTGAATCAACACAAGTGTTATTGCGTGCCCACTCTTTGTTAGACACCCAGATAGGAACGGGAAGGGACGTTTGAGCCCAAGACACCCCAGAGATACAGGGAAAGGGCAGGTGCTGCCTAGGATCAGGCTCACCTGGCCTGAGGGGACCGCAGCTTTCTGGGAGCAGGTACAGAGGGCACCAGGGAGTGGGGTCCCCAGAGTGGAGGCCAAGCCTTGCAGAGACCCACTACCCTCTCTACTTCCCCTTCCTCAGGCAGGGGAATTCCTGCACCTCTGGGAACAGTTCAGCGACATGGGCTTCCAACAGGATAGAATCAAGGAGGTGCTGCTGGTCCATGGCAATCGCCGAGAACAAGCCCTGGAGGAGCTGGTGGCCTGCGCCCAGTGACCACTGGGGCACTCTGCACTGCCCGGGTATCCCAGACCTGTTCTAGACCTGGCAATCCATTCTAAATGTAGACCACAGAAGAATAACAAAGTGATGCATGCTTATTGTAAAAATGCCAATAATGGCAAGGGTAGGAGCAAATACTACAGGGGAGGCAACACTTTACCCATCTTAGGTTTTCAGCTGAACCAAATAAGAAGAGAAACACAAATATTTTATTAATGCATGCAGCACGTATCATGTGGGAGAAACGCCAATGAAAAGTAACTCAAAGCACTAGTTTAGAACTCTGGCTTGTGTAGCATCTTCAACAATGAACACATTTGTAGAGACATGACAGAATAAAGGAAATCAGTTTTAGGCTCCCAAGGATGGCATACTGCTGGAAGGTAAATATATGGGAGGGAACTAATGGAGTGAGGTTTGTTTGCAGATTCCTCTGGCACATCTCTGGGAGGATCCTGCTTTAGACAGAAAGAGGGGAAGGGTAGCAAGAGCTTTTCCTGCATTTGCTGCTGCGTAATTTCCTTCAGCTCAAAATAATTTTTATGTCAAAGAGGCATATTTTGGGGTCACATTCTGGTTTCCTTCAATACCAAGTGAATCATCTAAAGAGTTGAAAATGATTGCCTGTGGGCAGGGGCAGGTGAGGGAGCATGGACAAGGAGCTGTGTTTTTTCATACAAGCTTGTAAAACTACCTGTATTTCCATCTTTAAACTGTGTGTGTTAGTAGCTTTGATTTTAAGATAATTGAAACAAAAAAATGATGGGCAATTTGGGGGGGTTCTGTAGGCCTCGGGTCTTGGTGTAGAAAAAAAACATGTAGCTGTTGGTCTGAAGATTTAAGTTCTGATTTTGGTTCTGTTGGGGACTAGACGAAGGTCTCTTTGGGCCTCAGTTTCCCCAGGAAAAGTAGAGATGTTAGGCCTGGCTGCTATTCATGAGAATCCCCTAAGGAACTTGTTAAAGAGTCCCAGGCCCCATTCCTGGATAATCTGATTGAGAAAGTTCAACTTGGCAGCCCCCAGGAATCCATCTTGTTTTTATAAGAATCTCTCTTAGGATTCCTTTTTATTTTTTATTTTTAATCGTTTTTAAAAATTTTTTCAAAATTGCTTATTGTTGACCCCCTTTACCCATTTCTCCCATACCACCACCCCCCCGCCCACATACACACATACACCCCTACCCCCATCTCTGGCAACCACTAATCTATTCTCTATATCTATGAACTTGGTTTTTTTTGTTTTGTTTTGTTTTTATTTTTATATTCCACATATGAGATCATATGGTACTTGTCTTTTTTCTGTCTGACTTCTTTTACTTAGCATAATGCCCTTGAGTTTCATACATGTTGTCACAAATGGCAAGATTTCATTATTTTTTATAGATGAATAATATTCCATTATATATGTATATATGTGTATGTACCTCAATTTATTTATTCATTCATCTATTGATGGATAGTTAGGTTGTTTCTGGATCTTGGCTATTATAAATAATGCTGCAATGAATATGGGGGTGTATATATCTTTTTGAGTTAGTGTTTTCATTTCTTTGGATAAATACCCAGAAGTGGAATTGCTGAATCATATGTAGCTCCATATATTAATTTTTTAAACAGAAACTTCATACTGTTTTCAATAGTGGCTGTACCAATTTATATTCTCTCCAGCAATGTTCAAGTGTTCCCTTTTCTCTACAGCCTTGCCAACACTTATTTCTTGTCTTTTTTGGTAATAGCCATTCTAACAGGTGTGAGGTGATACCTCATTGTGGTTTTGATTTGCATTTCCCTGATGATTAGTGATGTTGAGCACCTTTTTGTTTACCTTTTGGGCATGGGCATTTGTACGTCTTCTTTGGGGAAATGTCTATATAGATCTTCTACCTGTTTTTTAAATCAGTTTTTTTTTTTAAATTTTCTGTTGAGTTGTTTGAGTTCTTTTTTTTTTTTTTAAACAATGGTACTGTGCCATTTCATTTTATTTTATTATTTATTTTATTTTATTATTCTCTGGCTGGGAGTCGAACCCAGGCTGAAGCGCTGACAGCGCCGAAGCCTAGCCACTACACCACCGAGGAACTCCCATTGAGTTCTTTATATGTTTTGGATATCAATCCTTTATCAGATACATGGTTTGCAAATATTTTCTCCCATTCATTAGGTTGCTTTTTCATTCATTAGGTTGCTTTTTCATTTTAATGATGGTTTCTTTTGCTGTGCAGAAGTTTTTTAGTTTGATTTGGTCCACTTATTCAGTTTTGCTTTTGTTGCTTTTGCTTTTGGTGTCATTTCCAAAATATCATTGCCAACACCTATGTCAAGGAGCTTACTGTCTATTTTCTTCTAGGAGTTTTGTGGTTTCAGGCCTTACATTCAAGTCTTTAATCCAGTTTGTGTATGGTATAAGATAATGGTCTAGTTTCATTCTTTTACATGTAGCTGTTTAGTTTTCCCAAGACCATTTATTAAAGAGGTTATCATTTTCCCATCATATATTCTTGGCTCCTTTGTTATAAATTAATTGACCGTGTATGTGTGGGTTGGTTTCTGGGTTCTCTATTCTGTTCCATTGATCTATGTGACTGTTTTTATGCCAATATCTCTGGAGATTCGTATTCAATGTAATAGGCCCATGGCCAGTGTGTATGACCCTCAGGGCAAGCTCATCTGGGCCCCTTTCTACTCTGACAATCTGTAGTCCTATGTCAGTTTGTCCTCATTTGGGGAACGGGCAGAGTGGAACCAGAGTTGTTTCCAATTACCCCAGGCCTACCTTCTGGAGGCCCCCAGGGATTGAGGGGACCAGTTGCTAGAGCTGCCTGTGACTCAGGCAAGCATGAGTCAGATGCCAAGACACTGGTGCCCTTGCCCTTCTCAGCTGGCCCTGTGCAAAGGCCTGCAGCAATTACCACATCATCAAAACTTCTCACCTCCTCCACCCAGCATATGATTGGACCTAGAGTTGAAGCCTGTAAAAACCAAAAACCAAAAAACAAAAATCTCCCAAGTTTCTCATGGTTTCAACCCAGACACCGTGTCTTAATGTGTAGTGAGGACTTCTGCAGGCCTACACAGTCCTAAATAGCACGTTTGGGACTAACCCAGGTCTCCTAAAGTCCATCAAGCCCCTGGGTGCTTTCCATTAAGCCTTGCTGCCTGCCAACTTGAAATCACATTAAAAATATTCTTTGGTCTTAAAACTTGCTTTGAGGTGAGTTCCCTGGTGGTGTAGTGGCTTAAGGCTTCGGCGCTGTCAACGCTGCGACCTGGGTTCCATTCCCAGCCAGGGAACTACCCACATACAAAAAAAAAAAAAACAAAAAAAAACTAGCTGTGTGACCTATTGAAAGTCATGAAACCTCTCTGTGCCTCAGTTTCTTATCCATAAAATATTAATACCAAAACTTCTCAAGTGGGATGATTGAACGGGATAGCTCATAGGAAGCCTGTGGCATAGTACTTAGTAGCTATTTACTTATTTATACACATTTATACCCTCCCTTGTTCTGTAATCAGTACTACCTTTACTCTAATCATCCTTCTCCTCATTGTTACAGCTAATATATCTCCAGCATTTATAGTCTAACTCAGAAAACCTGAGTTAGACTATCCATCTCTAGTCAGAGGGTTTAGGAAGGTGACTGGAGCAGAGGATTCTGGTAGTGCCACCAGGGAGAAGGATAATCTCTATACATAATACTAAAGGTCAAGTAACTACACTGGTGGCCCCTTGAAACAGCAGCCGATGATATACTCAGCTTCATAAAAGCAGGGTCTAGAGAAGATGACCCTTGGAGAGGAAGCCAGGATGGTAGAGTCGGGGTACCATGTGGTAAACAAAGGCCAGGTCCAAGGATGCAGAATGAAGCAAGTTCTGCTTCGGTTCTTGCTCTCGTTTCTGTCCATTTATGCTCTGTGTCCTCTTCTGTGTCCCCACTCTGTTTCTTCTGAGCCCAGTACCAGCAGGTTGAAGAAGGCCTCCTGACTCTAATCGGGGTGTGTGAGTGGAGGGGGAGAGGTTGTTCTATAAACTATTTCAGATGGAAACCTCAAGTTCTTGGTTGTTCCCTTCCCAAGGAAATGTGCACATTGCCCTCTCTAGCTGACCCTTCTGCCTCCTTCTTACAGGGATCTTTGTGATACTTTCCAATCTCAAAATTTTTAACTTAATCATATCTGCAAAGTCCCTTTTACCATGTAAGGTAACATAATTCCAGGGATTAGGACATGGACATCTTCAGGGGACTGTTATTCAGCCTACCACAGAGGGGCAATGCTTGACCCAAAATAACATATGACTAGGGGTGGAATTTCAGGCAGTCACAGGAGTTTTGTTGTGTTTTGTATTACTCTTTATACAAGAGACATTTCTATTTTGGAGCAGAATAACAGTGGAGCAGGCCTTACCCAGAGGTCAGGGTCTCAAGCCAGGCTGGACCCACCCCAGGCTCCAGCTGACTCAGCTGGCTCCACTTCTCTCGCGCCGCTGCTAGGAGCCTCTGGGGCTCTTACTTCAACTTGAGTCAACCTCCTGCAGCTGACAACATTCTCCTGGTACCGGGAGTAGGGCCAGCTGAGGGGCTGCCAGAGCCTCCTCTTGGCCCTGACCCTTCCACTCTGTGGATGGTGGAGGGGGACACACCTTTAGGTTATAGTTGGCCTCCCAGGATCAAGTGGAGATGATAAGAGCTGACTCTTTCGGGACCCTCCTCCCCTCTCAGCCCCCTTTCCTTCTGTATTCCTCCCAGCCCCTCTTCCCACCTTGACCTCTAGCTGCCCTGTCCTC
Organism: Lyroderma lyra; assembly: GCA_004026885.1. Taxonomy (NCBI): domain Eukaryota; kingdom Metazoa; phylum Chordata; class Mammalia; order Chiroptera; family Megadermatidae; genus Lyroderma; species Lyroderma lyra. The sequence goes on from PVJL010000662.1 coordinate 172,923, forward strand.
CTGTCTTACCTGGTGATTAGTGAATTCCTTTGTCGGCCCCTGCAGGGAACAGGCTTTGCCGGTTAAGAGGATTTAGGGGGAGGACAGTGCTTAACTCGTGAATGGGGGCTCATAAATGATGGGGTTTTAGGCCCAGTAAAAGCTGGCAGGAGGGAGGGTGGCCCTCCCAGCTCTTCCTCTCATCTGACCATCCCTGCTGTTTCTAGGTAAGATTTGCCACCAGGATGATTTGGGGCTTTGGAAAGCTCTGGAAAGTTTTTTCTAATGAGGGTTGGGGAAGGCTTTTAGGGCCCCTCCCTCAGTACAGGGACCGCTCTCCTCACCCGCAGATCCTAAGGGCCAGGGCATTGCTGTGGTCAGAGGAGCGCTTGGACAACCAGGACTCTCCCAGAAACTCTCTCTTACACACACACACACACACACACACACACACACACACTGTCCTCAAGGGGAGTAGGGCCCCTGCCGCAGGCATTATCTGGAGGAGTTTTGGAGTGTGCACGCTTTCATACTGGGGACAAGGGTGAGCCTGAACAGGGCAAGAACTGATTGCTCAGCTCTATTCAAAGGCAAGGCCCACCACCAAATTCTTTGTTGAGCACCTACTGTGCACTCAGCCCTGCTCTGGACTCTCCAAGAAGCTGCCCCTGTGTTTCAGGTGCTACAACCTAGCTGCTGAGCCACAACTACCACCAAAGAACCACCCAGCAAAACTTTATTGCATGTCAGCTGCGTGCCAGGCCCTGCTGGGCCCAGGAGGTGGGGAGGTGGGAGAACAATGAGAAACGGCCTGTGCTGGAGTGGAAGGTGACCAGGACTAGGCTGGCCGGTGTGGGTCAGCGTGGCAGGTTGCTAAGAACAGGTCAGTCAGTGCCTATGCTGGTGATGATGGCAGTGAAGGCAGGAGGACAGGCAGGCTTCAGCCCGATAAGGGCCTGTGGAGGTGGCGCTCTGCCAGTGAAATTGAGTCCTAGCCAGCACCCCTGCTGGCTCCACTCCCAGGCCAGCAGTGGGACACCCATCCCACCCTGGCATCCTCCTCTCCTGGCGGTTGGCCCTGCCTCCTGCCCACTCTCTTCCTGAACCTGTCCTTATAAGGCCACCCACTCAGGAGACATGCATTCTGTGTCCTCTGGGAAGTTGCCCATACAACGTCATCTGCTATTTTACTGCTTAAGATTTTTAACCTATGATTTTATTTTTTTGTCATTAAGGAAATGTTTTCAGGCTAAGCAGAGACATTAACTGGGTGCCAGGTAAGGGCGGAAAGATGGAAACCAGTTCAATTCCATGAACTTTCAGCAGGCCCTGTGCTGGGCACCAGAGAGATAGGGATGGGAAGCCCCTCAGAGACTCTACCATGGGGACAGACACTGCTCATAAGCCACAAATTCTGGTGCAATGAAAGTGGCCTCCGGGCAGATGGAGACCCCACACTGCAGGTGCTTTAGCCAGGCTGAGAGATTAGCCTTAGACTGATGCAAGGCATCTTCTAGGAGGGGGCCCAACTGAGCCAGGCCTTGCAGGTTGCACAGGAGTTCTTTCCATGGAGAAGCAGAGGAAGGACATTCCAGGCAGCAGTTACCCAGGCATGAGACAACCTGGGGCGAGAGGGGGAAAGGGGAGCTCCTCAGTGTGCCTGGAAGATGGGTCTCTGCGCTGTGAGGAGTTTGGAATTGGTGCTGCAGCTGGGGAGCCTTGGAGTTAACACAGGGAGCCAACAGGAGTGATGAGGGAGACCATGGGGTTACGGCTGTTTTCGGCCACCCACCTAGGGGCTATTTCTTTTTATGCTTAACTAACGCCCAGTAAACTTGGAGGAATTACCTTTCCTGCCATTGTGGGCCGTCTTAGTATGTTGTCAGTCAGAGTGCCCTGTCCATGTCCTCTGGGCTCTTACTTCAACTTGAGTCATGTCAAGTTGGGCCAGGCCAACTCTGGCCTTATAACCCTGGAATGTGTGTGTGTGTGTGTGTGTGTGTGTGTGTGTGTGTGTGTGTGTAGTTCCCCAGCTGGGAATCGAACCCAGGCCGCTGTGCAAACCTGGAATCTTAAGCACACTCACTCTGGCTGTGGCCTCAGAGGGACTGCAAACAGCTCTCGCTGCTGGGACCCTCTCCCAGCAGGGTGTGTTGGCCTTCCCAGGGTGCCTGGAGCTACCAAAGCCCTTCCAATAAAACCCTGTTCTCTAACTTTGCTGACAACCAAAGTGCCCTGCTGGCTGCAATGAGAGAACATGAATAAAGCCAGTGGCTAAATGGGGCAGAGTGTGTCCTGTCATTCCCTGAAACCTAGAGCAAGGTCTAAGACAGTAATGCAGGATGAGGAAAGTTGACTGCCAGGAGGTTTAGAAGTCCTGGTTCTCACGGAGGGGTTTATCTCATCAGGGAATTACCTGTGGTCCTGTAACTGCCAAGGGGCTGCCTCCTTCATTCCACCGTGAGGCCCTCGGGGCAGGGGCTGAGCCTGGTTTGTCTCTCTGCCCTGGCACCACTTGTGGTTAGAGGAGGTGCTCAGACGTGTTTGCTGAATGGAGAGGAAGAAAGGAAGGGAGGGAAGGAGAGAGGAAGGGAGGGGAATCCTGAAAGTACGCCCTCTGAGGAGTGGCCCATGCTGACTGGTAACTGGCTCACAGAGAGGTTTCACCAAATTGCCAGGTGAAAGACTCACCAGAACGTCTTAAAGGAAGCTCTGGGTACTTAGGGTGACAATATCCGTGAGGCGATTTCTGGGGACAAAGGCAGCCTTCCCCCATTCCTTAGTGTGCAGCCCCTCAGAGCCTGTAGGGACCACGCTGCTGGGACTGGAGTGAACAAGAGATCCTAGTGACTTCAGGGAAGGTCCTCGTGTTACTCTGCACAAGGCCCCCTCGTGCCCCAGGAAAAGGACAGAAGCCCAAGTTGGTTCATGACCTCTGTGATATGCTCCTTTTGGGGAGCACATGGCTCCTTTCTGGTGGTAGCAGGGCTGGGCAGAGACAAGTGTGGGTCACCATCCCTGAGGGGCCAGAAGCAGGGACTACATACACTCTCTGTGGTAGACCCAGCTGAGCTGTGAGGAGGGTGGGTGCTGCTGGTCAAGGAAACTACCACCCCCATCTCTGTGATGAGGAGCTTTGCTCTGTCCACCCCAATCCCAGACCATGTGGGGACAGGGGCCAAGGAGATGGTTTAATGGCAGTCCAGAGCTGTGTTCAGAGTTCAAGGCAGGCCACTGCTTCTGAAGCTAAGGGAAGCATTTTGAACTCCCCAGGGATGCAGGGCCTTCAGTTACAGGAAGTGGGACTCAAGGATGGTAGTTTCTCAGTATCTGGTGAGAGGACTCACATGCCTGCCCCTCCACCTTACCTGTCCTATGTCCCTAAGATGGCGCAAGGTCAAGGGGCTATATCCTGGAGACAGCATCTCAACAGGAGGAATGATGGGAGATGCTCTGAAGACTAAAGCCCCTCTCTGGGGCTCCCAATCACACTGTGTAGTCATTAACTGCCTTTTCCATCTGAAGCCAGACCAACTGCTTCTGCCAAGGTAAGCCCCTGCCCTCACCTGAGGGCAGAGAGCCTTCTAGTTTATTGACACTTGTGTGCTAAGCTCCTTCTGTGTACTGTCTCACCCACCCCCCAACAGCCTTCATTGACAGATGCCATCTGAGGCTTAGAGAGGTAGAGGTTAACAGCTGCCCAAGGTCACATGGTCAGAAAGTGCTAGGGCTGAGATAGAATCCAGAAAATCTGAACTAGAACCTGGAGCATCCCAACTGCCCTCATCATGGACCTGCACACACATCCCTTACCTGACCACACAGCAACTGTGTCCACTGAGCATGGGCTATCATCTTCAATGACAGCTGCAGTGCGGGGCTCAGAGAGGTAGAGCAGCTAGCCCCAGATCACCCAGCAAATGGGGGGCTAGGCTAGGCCTGGAGTGAGGATCTCCAGGGTCCCTCCTGTGTACCCTGAAGGACCCCTGGTTACAGCTAGGGGTCAGGTCTGGCCAGGGCAGCAGAGAACCGGCCCTACCTAGAAGCGGGGCCTGCAGACCTGCCTGGTCGCCCACTTGGGAGGGGGCAGCAGAAACTGTGCTCCCTGGAGCGCCTGCATCTTGTTCTGTTTCCATTCCCAGCCACTCCTCAGACAGCTTCTAAAGGTCACTTTTTTCCCCTCAAATTCAAGTGGCTCGGGAGGCAAGGCCCTAGCTTCCTGTCACTGAGGCACCGCCCCTTCTGGTAAGACATTCCTCTGGCTCCCATCACTGTGTAATCAGGCCAAGGCACTGAGACAGACATTTTCCAGTGTTCTCTGCTGTGCCCAAACCGAACCACCCAGTGACAGATGGCCAGAGAGACGAGGGCCAGAGGGGACAGGGCACATATCCTGGCAGGAAAGAGACAGCACACCAAATTGGGTCATCAGAGAACAGAGGAAAGAAGTGATCTACAAAGGGTGGAAGGCTACCATAGGAATAATGTAAGGCTAGTGACAATGGGGCTCTCACCTGTCCTACACCTGGAGTGGGGGAAAGGTCACCACCACCCGGACACTGAGAGGGCTGTACCTGACCAGAGCTGTGTCTCTGGTTAGTGGAGGAAAAAGGGTTAGTGTGAGGCAGCCCTGCAGAGAGGGAACCAGGAATGAAGTCCCCTGATCTCCCACTCCTCCCTACTCCCCCCTTCTGCTGGAGTCCCCCATTGGGAGTTGGAGTCAAGAGAGTCCAGTGATGTAATTCAAAAGGGCGGCCTGCTGGGGCCTGGAGCAGGAGGAGGGGCAAGCGGGTCTGCAGGGGCGGGCAGGGGCCGTGCAGCACAGGGCAGGGTGAGGGGCTTGGTACGGGAAGCCGGGAAGCGTGGTATGTGTCTTCCATACTCACCTCCTCGAGCACTTGCTGTGGCTCCCCACTTCCTGCAGAGTAAGGCCCCAGTTCTCAGCCTGCCATTCCAAGTTCTTCACACTCAGACACCAGCCTACCTCCCTACTGGGAGAGCTGCAGGTGCTTCTTCACACAGTCAGTCTGCACAACTCTGCGAAGAGTAAATATCATCAACAACATCTTACATAGAAACTGAGTTTGCCCAAGATGACAGCTGGCAAGTGATGAAGTTGGAATATGAACCCAGGTGCCCTGGCACCAAAGCTGATGCTTACGTGGTCAGCCATCCTGCCTCCTCACTGAGCGGTAAGTGCATAGGCTGCAGGACCAAGTGCCTCATCCAACCTGTGCCTGCTTCACAGAAAGGGTCTCAATAAAAAGGGGAGGGGAGGAGAAAGGCATATGGAAGGTGAGCATAACACACGCCGGCCTGTAGGTTCTCGATTCACTCTCATGCCGGTCAGAGCCAGGGTTCGACCCCAAACCAGCTGGTTGCCTGGCAGGCAGAGGCGGCCTGTGCAGACCAGTGCCTACAAGATCCTCAGTTCCTTGTTTCCACTCCAACCCAATGCTACATCCCTGAAATTCCCTCTGTTAATCACGACTGGGGTTAGGCACATCTGTGGAAAGCCCCTGTTAGAATGAAAATGTTACTTGAAAGAGAAGCATGCTGGGACAGTGGCATCAGGCTGCCCTTAGAGTTTTCAAAATTGTGGGGAGGGGGTGCAAGGGGAGAGCAAGAGAGAGAGATTGAGATTTGAAGAGCTCAGGTGTCCAAATACCACCATTAGATATCAACTCCTTCATATCTGATGGCTGAAAGTAGAGTGTATGCTGCAAGAATGGGACACCAGAGGGCTGACACTTACTGTAAAAAATAAAGATGGAGGTCTGGAATCAGGAGGGCAGGCTTGATGGTCATTTGGGGGAACCTCATAGATGTCTGGGAAAACAGCACAAGAGATGCAGCATGGCGTGGCGAGGATTCCAGAGAAGTGGGTTTGAGCTTGAGGTGGTCCACTGCATTGCTGTGTGTCTCCAGGTGAGTTACTTGCCTCAACTTGACTTCCTTTGTCTCCTGGTAAAAAGGGAGCGTTGGATGAGATGCTTACAGCCTGCTCCCAGAACCTGTGGCCCTACAAAAGGCCCCCTTTACCTTTTTTTTTTTAATTAATTAATTAATTAATTTTTAAATTTGCATTATTTTTTTATTCATTTTTATTGTTAGGCTTATTGGGGTGACATCTGTTAGCAAGGATTACGTAGGTTTCAGGCATACCCCTTTACCTTTTATTAGTTGCTGAGATGTGCCAGAGAGAGAGAGAGAGAGACTCCCTCTATTCGTGCTTCCCTACTCCAGCTGGGACAGAATCATGAGTCCTGGGAGACGCCCTCCATGGGGGTCCCATACCCTGTGTCCATGACTGGCACGCTCTGAGGTGGTCTGTCTGCCCACAGCTGTGTCTCCCACAAGCACAGTTAATTTGCTGCTGTTCCTGAGAAGTGACAGCAACTTGAAACAAAACAATTAGGATGAAAAAGAGGCCCAGCTGCTTGAGGCCAAAGGAAAATAAACAGACCGGCCCTGTGTGTATTCCACCGCCAAGAGGAGCAATTTTTCACAAAATGATTAGCACTCCCAATTCTGGTCTCCGCCCCTCCACTGAAGGCAGAGAAATAACCCATGAGCTGCTGCTGTTCTCAGCTCCCGGTCTCCCCAGCGTGTATGGTGGACCTGACAGCTCATCCCCTCCTCATGACGGTCTCCCCTGATCATGTGCCCACCCTCACCCCCTGCAGAAATGATACCTCTCCTCTGAAATCCAACAACCTTGCTCTGTGGCTCTTTTCCTTTGATTGCTCCATCAATTCATTCGTTCTTCTGACAGCTGTTAAGCACCATTCATTCACTCATTCATTCATTCATTCATTCATTCAATATTCATTGAGTCCCTACTATGTTCTAGTCACTGTTTTGGATCCTGGCTGATACGGCAGTAAACAAACAAGCAAAACCCTGCACCCTCATAGAGCTCAGTTTTACTAGGAGTAACAGACACTAAGCAAGTAAAAATGTAGCAGAGTAGATGATGCTAGTTGCTATGGAGGAAACGTGAAGCAACAAAGGGAGTAGGGAATGCAAAGAAGGGAGAGGTAGATTTTAGGTAGGGAGGTCAGGGAAGGCCTCAGAATGAAAGTGACATCTGATCCAAGGCCTGTAGGAGGTGGGGAGTGAGGGAGGGATGCCCAGCAGGACACCGAGCGAAGGCCCTGACGTGGGAGTGTGCACTGTGTGTGTGAACTGCGGTGAGCCTGGGGGAGCATGGGGAGAGATGGGGTCAGAGAGGAAATGGAGCAGGGGATCCTGAAAGGACTTGGGCTTTCACTCAAGTGAGATGAGAAGCCACTCAAGGGTCTGAGCAGAGGAGCAACAAGGTGCTGCTGGCATTTCATTCAGATGGTTCTGGCTGCCACGTGAGCGGACTGAAGCGGGGCAGGCAGGGAAACAGGCCCTGGGTGAAGTGTGAGGTCTGGCTTCTCCTGTCTCTGTCAGGATACTTTCCAGGGAGAGGAGAGCAGGACGTCCAAGGAGAAAGTTTGTGGACAACTGGAGAGAGCTCCAGAGAGTTAGGCTGCAGAGCGGTCGCGGAGGTTCAGGAAGGTGCCCCTTGCTGCGTTGTTCTGTGTGTGTGTGTGTGTGTGTGTGTGTGTGTGTGTGTATCTGGAAGGACAGACTTCTCAGAGTGGGCCTCTGGGCTTGGACGGAGAGATTTCCCTACCAGGCATGGTAACCATTCTTGCCAAGGGTGGTGGGTTGTGGGAGGAACAATGGAGCCTGATCTGTGAGGCCAGAGGAGAAGGTGGGCTCAACTATGAAAACTTCTTCGTCACTCGGCGAGAAGGGAGTATCTATGAGTGCACCCCCTGCCCCAGGGCATCGTCTCCCAGCTAGATCCTAAGGAGAGCGAGCCCAGGACTGTGAATTTCCTATCAGAGGAGGAGGAAAATGGCTGGGTCCAGGGAAGCTGATGAACTCCACGAAGAAGAGGTACAGAGAGAAGGGTAACAGAGGGGAGAGTTAAGGAGTCTGACAGAAACACCCTGTCCAGAACGCTAACCCAGTGGGGGACGCAGGCACAGGAAATAAGCACGCGGTCCTTGGTTCAAAGCTAGGTTCTGCTACTTCCTAGTTCTGTCTCTTCCAATCTCATAACCTTTGGGTATTTGGGGTTTTCTTTTCCTTTGAGAGTGGGAGTGTTGCCGAGCTGCCTACCACTTAAAATTCTTACAAGACTTAAGTAAGTCAACTATGGAAAAGCTCTCTGTGAACACTGTTATTATAATGCACAAAAGACATCTCAGAAAGGGCTACTCTGGATCAAGGAATGACCAAACCCCAGGAACAAGCAGGACCCATCTGGGCTAGTCCGGGCAGCCAGCTGCAAAAGCTGATGAACACAAAGTTCTGTGGGCTGAGAGAGCAAATGAGCTGATGGGTCTCGAGATGGCAAGTCTCAGAGTGCTCAGCACCAGAGTGAGCAAGGAGGGAGCACTCTGTACTGTTAAGAAGGCAAAAGGGGAACCGCACATCCTTTCAATGTCCTTCTAGGGCAGGAACAAAGTTACATAATTCTGTAAGGGAATGTACTTTGTTTTATAGTTTACTACTGATTAGGGTCCTGATTTTGTGAAGTTACATGCTAACATGTAGCTGCATGTACAAGCATGTATGTGAAAGTGCAAAGGCTTTTAATCCAGTAGAAAATCACAAAATCTGGTTTTATTGCCCTATATAACATTAGTCAGCTTAATTTCTTACCTTAGCAAACTTATTTCAGTATGTCTTTTCCAACTAAATATATTAATACAAATTTCTGTCTCTCAAATGCTCCTTTGATTAAACAGCTTTACCATTCTTCTGGTTCCCTTATTAATGAGTTAAATTTTTTACATGTGATAAAGATTATACTTTGAAGAACAGAAAAGTGGGCTCTGCCATACTTTTGCATGGGCCAGTGGCTTTGAGCCAGTTACTCAGCCTCTAAGCCTAACATATGTCATCTGCCACAGGGAGAGAAGGTACCCCGCTCCCATGACTGAGGTAGGGCTGCAGTGGGAAGACAAACGTGAAAGTACTTTGTAGATCATTCACAGGATGCAAAAGTCAGGATTTATTGTTGTGACTCATCAGATTAGGCGATTCCAGAGCTAGAAGTTCCCAGGTTTCTGAGGGCAGCATTCCCCAAGGTTTGGGGCGTAGATCAGGAGGAAAGGCACCTAGGCAGCTCTGACACTAGCCTGCATGTCGAGGAGGTGCCATGCTGATGCTGCATTCTCGATTTGGTGATGAGGCCAGGATTCCGCATGCACCTCAGGTCCTGCAGGATGGAGACCATTCAGGAGCACTCAGAGAAGTTAGCCCAGGAGCATGGAAAGGATGGAGGACTGGGGTGGGAATGTGACCAGGAACCAGGGTGGGGGTATTCCAAAGAAGGGATAAGAGTCTTCATCTAACATCAAGTCCCTAACTAGTGGCATCTATAGCCTGGGTTATTTCAGGACTTCATCACATTATTCTATAGGTAGGAAAGTACCCCAGCTCAGTTGACAGCACAATAGGATCTCTGCCCTTGCTGTCTGCATACATGCGTGGCTGCATGCTTCCATCCACAGCTGCTCTGCCTTAAAGGCTGGCTTCACAGAGACTCTTCCCATCTGCTTCAGCCTAGCCCCATCTCTCCTCTTCTGAGCTTCATCTGCCATATGAACCTCACCTTTCAGCAGCAATTATCCTGCCTGTCTTCTCCATATAGTTAGCATACTCTCCTTCATGGAGTTATGTGTTTTTCCTCTATTTTCCCTTTGCCCTGATTTCTTTAGCACTTTTGTTGTTCTTTGATCCAACCCTTTGTGGATCAAGACATGTGTAAACCTCTTGTTATCCTGTTAAGGTTCAGTTTTTCTGGCCTAGCTTTGTGGACCCCTGTCTGGCAACTACAGACCACATTAAGGCTAGCACTGTGCTAGGTACAGAGTGGTGCCCATTTCTTGCCTACTGACTGGCAGTCTAACATTACTTAACCTGCTCCTAGCCATGCTCAATTACTTGCCCATTTACAGGAAAGCCTAGGCTACTGAAACCCTACTCCCCCACCCCTTACACTGACATTGTGACCCACCAACTCTCCACAGAGCCCAAGTAATTTGAGGGCTTAGACCCCAATATTGTCATTGCTCTCTGAGTTTTTAAGACATTTTCACACAACCAGACGATGGGAGATTCGATGTCTCAACCACGGAGATAAAAAAAGGTCCCAGTCACTGCTAAGGCCAGCATCGTAGACTAAGCCACAGCTTAGGGAAGACTCAGATTGTCCCCGCCTAAAGCCCAGCACAGAGGTCACAGTTCAGGCGTTGTGAAGGGCACAGGCCCGTGGGCGCCGGGAGGCAGCCTCAGGAGAAAGGTCTGCAAGGAGCCAGGCCGTGGGAAGCCAGCCTTCTCCCTGAGCAGCCTCCAGTTGCTGCCCTCGATGGCATAGAGCAGTGTGAACATGCGGTTGACGGTGTAGACAGTGTCACCACGCACCACCGCCGTGAAGAGCGCTCCCTTGCTGTTGACGAACTGGCCGGGCAGCGCCGTCCACTGGCCTGTTGCCAGGTTGAGGCAGTCGATGGCGCAGTGTAGGAAGTCGTCGGACGGTCCGTTGCGCACCACATAGAGACTGTCGCGGTGAGCCACCATGCAGTGGCCATAGCTCTGCGGGCGATGCAGCTCAGCCACCGGGAGCCATGTGTCGGCCCGCACCGTGTACTCCACCACGGCCGTAGTGTCGGCCGGCCGCCAGAGACACACGAAGAGGCGACCACACGCCTGGGCACAGGGCACGCCGGCAGCCGGCTGCGGCAGGTCAGCCACGAAGCTCCAGCAGCCTGCGGCGGGGTCGTAGCGCTCCACCGAGCTCATGGCCATCCTCTGGAACTCGCCGCCAATGGCATAGAGGCAGCCGTCGAAGCCGGCCAGCGCTGTGTCATAGCGTGGCTGGTGCGGGCTGGGGAACTCACACCACGTGTCGCCGTCGGGGTCGTAGCAGAAACCTAGTTCCACCACCTCCTTGCTGGCGCCCCTCACGCCCCCCACGATGTAGAGCTTGTTGCCCAACGTGGCCACACCCGCCAGGAGCGTGCTGGCCTCCAGTGGCAGCGCAGAAAGAGTGCGCCACGCGTCCTCCTCCTCATCCAGGTAGCACATCGTGCGCGACTCGTCCTCCAGGAAGCCAGGCGCGGGCGTGTGCGTGCTCACAGCCACGTAGCTACTGGGCTGCAACGCCGCCACGTAGGCGCGGGCCTCGGGCAGAGCCAGCTCGGCCGCCAGCTCGTGCGCGCCGTCGCGGATGAAGAGCGCGGCGCTGTGAAACACCTCGCGCAGGCCGAAGGCGGCGGCCGCGTCGCACAGCAACACACAGTTGTCAGACGTGACGCTGTGCTCCAGGAAGCGCGCCAGCGCCGGTGCCTGCAGGAAGGCGGCGCACTCCACTGCCTGCAGCAGCTCCTCGGCGGCCGCCAGCGCGGGCCGCTCCCCGCGCAGCACCTGCAGCGTGGTGCGGAAGCCTCCCGGGCTCAGCGCGCCCAGGCGCACCTCGGCCTCGCGCGCCTCCCGCATGCCGGAGCGGAAGAGGCCGCGGAAAAAGCCGCTGTGCTCCACCAGCAGGCCCTGGTCGGCCTGGAAGAGTTGGCCGTCCACCCACACCTGCACCGGGGCTTCGGAGCCCCCCAGCATAGCGAGCTGAAGGGGCGGAGGCCGCCTCTGGGGGACTGGATTCAGCGGCCACCTACTCTGGGGCTCCTCCGTGTCGGAAAAATCTTCCCCGGGATAAAAATATCTCCCTGGCTAAAGATAGTATGGCTCATGTGATGTGGTGGCTAGCAGGTTGGATGGCTGCGGGCCTGGAGGGCATCCGGACACCTGAGGGGTCACTCATGCATGTATAGGAAATAATAATAGTGACCATATACTGAGCACCTACTGTATGCAGGGTACTGCGAGGGGTGCTTACAAAGATAACCCATTTAACCTGCACTTGATCAGTTGTGTATGCCCTTGTGCAAGTACCCTAACTCTGACCTGTTTCCTCAAAAAGGGGCCAATAATACCACCTATTTTATTTATTTATTTATTTATTTGAACTTAATGAATTTGTTCTTTTTTTTTAAATTCATTTTTATTGTTAGACTTAGTGGGGTGACATCTGTTAGCAAGGATTACATAGGTTTCAGGCATACAATTCTACAGTGCATTGTCAACTTGATGTATAATAAGTTCACCACCTAATGTGACTTCTCTTTCCATTTAGCTACCACCTATTTTATTGTAAAGTTATCCCCTGCTTTTTGAAAGTTTGCTTTAGGTCACATTGCTTTTAGGAAAGACCTACATGAGTATGTTTTCATAAACAACTCCGAAGAGGATTTTCACTTTTAAGAGGAAAGTGAAAATACCAGCCAGCGTTTGTTTTGCAGCCAGTTGTGGAGGCAGCACGCACCTTGAGGAGCAGCAATAATGACCCCACTAAGCCCCTTCCCAAGTTACTACACTCAGCGTCTCAGCAGCGTCATGCCACCATAGCTCTGATCTGTGTCTGTAAGCATCTGATTTCTCTAGATTTATTTTCTTCATCCTTTAGCAATATTCGTCTTAAGGTAATTGCTACTTCAGGTTTTGTAGGAATGCTCTATTTTCAGGTAACAGAGGAAACCTGTATTGGGATACTATTTGGAAAATGTTCAGAATGAGGCTCAGAGAATTTACATGACTTGTCAAGGGTTATTCAATTGGGAAGAAGCAAGGTCAGGGTTAATACCTAGCCCATCCATAAGCTTGTGGGGGGAAGGAGTACTTGTGAACTGGAGAGAGAAGGCAGAGGTGGATCAAATAGAGTGAGTCAGACCAGGGTTCAGAGCAGAGTTCTAATTTGGCCTGGGCCTCTGCCCCTGACTCTGAACTAGTCCAGTCAGTGTCTCCCCCTCCCCCTCTCCCTATTTCCCCCAGTCTCTTTTTGAGTCTGGATTTCTTTCTTTGTGAAGATGTGAGGGCAGCAGGTAAGCGTCCAATAAGTCCCTGAATGTAGAAGTACTTCCTGTTACAGATTGGGTTGGGAAGCTGATGTCTATTCACCACCTGCTAGGACTCCTCTACTGCTGTGTCTCCAGACTTTAGAAAAAGGAAAATGGGACTGCTGATCATATATCTGTGGGCGGGAAGAAGGGCTTCTTGAAATAATAATACAGTAGACACTCAGTTAACTGGCACCCAGGGAGATTGGTAGGTGCCAGATAAATGTAAGTAGACTCTCTGTTAACTGGAACTCAAACAATGGGAACGCTTAAGCAACCTGCAAAATTTCAAGCAACTGGCAAAATTTTTTATTAAATGACAAAATTTACTAAATGATAAAATTTTATTAAATGATATTTACTATTATTTCCCCTCATTTAATAGATATTATCCACTTATTGCTATAGCAACACTATGAGTTAGATATTATTAATGGCCCCATATGTTCATAGATTAGGAGACTGAGGCAACAAGAGGTTTAGTCACATGCTCAAGGTCACATGGCCAGAAAGTGGCCGAGAAAGGACTGGTATGCAGCCAGTCTGACTCTAGAGCATACGCCCCTAACCACTGTGCCTGCTGACGGTGCTATAAAGGCTGGGCAGTTACCTCATGCCAGGAGGTCACAATTGGAAGGAATTTCGGGCTTATATGGTTCAACCCCATCATTTACAGTGGAAGATCAGACAAGGAATTGCCCAGGGTCACTTAGCTTGGGGCGGACAGCCCCAGGCCTCCTATTGCCCAACCCCAGGGAACTTTTCTCACAGCACAGAACTTTCCTGGGTGACTAGCTAAGACTCAGGTTGCCAAAATGTCAGGTGGAAAGGAACTAGTAATCATCTTCTCCTGCCACCTCATTCTACAGATGAGGAAATCAAGGCCCAGACCTATGTATGATGGTATCTGCCATTCTGGAGAAGTTCAACTGCATGACTTCTTCAGGAGGATGGAGAAGCTCACAATGACAAAGCTGGAGTTGAGAGGGGGCAGAGGAACTTTCTGCCCCTCTAGAGCACAAGCATGCACAGACCCTCACGTATGAATCTAGAGACTCAACGTGAATGTGTCTCCCATGCCAAGGAACTCCCACCCAGTTCACTCCATCAAAGCAGGACTGGGATATGGAGACCACTTATGTGAGCCTGGGAAGCCAAGGCTTGGAGGAGGCAGCCAGAAATATCCCAGATGCTCTGCCCAAGGGACCAGACAGGAAGAGGAGGAGGAGATGGAGGGGGTGGGCAGGAGTCCCCATGAATACTATCCCAGGCTCCCTGCCAGCTTCTCTTCTTCCCTGAGGCCAGAGGTTGACTGACAGGGAGCAAGCCTGACAATCTCCCTCTAGGAGGAAAGTAGGCTCGTAGTGCTAGTCCTAACTGTCCTTGCTAGTGGCCTCAGGGGTAGGAAGTATGTCTGACTATTCCTCTTTCACAGATGAGGAAAAGTAGGACTAGAGATGGGATCTGTTTTTCCTTGATTATGCACAAAGATATGGGGCTGGATTGAACCCTGGCCACTGATCCCAGGTCCCAGGGTAGCTTTCTCTCCTCGCCTGCACTAGCCTTGTCTTGGTAGAGAAACAGCTCCAGGCTCAAGCTAAGGGGTGGGGTTTGGGAGGGGCTGGCCCCCAGGGGCCACAGTTTCCTCCCAGATGGCTTGTTTCAGGCACCTAGTACCTGGCAAACGCAACCAGATGGAGCCACTGTCTGGACCTCTCCTAAGAATAGGAGGGGAAAGGAGAGCAATCCCTCCTGGCTGAAGCTTGCATCCAGTCCCCATTTTATCCAAGTCCAGCCCTGGCTTAAGTGTCTTGGGACCATTGCATACACCCAGCTCTCACCCTCAGCAGCCAGGCAGTGGGGAGGGGTTCACCCAAAGTGGGGGGCATGGTTCTGAAGCTGGGCTGAGGATCAAGCCTTTGGCTCCACCCCAAGGCCCAAGTGGGGTGTTGTCTATAGCTGATAAGTTTCCTCCTTCCAGACAGTGAGCGTCCCTCTGGGACTTGGAGAGGACAGGGAACTGTTCTGGCTACGACCAGCCCACGGAGTTCCCAGGCCCTGCCCGACCCTGCACCAACCTCCCTCTCCACTTTGCAGCCCTTACTCTGTGTGAGGTTGGAGGTGGGGGCAAGGAAAGGGGCTATGTGTCAGACTCTCTGAGCCTTTCTAGAGCACACACCCAGCATTTTTAGCCTCTATCCACAATGACTGGCTCACAGTAAGGGGTCTTTTAAGTGGCCTCCTGGCCCCTCATCTAAGTAGGAGTCCCCAGTCTGATGGAGACAAGACCCTGTCCCAGGAGAGCCTCCAGTCTAATAAAGGAGAGACATAGCCCTTGTCCTGGGAGACCCCACCCCACAGCCTGATGGGGGACCCTTGGCCTTAGTCCCTCATGGTGGTATTTCTGCACACAGGGTAGTGAGGAGCTTGCATGGACCTGAAGAAGAACAGTGGATTAAGAGTCAGGATTCCTAGTTCCCTGGTGGTGTATTGACTAGGCTTTGGCGCTGTCAGCGCTGCAGCCCGGGTTCGATTCCCAGCCTGGGAGCTACCAAAAAAAAAAAAAAAAAAAAAAAAAAAAGAGTCAGGATTCCTGCTGGACTCTGATGCTGGATCTATCACTGATTTGAAATAGCTACCCAACCTCTCAGGGCCTCAGTTCTTCATCTGTAAAATGGAGCTTGAATCTGACTTCTAAGTTTCTGTTCAGCTTTGACATCTGAATTTATCATTGAACAACCACAGGAGTGGTTGTCATTGTGCCTCCAGAGAATGCAGTGACATCACAACAGTGTCTCAAAAGCTTAGCTTTATATGAATGGCTCCTAGGGGGTGGGTGGCAAGGGTAAGTTCTCATAGGCCCTATTTGTCTTGACCTGTGCATGGCCTACTCATCCACTCCAGAGACATCTATTGAGCACCTGCTGCATGCCCACTGCTGGGCTAGGTGCCACATCCTCTGCATTTTGAGCACTTGAGAGCCTTGAAGAGGAGGTGGTGATGGTAAGGAGGGTTGGGCTCTTGCCCTAACAGAATAACCTTTCTTTTGACCTGAAATGTTCAAATCTCTGGTCACTGAACAGTTATGGCTTCTTGGTAGGTGGGTGAGAAGTATGTGTGATTCATGTCCAGGGGGAGTGGGAGTGGAGGAAACTATCATTTGCTCTTTCGGGCCATGGGCCAAGCTTTGGGTGGGTCACTTTCATGATATCTCATCTAATTCTTAATATTGTCCCTATTTTAAAGATGAGGACCTGAGGCCCAGAAGGGCAAAGTAGCTTATTCTAGGGTGTAACAATAGGTAACTGATTCCCAAAACCTTTGCAGTCCACAACAGGCACTTCTGGGTGCTGGGCAAGCAGCCCACAGATGAGGAGAATGAAGACCGGGAAAGGGACTGCTTGCGGTTGTGAGGTCGGCACTGTTTTCCTCTCAGGCCTCAGAGGAAGGGCAGACTTGGGGCACTTAGCAGTCACAGCTGAGGGCCTGAGTGACAAGTTGGCAACCACTTCAGCTAATCTCTGAACTGGAAGGGAATTAAGGGTCATCTCATTTCATCCTGCAAATCATGATGGAGTCTCCTCTACAACACCTCCTTCAAGTGGTACCCCTTGGTTGCCTTCAATGTCAGAGGGCTTACTTCCTGCAAAGACAGTGCCCTCTAACTATAGACAGTTTAGGTGGTTAGAGCTTATCCTCACACTGAGCTAGAACCTCCCTCCTTGCAGCTTCCATCTACTGGTCGGTCTGAGTTTTTATTTGTTTGTTTGTTTGTTTTTTGGGGGTGGTAGTTCCCTGACTGGGAATTGAACCCAGGCCATGGCATTGAGAGCGCCAAAGCCTAGCCACTACACCACCAGGGAACTCCTGAGTTTTAAAGATAAAAAAAGTAACATCTCCAGTGTCACACAAGCACAGAAGTAGCAGAACCCAAGTTTACACCTGGTTGTGCCTGCAGAGGTCCACAGCTTGCCCTGTCTCTGGCAGACCTCCAGTGAGACTGGTTTCTCTCCCCACAGACCCCATCCAGAACCAGTCCGTCCTCACAGGACTAAGGCCAACCCCGGGATGTGACTGGAACTTGTCTTCCACTCTACTACAACTCAAAGGAAAACTCTTGGCCATTAACTCAATGAGCGATTCTGGCCTGATGGTATAATTTAAACAAGTTCCTCCCAATACCTTAGAGTCTTAGTAACATAGCTGGTTTACCATGATCTTCCAGAAATACAATTAGGCAGAGTCAATATTCATGTCCTGTCCTGGAAAATAATTTTCCTTCTTGGTAGAGGAGAAATTATTACCATCAGGCTCTGACCCTACCTCACTCCCCCCCACCCCAACCTGTTTCCAGGTTTCTCTTGTGCATGGGAGGGTAGTTTAGCTGGGGTGGGGGAAAGGTTGGGCTTAAAGGGAGGCGGGCTGCTGTAAGAAGTCTTAGACTTCCATGCCCTTCTCTGCTCCAGCCAGCATTGTGTTCCAAAAGATGGGCTCCACGGGGTTCCACCACGTACTCAGGCCTGAAGCCCAGGGCCAATTCTGTTATTCTCTATTAGGCCTGAATCACATGATGGAATTTTAGATTTATTTGCCCCCATTTTTAGTAGTATAATGAGGACAAAAACCAAACCAACCAGCAAAAAAAGAAGTGAGGTGACTTGCCCAAGGTCACCCAGTGAAGGAGCTCACACTTGATCTTAAGTGTCCAGATTCCCCGTGTGGGCCCTTTGCATGGCTGTATTTATGCTGGGTCCCAAGGGGAATGACAGATGACTCTGCCAGGGTCATCCACCAATCCCAGAATCATAGGCAAGAAGTGCCCGGTTTTAGAACAAACACAACACCCTGTGTACACGCTAGGCCACATACATGTGCAATCCTTAGCTCTGATCAGGGAGCAAGCAGTAATCCAGGATGGATTAGGTTACTTAGAGTGGACTCATATTGGTAAGGAGGTCTCATCCAGCCCCTCTCAGGAACCTAGGTTCTGCCTGGGTGCTGCAGTGTTGCCTGAGCGTTCCCAGGGTAATGAGGTCCGGAAACTGGTATGCAAGGCTGAGCTGGCTGTGACCTAAAGAAAGGCCAAGGCTTGGAGTTGAACCCTGCAGGCTTCCCGGAGGAGGAGGCGGGGCCAGCTGGGTGGAACAAAGACAGGGGTGGTTTCTCTCGGCGGTGGAAGAGCGTGAGGGGAGGTTCAGACAAGGCTGGAAACATCCTTCCTCTCTATCCCTCTCCGGTCCTGGTCCTTCCCTGCCGGGTCTGGGGGTGCTCCGGACCGTGACGCCGCTCGGGCCCTCGAGGCCAAGCACGGTGGGGTGCGCGGCCGGCTGGGTACCCTCCCCCGCGTCGGGAGCAGGGTGAGCGAGCCCCGCGGGGGGCTCCCGCAGCCCTTACAAGGAGTTCGGCGGCGCTACGGGCAGCCCCGCCCGCCGAGCTCCCCCGGTCCCTCCTACCCCCACCCCCATTCCCGAGCCTCGGGAACGCAGCCCGCTCAGCGCGGGGCCGAGCGGCGAGCACCGGGAGAACTCGCCACTGGCTCCCTCGGCCCCGACGGGCGGGCACGCTGCTCGGGGCCCGTCGGCTAAGGCCCCGTGTCCCGCTCCGCAGCGTCGCCATGTCCTCGGTGTTCGGGAAACCCCGTGCGGGCAGCGGGCCACAGAGCGTGCCCCTCGAGGTCAACCTGGCAATCCTGGGGCGCCGCGGGGCGGGCAAGTCTGGTGAGTGGAAAGGGTGCTGGGAAGGGAAGGGGCTAGGCGGGGACCGGGGAGGGAGTGGAGGGGACCGGGACTTGTGGACTTGCGGGAACGCTCTTCCACTGGCTTGGGGACTTCCTGCACCCAGGTGAGTTGGGCGAGACACCGTGGTTTTCTTTGTTGCCTCAGTTTCTCTGTTGCTTGGCGCCCTCTCCGCTTTGTTCTCAGCCTCTCCATCTCTCATCTGTCTTCCGTTCCTTGCATGCCTCGCCCTATCTACTGTGTGTCTATGCTCGTGTCTGTGACCCCAGCTGCCTCTCCCTTCTGTCTATCTCTGTGTTTCCCAGTCCTCTGCTGTTCTCTCCCTTGCTCCCCTCCCTCCCCCCGGGCCCCATCCCCTCTCTTTTCTCTTTGGGGCCAGCGGTGAGCTCCCGTGATTGGCACCGAAGGGACTTGTAGGGACCCATCCTCAGCCCAGGGCCCCTGCGAGCATAGTCATAGCCTTACTACTGCTCCCTGATATAGACTGGGGGTTGAAGGAGCCACCTATCGCTGAAGGGAGTTGGTAGAAGTCACTGGCTATTGGAATTTCCCAGGCCATATACTCCCCTCTCTCCACCCCCACCCCAATTCCCTAGGATTCTAGAATAAAGTGTGCATTCTAATCAAATGTTTCAAACCAGATCCCTCTCTTGACTTTCTGGAAGTAGATTGGACTATGGTCCCAGGTGCCTGGGACTTGAATTTGATGAACCAAAACCTTGGGCTCATTTCTATCAACACTGAACTCTGCCTTCACCATTCCCAGCAGGTCTCACCCAGCTGGGGCCAAGTGGGGTGGGAGTAAGGGTGTCACCAAAGGTAGAGACCTAGAAAAAGGGTCCAGCCCTCCCCTTGCCACTCACAGTCCCAGGCAGCGGAAGGTGGAAAGACAAAGCAGGGCTCCTCTGCTGTTGTCCAGTTCCAGCCATTAATGAATGGCCAACATGAGTTCAGTTAGCTGTGGGTTTCCTTCCTCAGTGTTTTTTGAGACTCGCTAGGGGCCTTCTCCGCACTTTTGAAGCCAGCCCTCTGGCTCAGAGAGGGAACTCTGAATCACATTTTCCTATAGAAAAGATTTGCCCTCTTACCTTTGAAAATCAAATTGTTATCCAGAGCTCTGTCACTGGCACAGTTTAGCCAGTGACTACATGAATGAAGGAATTTAAATTTAAAAATACATATTCCCTAGGTATTACTTTGCAAACTGACACTGTTAGGAATCCTGGGAAAGAATTTTAAGGATTTTCTTTAAAATATCATATTACTTTTAAAGAGTCCAGTATAGTAGTTGGCTGGCCCTTGGCTTTATAACTTCTGAACAAAATCAATCTTGTTAATGTGTTGCACCTGGGGATAACTTCATTCTAGAGAAGTGGTGTCCAAACTTTTGGCTTTCCCCGGGCCACACTGGAAGAATTATCTTGGCCACACATAAAATACACTAACACTAGCAATAGCTGATGAGCTAAAAAAGAGGTCACCAAAAAAATCTCATAATATTTTAAGAAGTTGGGTTGGTCTGCATTCAAAGCCTTCCTGGGCCACAGGTTGGACATGCCTGTGCTAGAGTCTTACATTCTGGGAGGCACCAGGATTACGTGTGGAAGCCCACGAGCCAAGATTTGAGGCGTGGAGTGTGTTTTACTTGGGACACAGATCTCACCTAGAAATCACAGGCCCTTAAGGGTTCATACTGCCCCCAGGGACCACCCTACTGATCACCTGGGCTCTTACATTCTCTTTGGCTTATAGCCAAAACTGGAATAAATGGTCCACAATTTAGAATCTTTAGGACTTGTTTAGGGTCAGGGATGTCTCCCTTCGGTTGGGGATGACCCTAAGGTATCTGGTTGCATGGGTCCTGACCCCTTAGTGTCTTCACAGACACCTTAGGCTTGCCTCCATTACTTTTCACGTCAGTAAAAAAAAAAAAAATCTGCAGCATACTGCTGAAGGGACACAGTTCTTTATATTTCTGGTTTCTTCTGAGCCTCTCAAACCACCTCCTCAGCCTTCAGGCTCATCCCCCCAGGGACTTGAGCTTGGTGTCAGCCAGGGGTCACAGAGGCTAGATAAGGCCTTTGGAAGGGGCAGCCGGCAGGGGCCCACAGCCGGACAGACACAGCAGGGAAGACTGAGCCAACTTCTTTCTGCTTCTTGCAGCCCTGACCGTGAAGTTTCTGACCAGAAGGTTTATCAGTGAATATGACCCCAACTTGGGTAAGGAACCACTCCTCCCTTTTTCTTATGCTGTGCCCCACTGGGATTCCTGCCCCTCCCCACACCCCCTCCACATACACGTATTACCCCGTGGTGGCCCAGGTGTGACCAAGACCAAACATCTGGGGCCAGAGGAGAGGAGCCACTAGATGATTAAACCCATGGGGGAAAATGTTTTAAGAACTAGAAATACACCCTCCACAGCCTACCCAAACACCTTGGGAGTTTGCCAAATTTGAGAACTGTACAATTTTTCCCTAAAATAAGAGGTATGATGAGACGTTTTTAAAAAATCAAACATAACAAGAGTGTCCACATTCTTTAAGTGTTGTACTTTAAGATGGTCACTCAATGTACCTTTCCAGAAAAATTGGACAAGACATTTGCAAAATCCTCTAGTAGGATTGACTTCTGAAGCAGTTTTTGAACCACAAAGGAAACTAGTCTTGTTTTATTGCCATATAATTGGAAAAAGTGATGCTATAGTGTCAGAGGTGAGTTTAAATCCTGGCTCTGCCACTTGTTAGCTGTGCAACCTTGAGGCAGTCACCTGACCTTTCTGAGCTTCTGTTTCTTCATCTATAAAATAGGCATGAAAATACCTATCTCAGAGATGCTGTGAGGATTAAAGACATAATACATGTGAAGGATCTAGCTTAGTACTTGACCCACAGAAGACATCAGTGCATATTCACTGCTTCCTTCCTTCTTCTCAAATGGCTTCCCTTCTATGGTGGCCGAGATTCTCTCAAATTAATCAGATCAGTGTTTCTGAAAATTATGTTTAGTAGCAGGAACTTTTCCTCAAATAACCTCTTACATGGAACCCTAATATCTAAAATAAATAAAAGCAGAATTTTCTTAGTATACCTAATTTTATTAGTATGTAACCTAAAGCTCACATGTATAACATTCATTGGTTGCTATAAACTGTCCACTGAGAAAAATGGGGTGTCTAGATACTCTTAGCCTTTTGAAAATGAAGGTTGCAATCTTGGATTACTTTCCCCATTTGTAATCATTGAACACAGTATTTGTGGGACCCCTGAGGGTCTTCCGCACCTCCAGCAGAAAACCCAGGGCTCGGGCATGAGTTAGAAACCCCCACAATCCAGCAGCAGGCCCCCGAAGGAGTGTCACTCTGACACCTGGAGGAAAGAGCTCAGCTCGCTGGCGCCCGTCAGCCCCTCAGTTCAGACTGGGGTGTTGAATCCCAGTGGGAGAGTAGGAAGGGACCTCAGGGCTACTTAGTCCAATCGTTTTTGTAATGTTTTCTTTGAGTAGCAGAATCCCTTCTTCCAAGGAGATCTTAAAGAGAACCCCCGGGGTGTTGAACAGAGAAAATGAAGAGGATCCCATGGTGAAGTCAAGGGTGCAGGACAGGTGACTTGCCAACACCCCGTAAGGGGTTTGTTCCTCAAAGCTTGGTGTGACCACCTGTGTGCTCTGATACAGCCCTGGTGCTGCAGTGGGGGGATAAGCCTAAGGAGCCCGAGGCCTCTGAGCCAAGGTCACACAGCAGGCTTCAGGGGAGCCCATTTGCATAGCACATGTCAGTGCCCATGGGACTGGGACACAGGACGCCTGGCAGGGGGAGGTGCTCAATGTCAGAACAGTCCGATAGAGTTGGGGAACTGAAGATAGCATGGATGTGGGGGAGTTGGGAAGAAAAGGCACACCAGCAGGGGTGTCTGGGAATGGAAAACAGGGATTCCCAAGGTAGTGCCTCAAAAGACAGATTGTGCTTAGCTCAAATACGGCATGGGGCATACATATCTTAAAATCATTCACTGTCTATCTGAAATTCGAACATAACTGGACATCCTGTATTGTATCTGGCAACCTGCCTCCAGTCTCTCTTCTTCCCTGCCCCCCAGTTCATACCCTTCATGCAGGGTCCCACCAGAGGTGCCTATTACAGTGGTGATTTGAACTCCCTGACAGTAATTTGGGAGTTCTGACCTGGTAGTGGAATGTGTGGTCAGACTGTCTGCGGGGTAGCAGCACCACAATGGTTAGTCACCCCACTCTGAGAGCCTATGAGCTAGAGAGAGGACCATACACTCTCCCCTCAGGCATTCTGGGAGCTCAGTGCCACTCCTTGGGGGTTCTGGCCCACTGTCTAAACATTCTGGCCACTATCCCATAGCTGGTTTCAGCAACAGCAGCGACTCTGGGACCAGAGCCTTTCCTTCTGTGAAGGACGTTCTGAGCATCCAAGGGCAGCGTTAGCCATCAGGTGATGGAAAACCACTCTTTCCCCTTTTCAAAGGTCTTCCAAGAGCTGGAGCTCAAAGGGAACCTCTCGAGGCTGGGGACCTGTGTGATTGTTCCCATTTCCAGCATGTAACACAGTACTGGGAACAACACAGGTTCTCGGAAACATGAGATTGGATTTTGATTTTAGGATTACCCTTTAAAGAACAGGTCCTATTGTTATCCCCATTTTACAGAAACTGAGACCGAAGGGGTTCAGTGATTCGCCCAAGTTCGTGTGCAAAGGCAGATGAGACACCACTCCAGCTGGCTGTCCACGGAGGGCAGCCTTATGCTGCCACAGAAGGCCTGCAGTCAGGACTGCTTGGCTTTGGGCTCTCTGAGCCTCAGTTTTCCCATCTTGATGATGTGACTAATACACTGTGTTCTATTAGTTGTGCCTTGTTATGGGCTGTGACTGTTAGAGCTGGTAGGAACCCAGAGATTCAGTGTCTCTGACGGGGCTCACTATAGGAGTGGGCAGGGGTCTCTAGGAGAACAGTGTCTTGAGAGAGTCTCACCTGGCTTGCTCGGGGCAGGACGGTGGCTTCTGTCTTGCCCTTATCCTGCTCCAGCAGGGACACAGGTACCATTTCTGAGGCACCATCTTATACAAACTCTGACCTGACATCCTTTGGTGCCTTTAAAAAAATTATTACTTTAAATGAGAGAAAAATGCTTCGGAAAAAGAATCTTCTTCAGCATTAAAGTCTACAGATTATCATTTGGAACTAGGAGTCATGAGGGCCCTGTATTTAAAGACCCCAGAATGCCCTGAGGGGCAGAGATGAGGTGATGGGATGACAGGACATTGCTGTGATTTGGAAAGAAGTCCCCAGCCTCTCAGAGACACCTCACTTGCAAAGGAGGAGGAAGCTGGAGAAGAGGATCTCTGAGCTTCTTCCCGGTCACCCATGCATGTCCCACACCCTCAGCTGAACTGCGAGCTTCTGCTCTTCCCCTATACTCTGCCCAGATAGAGTTGGAGGATCGACTGGTCCACTGAGCAAAGGAAGTGAGGGGGTCCCCATGGGGAGGTAGCCCCGCCTGGAAGACCTGAGTTCAAGTTCCTTCTGCTGTTGTGTGGTCATGGGTGAGTTCTCTCCTTCTCTGGGCCTCTCCTCCCTGTGCTCTCTCTGCAGTGGAGCCAACGGCAACCTCGAAAGGCTGTTGAGGGAGTTCCCTGGTGGTATAGTGGCTTAAGGCTTTGGCACTGGCGCTGTCAGCGCTGCGGCCTGGGTTCGATTCCCGGCCAGGGAACTACCCACATACAGGAAAAAAAATAATAATAAAATAAAATAAAATAAATAAAAAAAGAGAAAGACTGTTGAACTGTAAGGGACTACCAGAGACCCGGGTAGAGCTAATATTTTTTCTTGGACTCGGCAGAACACAGTGCCTGTTTGGGGACAGGAACTGTGTGATACCTAAAAGGAATGCATCAGACAAGTTGGGCAAGAAAATAAAGAAAAATCTGAATAAGATGTAGACATCTAGGGGCAGCTCTTCTTGCACCAAATATAGTTAAACATTTGGGGCATATTTTCCATTGGATTTTTTTTTTTTTTTTTTTTTTTTTTTTTTTTTTTTTGTCTTTGAATAAGAGAGGCAATTATCCAAGTCCCCAAAGCAGGCTGGGACGGGAGCTGTCTGTGATTCCTGCTGGCTGCTAGTGGACCTGGCATGTGTCCAGGCCTGACTTGGCTGCCAGTGGCTCTCAGATAGAAGTATTTGACTCAGCCAGAGTTGGGGGGTTCTCTTCTCACAGTGGCTGCTGCCAGGAAGCAAAGAGGGCCCCAGTTCTACCCAGAGGGGTCTTCTTTGGAGTCACTTGGGCCACAGGGTCACCCAAGGAAAGAAGAGGACTAAGTGCATTCACACATGTGGGCCAGTGGCATTGAGGAAACTTGGGAGTAGGGAGAATGATTGCCAATATGGCAACGAGGTCCTCTGCATATCTGGCCACTTGCTGCTTTCTCAGGTTTGAGATCATGAGAACTAAAAAAAGTAAAACCTCGTGAAATCAAAACAAGGTCAGTAGGTTAGTTTATAGTATGCTATCAGTGTCCATTTCCTGGTTTTGATCGTGGTACGATGGTTAACACTGGGAGGAGCTGGGGGGATGGTACACATGAACTCTGTACTATTTTATAACTTCTACATGCATCTAGGATTATTTCAAAATAATAATTAAAAAAAAGTCACCTAGGAATGTGAACCTGCCCTGTAAACTTTGGAGCACCATGGTCTCCATTGTCCTTTATTGGGTATTTGTGGTGGGCCAGGCCCTCACCCAGCGACCTGCCCGTCCTCACACAGCTCCCTGAGGTAGGTGTTGTGTGGCCAGGGGCAAGTTCTCTCATTCTCTGCACCTCACCTTCTTGTCATCTCTCTACAGTGGAGCTAACAGCAAATGTTTTCCTGTTATCCCTTTTTAAAATTAGGAAACAGAGCCTCACCGAGCTCAATGACTTGACCAAATCATCCAGCTAAAACGTAGGTGAAGTTGGGTTTGAGTCCACATCTCCAACCTGAAACTTTTGACTACACTAGATTGCACTGCTGTTTTGACAAGCGTTATTTGTAAATCTTCTCGAGACTTCTAAACAAGGTCTGACCCCCATCGTGTCATACACTTCTCTTTTCCCGTCCCTTCTCCTATTGGGGGCAGGGAAATTGTCCTTGGGGGCTTCCTGTGGGCCAAGTGCTATGGCCAGAGGGAAAGGTAGAAAAGCTTGTTGTTTAGAAGGGGCTGGCAGTGCAGCTCCTGAGGCCTCTGCTGCTCCCCTGGCCCACGGGCTACTCACTGCATTCTGCTGACTTGTTGGCTGGATCCAGAACCCAATCTCCCATGATGTGTTCTGTGAGTGGCCTTCGTTGCTCTCAGTCCTGGTAGGTAGAACAGCATCTCCTTGGAGGGAGGTTCTGCTCATGTCCTCCACGTGGGTGAGAGCCAGCCTTTGCAGTGGTCCCAGCTCAGCCAGCCCTGGAGCAGGTACCCCAGGGCTGTACAAGAGTCCACCACAGAGGGAAGCTGGGACTCAGACCCAAGCCATCATTGGCTGAGTGGCCTGCTCTGCCTTTAACCTGACTGTCTCTGTTGCAGAGGACACCTACAGCTCTGAGGAGATTGTGGACCACCAGCTTGTCCACCTGAGGGTCATGGACACCGCGGACCTGGTAACATTACCCTCATTAAAGCTGAGAGTCAGTGTAACCTTCTGAGAAGTCCTGGCTCCAGAGTGGGGTCGGGTGAGGGGACTCAGATGGGGATTTGTATTCCTTTTATGAAATAGTTTGCTGTGTGACCCTAAATGAGGCTCTGACCTCTCTAAGCCTGAATCACTTCATTTGCTAAATGAGAAGGGATGGGGCCTGGGGAGAGCTGATGATTGCAGGCATCAGCTCTGAGATGCTGTGCTCGAGGACTTGATGCTTGTGTATACGTGGAGCCAGGTGCATGCATATGTTTACATAGAGGCTCCTCTCAACCCAAGTTCCCTCCAGTACATACATCTCCCCTGTGTTTTCACTATCTCCTGCCAAGGCCAGATGCCAGTTATTCTCAGAAGCCAGAGGGGCACCTTGAATCTGACCTAAAACCAGCAATGCCCGGAGACAGCCAGGTCTCTGTAGGGGCCATACTAGAGTCTTGGCTCTGTGCCCCAGAGGTCAAGGTCTCCATGTCTCTGACTGGGTGGTGAGAGGCAGGCTCATGAAACAATGTCTCCTTTCACACCAAGCCAAACCCACACTCAAGTGCCCTTTTGACAAAGGCTCTGCTGGGGAACAATATACAAAGACCTGGGAAGTGGGGAGGTGGGATAGAGTAGCTCAGGTGAAGGCCTTTACCTCCTCTGACCTTGACCAGGGCTTTGCTCCTTTGCCCCAGGACACCCCCAGGAATTGTGAGCGCTATCTGAACTGGGCCCACGCCTTCCTGGTGGTATACAGCATTGACAGCCGGCAGAGCTTTGAGGGCGGCAGCAGCTACTTGGAGCTGCTTGCTTTGCATGCGAAGGAGACGCAGCGCAGCTACCCCGCTCTGCTGCTCGGCAACAAGTTGGACATGGCCCAGTACAGGTAAGCATGGCAGTTTGTCCCACATCTGCAGAGTTCACTTTCCTCATTTGTGAAGGCCCAGTGTGATGTTCAGGGATTATTTGGCTGCTAAGAACAGTAATAGTGGATTTAGATAAAAGGGATGTATTGTAAGGGTAGGTGAGTGTGGTCTTCTAGGCAGCCAAAGACAGGAAGGGAAGAGCTTAGGGTCAACACAGGGGGTGGACACTGAAAGTCAGAAGAGAGACCACTCCTTCCATCCTCACGGGGCTCTGTGATCTCTCTTGGCCTCACCCTTTCTTGCTGTGTCTATATGACCTTCTGTTCCCACTCGCTGCAGCTGGCTGGTCATTCAGTGCCCAGTTCCAATTCCAAGAAGAGAGGGTCTGATTGGTTTCCTGGGTCAGGTGTCAGCTCTGGTCCAACCAGCTCTTGCTTCACCAAAGTATGGCCCCCAGGCTCCCTCCCCCAGCTGGATGTGCTGAGGGCAGGTTCTTCTAGAAAGTGTTGGACTTGAATCAACAATCAGAGATTGGGCCAGAGGGCAAATTATCACCAAATCCGCAGCCATATTTTGCTTGGCCAGCACAGTATTTTAGAAGACCTGAAATTGGAATGCTATGAGGCAAGGCATGCTCTCTAGCTGACCACAGGCCTCGCCACTCCCCATGGCTTACCTCCACCCACTCCCCACATTCAAGTTGCCTGTCTGGCCCCTGACACATTTGAGACTGTGATGCCTACACTTGATAAGTAATCCCACTGGCCTTCTCCAGCACTGATATTCGTCCTGTGTGGCCACTGCACCTGTG
This sequence comes from Lyroderma lyra, assembly GCA_004026885.1. Taxonomy (NCBI): domain Eukaryota; kingdom Metazoa; phylum Chordata; class Mammalia; order Chiroptera; family Megadermatidae; genus Lyroderma; species Lyroderma lyra. The sequence continues at coordinate 200,985 of PVJL010000662.1, forward strand.
AGGTATGGCACCTTCCACCAGCCTTCTACCCATCCCTCCCTGCTCATGGTCAGTCACTCTTGCTTCCCCAGGCCCCAAAGGCATATTCACTGGTGGTAGCAAGGAGGGGACCTTTTGTTTAGAACAGGTTTGATGGTCAGTGGGAAAAGGGGGACCTCAGTAGAGGCCTTCAAAGGCAGGCAGTCCCTCAGACCCAGACAAATTCCACCTCAGGAAATGAGGGAAGTTGTGTGATCTTAAAGCCAAAAGGAATAACAGAGCCACCAGAGCCTAGAAACGGGTCAGAACACTGGATTGTGATAAACCCGTTTTCAATGTTAAGGAGAAAAACTAGACCACTCTTTTTTTATCCCAGTCTTTGCCAAGGGGATTATCTAAAAATGGTTTGGGGACAAATAACAAGAATATGGGCTCAAATAAAGCGGCATCACTTCCCTAAGAACATGTCGTGACAATTTATTCCCACTTCCTTCTCTGGTTGGGTCCCGAGGTTAGTGGATCAGGATTCAATGGGCACAGTAAGCCTAACTTTTAGCTAAGCATTGATCAGTGTCTTCCATGATTGTCTTGCAGCTAAAGGGTAAAATATAGTTTAGAGGGGTGGTTCCCAAACCACTGGTAAAATTCTCCCCAGGCTGCAACAAAAGAAGAAAAGGGGTAGCATTACATGCCTGTTCAGAGTTCCCTGGTGGTGCAGCGGCTTGAGGCTTTGGCGCTGGTGCTGTCAGCGCTGCGGCCTGGGTTCGATTCCCGGCCAGGGAGCTGCCCACATCAAAAAAACAAAAACAAAAACAAAAAAACATGCCTGTGTTACTCCTTCACACACATGCGTGCATACATGGGGTCCTTGTTTCTGAGAATGTATTATTCAAGCCCCACACTGACAGAGTTTCAGATTCAAGTTTATCATAAAAGTAAATAATTTAAATATTCTTTCAAAAGGAGTCCCTCAGGAAGTGGTGAGCTTACAGACAGGCCACCAGCCCTGGGTGGGAGCATGACGAGGTGCCCCGTCCCTGACCCTTTTGGTCATGCTCAGTCACACTCTCCATCTGGTACCCGCCCGGGCAGCTAGCGCGCTCCCAGGCCTCTGCTCCTGCCAGTGAACCTCAGCTCAGAAACCTGTTCCCCCTATCCTGGTGTTTCCTCTCATTCCATGGGCTGTGCCATTGTCTTCAGGAGGGGTGGGTGAGGCAGCTCAGTGGGGGCTGGTCAGGAGGACTCAGTAACTGGAACCTTGGCTTCAAGATCTCAGGGACCCCCCTCCCCTGTTCCTTCACTCTCTGGGCAGCAGACCTCACGAGGAACTAGTCTTTGTCTTCTCTTCTCACCTGGATTCCCACGGCTTCCGGCTCAGAAACTTTCAGGACCTCCCCAGTTACAAATGCTCGATCGCATCATCCCGGGAGGTCGTATAGGACCAAGCTGGGAATGGGTGCTGCTCCCTCTCTCCTTGTCCCCATCGTCCCCACGAAAGGTTGTCATCCTTGCTCTCTCTTGCCCTTCCCCTGGGCAGGCAGACAAAACTCCCTACGAGCCCTGAGATCTCTGCCAACCACAGGCTTCCTGAGTGACCTCAGCCCTCCAAGCCTCTGTAGACACTGGTCTCACATCCCTCAGTCCAAACTGCTGCCTTTCTTTAGAGCTGATCCCACAGGCCAGGGCTGAGGGTTGCTCATTTCCTGACCCAGGACCCATGGGAGGGGAGAGGAGAAATGGGGCTGCAAATGGCCGTCTTCTGCTGGCCATGGGCATGGTATAGGCAGGGACTTTGGGCCAACTTCTCCCTTACCCTCAACCTTGTTCCTAAATTCTGGCTTTGGTGACATCAGCCACTATTTATTGAGCACTGACTTTGTACGAGGTACTGTGCTAGGCACTCAACATAAATCGTCTTTCTTAATCCTCTTAACAACTCTGAAAGGCAGATGTCATTATGCCATTTTACTGATGAGAAAACTGAGCCTTGGAGATGAAGATGACCTAGGTCACTGAGCTAGTAAGTGGGGAGCTGGGTGTTGGCTCAGGCCTGCCTGACTTGGATGCATGTTCCTGACCCTACCTCGCTCTGCTTCCCCACCAGGCAGGTCACAGAGGCAGAGGGCACAGCCTTGGCAGGCAGGTTTGGGTGCCTGTTTTTCGAGGTCTCTGCCTGCCTGGACTTTGAGCATGTGCAGCATGTCTTCCATGAGGCAGTGAGGGAAGCACGGCGGGAGCTGGAGAAGAATGCCTTGGCCCGGCCCCTTTTCATCTCCGAAGAGAGGGCCCTGCCCCACCAGGCCCCGCTCACCGCACGCCATGGGCTGGCCAGCTGCACCTTCAACACACTTTCTACCATCAACCTGAAGGAGATGCCCACCGTAGCCCAGGCCAAGCTGGTCACTGTGAAGTCATCTCGGGCCCAGAGCAAGCGCAAGGCACCCACCCTGACCCTATTGAAGGGCTTCAAGATTTTCTGAGGGTCCCTCCTGAGGATCCCAGGCTTGGAGGCTGGGCAGGGCTGAAGGATGGTGGCTAACTTCTCGCCACGGGCTTTTCCTCTGATGGAACAATAGCCCGTGCCTTCTGGTGGACAGCTGGCCCCTGCTCTAGCACCAAGGAGTGTCCAATACCAAGTTGACTGTGTGAGCTGGAGGGACAGGCAGGAATGCTGCTTCTATTTCCTCCAGGGCCTTGGTTTCCTTAGTAACCACCGCATTCCCCTGACTTTGAAGTCAAATAGCCACTGGGACAACCCAGACCCCTGGGGACAGCTTTACGTGGGAGGAAATTGCTGTGACCATTGTGGTGTCACCCCTTCCTGCTCCAGCTCCAGCCAAGCCAGATGTGCCCCCGAGTGGACAGTTCCTGGTGGACAGTTTCTGGCGGCCCTGCGTGAGTGTCGGCCTGAGAACATCCTGCAGGAGGGACCGCCCTGAGGTCCTTGTGCCACCTGGTGGATGAGAAGGGCAGGGCAGCTGCAGGTTTTGGAGGACTGGAGCCTGGCCCTCCCATTGTCTTCTGGCCTCACAGAATCCCCAGGCAACAAGCCCCACAGCTTATCCAAGTAATATCTAGTTTAAATAACCCTATGGGACAGCCTGTAAGAAGCAGTCACAGGAAGGGCTGTTTCTAGTACTTTGCCTCTCAGTGAGGATAAAAGGCAGGGGCTGTGAGTTGTCCAGTGCAGCGGGCCTCTAGCATTTTTCACCAGAAGGCAAGGCCCCCTTATTTTCCCACCTTAAATTAGGACTGTGTCCACAGATCTTCAGGACCAGCCTCCTCCAGTGTAAATGGTTCAAACCTGTAGAACAAAGCTGTTCTCTCCAGTGACAATGGCCAGGACTCCAGGGAACCCACAACTGGCATCAGACATCCAGTGGGCAATATCATCAGCCTGCTCAGGGCTCACAGGTAGAAACACAGTTTTCTGTTTGTAGTCTAGCAGGACCCTGTAGCCTTGGTAATCGGTCTGAGTGTTCAAAGTCTTTTGGAAGCTAGAACCTAAAGCAGTTTTGGTTCATAAAGCAGATTTCTGTGTAAATTAATTGGAGTCAACGCCACAGTTTAAACCATGACACTGTGGCACAGACACCAGTTAGGACACTCCCTTGGGACCCCATGGTGAGTAAGAGAAGGGTCTCAGAGGCAGGGAGATCCATAGTTTCCTAGCCCCGTTTACCACGCCCAAAGGAAGTCTTTCAGGGACCCTCAGCAGATCTGCAGATAAAGGGCTCTGGTGGGAACAAGGGGTGGGAAAGGGATTCTGAGCCCAGAATCCTGCCCTTACCCCCACAGCCGTTCCAAGAGCTTGATTTGAAAACAACAGCCTTCAGCCCTAGTCTATAGACACAGAAGCTGAGGTCAAAGGAAAGCTGTGAACCCAAGGCCACCTGAGGAGTCCTGGCCAAGCTTCCTGACCCACGGGCTGCCTATGGGTTTTGCACTTTTGCTCCAAGCCACTGCGTGGACCCCCACCATTTGAACAAACTATGCAATTCTAACTGCCCATATCCAGAAGCATTTTAATAAAAGTATTTTTTTTTTAAATAACACAATCTTAGTTTGATGGCAATTCTTTCATTTTTATCTAGTAACAACATGGGGACACTGCTCTGCATTCTCACTGGCTCTCAGATTCTTGTGGATTTGGTGGCTCATCCCTCTCTTTCAACTCAGTTTCCACCTGGGCCAAATTTGGCTTTTCTGAAAGCAAAGTCTCTCGTAGAATGTTCAAACTGTTGTCATCTTTGGTTCTGGCCTCAGCCAGGTATAGGACTTCTGGAGTTTGCTTTTCCGGTGGCAGCACCTTTTGGTTTCTGGGAGGAGAAAGAACACTGTTGAATGTAAGTTCTCTAATTCTTTGAGCTGGGGCACTGAGTGCTTGGGGCAGGACTGGGTCTCCCAGACGGGTCAGATGGTTTGCGGGGAGAATCTAGCAGGCAGTTCTAGGAACTGCTGGGGGAGAAAGCCGAGATGGTTCGATGTTCTTTCAGCGGAGACACAGCTTCTTATTTTCTGTACATCTCTCACCAAATCCTCATTGCCACCTGTGAGCTCAACTATGACTGCTCCTCCTTACCGACGCAACGCAGCGTGGCTCAAAGAATGCAAGAGCTCCAGCGTGCACACATCACACCCCAGCCCAAACACCTTCAATTGCTCCTCACCTCACACCTCCTTCACCATCAATGAAGGCATTCATGATCAGCCTTCCTTCTAATAACTTCCCTAAAGGTCCTCCCTCTGACAACTTTTAATTCAAGGGACACTTTCTGGCCATAGTGGAGGGACCCAGCTGCAGTTCGAGCTGACTGCCCAGATAATCTGTTTGGGCCATAGAGGGAGCAGCAGCTCAGTGTCTGCTGCTCCCACACACAGCCACCTTCTCTCTGAGTTGACCTTGCTGAGGGGGATGCTTCCTGACAGGGTGAGACACATAATCACTTTAAAGGCGACACCTCTCTGGGTCTTTCTATACCCTGCAACCAGAATGATCTTGCTAAAACATAAACCTTTCATGTGCCTGTACAAAGCCCTTCTCTGAATGCCCATGAGCTAGAACCTGAACTCCTTAGGATGGCCCCCTGGGTGTGTACACTCTGCATCCGGCCACCCCTTGTCCTCCTTCACCCGTCTTTCCCTGCCCTCCTTACACTCCAAGCGGCAGCCACACAGGCCATCTTCTTCCCACCTCAAGCTTGGTGCCTGTTGTCGTTTGGTCTGGTAGGCTCCCACAAACCCACCCTCCCTCTCTTTGCCCTGAAGACTCCAGCTCCTAGCTCCTACAACACTCCTTATAATCCCACAGTCATCTGTCACTCTGAACTACAATCATCTATCTCCCCACCAAACTGTAAATTCCATAAAGCTGGGGCTGAATCTATCTTGATCACTACTGTGGCGTGGCCTGTTAGCACAGAGCTTGGCACAGAGCAGGTGCTCAGCTCTTACCTGTGGAATGAATGGTCAAGGGAGCCATAACAGTTCATAAAGACTACTTCTCAATATAAACTATGTGGGGTGTTCCTTTTTGACTTTATAGCAGAACTGTGAGGAAGATTCATAGATGATATAAAATATAGCATAGAAGAAAGAGCACAGAGGTTAGACCAACCCTTCCATGGGTGCTCAATGACCTTATTCTGTACAACAGGAACAAATAACTTGTGCCTGCCCCACCTTACAGAGCTAGCTTGGAGATCAAATGAGAGAATGTGAAGTTACTTTTAAAATTATAAAGCATTATACAGATTTGAGGAAGGAATTCTCATTATTGTTTCAGTTATTGTTAGTGATGACTGATGGGTAGGTATACAGTAATTGTGAAATGAATGAATGATGAATTAATTAATTAATGGGGATGAGTGAACCAGGCATTTATTGAGCGATTGCTAAGACCAGACACTATGCCAGTTGCTTGGGAAAACAAAGTTGAGTCAAATGTGGTCCCTGCCCTCAAGGAGCACTCAAACATTAGACCTGAAATCATCCAGACAATTTAACCAAATGCCACTGCCCACATCCTACCCCAGACCCTTTGTGTCAGAATTTTCAAGGTGAAGGACAGCATTTCATATTTTTTTATATTCCTTCTCAGGTGATTTTTTTTGTGCATCCAGAGTTAGGGTATCATCATTATAAAAATGTTAGAATTACCCCAGGAGCCTCTACCTATCTCAGGTCTCTGTCTGACTTCTGCATTTGAACTTGGAGCAGGGCAAGTCTCTCCCATATAATAGCATCTCTAACTCTGCAATAGCCCCCACAATCTTAGGAGGAAGAAATTGGTTATTACCACCATTCATAAAAGGAGAAGCTAGTTCTGACATACTAGTATATTGCCCTGCTGGCGAGAGGCAGAGATGGAATTTAAACCCAGGCCTGTGTGAGTCCAGAGCCAGAGATGCTGACCTCTGAGACATACCAGCCCCTGCCCTATTCACTAGGGCCAGGGGGTGGGAACTGGGCACAGTTGCTAGTTTTTCAACAGCTTTGGGTTCTCAAATGACCCTGAAGGCTGCAGTTTGCTGTCTCCAAGGGTGGACAGCCAAGGCCCATAGATGATTTCCCTGGGGAGGACAGGGCCCCCACCCTCCAGAAGCCACCCCGAGACCAGCTCCTCACCTGTTTGCCTTGATGCTCCTGTCCAGGAGGACGATGCTTATGATGACCACCATGACCATCAACACAAAAATGGAAATATTCCAAGGAGATGCTGGGGAGGGACACACAGGACAGAGCCTTGAGGAGGGGCTGGGTGCCCCTCAGACCCACTAACAGTTGGGGTCAGACCCAGACACAGCTCCCAGCATCAATTGTCCCCTGCTGTTAATAGAGACCCTAATTAAGGGGAAGATGAGCCCCCTGCCCTGCGGGAACTCCAGTGGGGTGGGGGGACACCAGTGATAGTGACAATCTCTGCTATGGAGCAGCCCTAATCTAATGGGGGACAGCACTCCAGTTGGATAATAGTGGGGTGGGGGTCAGGTGGGTCAAGATAAATTTTACAATTTTACAATCTTCAGAGTTTTCCCAGGGACTGGTGGTGTGCGGTGCAAGGAAAGGAAGAGAAGGAGGGAACGAGAGAGGGAGGGAGGGAGGGAAGGAGGAAGGGGTGGCAGTTAAACTGAATTCAACAGCTACCCACAGACAATGCATAAAGTGACTGATCTGAATTTGGATAATCAAGAGCTCGCCACACGGTATCAAAGTGAGGTTTTGCATTGTTGTCCCCTCTACCAGGACTGTTTTCCCCCCACATGACCCGCACAGCTGATTCCTTCACCTCCTGCAGGCTTTGTTCAGGTGTCAGCTGCTCAGTGAGGCCCTCCTTGGCCACGTTACCTGCCCTTGCTGCATACTTCCTATTCCCTGTCTCTGCTTAATTTTTCTCATTTGTTCTCTGAGTCCTAGAATCCAGAGAGTAACAAAATGCCCCTGTGCAACTCATCACCAGCACACTATGCATTTGATTGGTTGTTTTGTTTATTTTCTGTCTCTTTCACTAAAACATATGCTCCGTGAGGCAGGGATCTTTGTTACACTACAGTAACCCCAATGCTGAGACCAGTGCCTAGTGCACAAAAGGAACTTAATAAATATCTGTGAATGATTGGACAGATGAGTAAACGGATGACCACGCCCTGTGAAAAGGAGGGTAAGGTTCAGCTACACCCCTCTGGGTACTGAGACCCCATCAGCCTTGTCCCTGCCTTGGAGGAAATGTGCAGCCTGCCGTGGATGAGGAGGTGACCGTGTGTGGAGGGGTAAGGGCTCCAGCCAGAGTCCACTGTTTGTGTTTTGTGTTGAGAGCATACATACCCCAGATAATGGTTCCCCACCACTTACCATCTTCTACCCGAAAAATCCAAAGCATTTCTTCCAGCAGCTCCTGAGGCACCACAGTGCCAGCTGGGATTTCAGTAACCCTCTCACTGTAGTCCATGCCCAGCTCCTGGTTGGGGTACATTTCTGACAATAACGTCTTGGGCCCCTTCACCCGCAGCTGCCCTCGTGGCCTCCTGCGTTCTGATTCCTGAGTAAAGCCCTGCAGATTTCTGGAAACAAAGCAGAGAGCATGACTGGGTATCCCACCCCAGCTGGACCCCCTTTTCCTGCCCAAACCCAGCTCTCTTCTGGCCCAAAGTTACAGAACAAGCACAGACTGACTCCAGAGCAGGTGCGGCCTGGAGAGGCAGAGACCATAAAAGTGGGAATCTCTTAAATCTTTATTAAAACCTATCGCATATGGGGAGGAGCACCGACCTGAGAGTGAGGAAGACTGGCTCTCGGGTGTGGGAGACACCTATTTTTGCATCCCCACTCAGCTTCTCCTTGACCTCATTCCTTAGCAAATTGTCCCATCCCTTGCCTGTGATTTTTATGTGGAAGTCAGTCACAGGATCCTATCTCCCCACGTGACCAAGGTTGGGCCTGTCACAGTCTCTTTGCTGGAGACTGGCATGCCATGACTCGGCTGAGAATCAAAGTGCTGTTGAGAGCTGACAGCTCCCTTTCCTCAGCAACCCTCTGATAACTTCTTTCTTCCCCAGACATGTTATCAGAATTGTTTTCTGTTGTTTGTAGTGGAAGAACCTAAATCCATGCTTCCTGGCCAAATAATCCCTTCATTAATGTGAGGTTGTTTCCATCCCCAGAAAGCAAAACAGGTGAAGCTACCTGTGTTTACCAAGTCTCAGTCAGCTCTTAAGACCTAGTAATAGAAAATAATAAATACTTGGATGTGGGAGTTCCCTGGTGGTGTAGTGGCTAAGGCTTTGGCACTGGCAACACTGTGGCCTGGGTTCGATTCCCAGCCAGGGAACTACCCACATAAAAAAAAACAACAACTGGATGTTGACACAAGACCAAACCACTATACCAAGTGATCAGAACAAAGATTTCATAGACGTCTGTGGGAACTCAATATACAATAGAGGTAGCTCTACTAACTGGTAGGGAAATGAATCATTTAGTAGAAGTTGTCAGGAAAACTGGCTCCCTGAATGGAGAAAAGACTAGATGTACATCTAACAAGCAGCATATACAGAAACAGATTCCATAATCAAGGGCCTACAAGGAAAAATACAAAATTTTAAAAACTGAGGTAAGATATCTTAAAACTGTAAAAGCTCAAATAATTCAATTACAACAAAAGACCGATTAATTTGATTATATCAAAAATAAGGTTGTCTGTTCAATGAAGGATACCATCAATAAAGTAACAAACACCTTTCTGATTGGGATAAGATGCTTGCATTGCTTAAAATCAAGAAGAGGTTGATATCTAGAATGTACAAAGAATTCTTAAAACTTAACAAGAAAAAGATGGGAACCCTATAAGCGGGTGAAGATCTAAACGGGCAGTTTACCAAATAGAAAATCCAAAAGGATAGTGAATATATGAAAAAATACTTGGGAGTTCCCTGGTGGTGTAGTGGCTAAGGCTTTGGCACTGTTAACGCTGTGGCCTGGGTTCATTTCCCAGCCAGGGAACTAACCACATAAATAAAAAATAAAAAAAATAATAATAATAAAAAAAGAAATACTCAGGAACCACAGTAAAAAAAAAAAAAATACTCAAACTCTTTGGTAATCAGAAGAATGAAAATTAAAATAAAAATGAAATACCACTTGACATCTATTAGATCATCAGAGTTTGAAAGGCGGATAATGCTGTGGGTTGGTGGGGCTCTGGGCCATACCCTCATGCACTGACAGGGGGAGTGTAGACTGGGCAGCCACCTAGAGAACAAATTAGTCACAGTAAGTGTGCACATCTCATGATACAACAGCTTTGCTCCTGAGTATATATAGGTATATATCCCCAAAGAAATTATCCCCAAGGACCATAAGAAGGCATGCCATTCCATTTATGGAAATGCAAAATATGTGCACACTAAACAAGATATTTTATAAAAACACATTTTTAAGAAAAGACACACATTGAACACATTATGATATTCTCTCTGGGGGAAGGGAAAAAGAGAGGAGGAACGGGGATAAAAATAACTAAAATAAAACAGGAGAAGGGTTTGAACAGACCCATCCTGAAAACATGACATGGGGCTAATCGCAGCAACAAAGGCAAAGAGAAAACGAGAGGCACCACAGAGATCTCAAGTCCCCCTGCTCTGACACTGCCTTCAGAAGAGCCTTTGGAGGCTCAGCCAGAAGCATTCAAAACAACTGGACGACAAACAGCCAAACAGAAAAACAGAACACTAGAAAAAGATTAGATTGACACCCAAGTTTTCTTCAACTCTAAATGCTCTGAGAAAACTGAAGAAAACATCTACAAATTTTGAGGGAAAACATCAACACAAATATCATGCTAACTTTTATGGAAGATCGTTCATGGGTCAAGGTGGAGATGGAAGTCAGGGAGAAAGAAAGACCTTGACTAGACATCTAAGGACTCACAAGCATACTATCTACTTACCCTTTTGAGGGACGTAAGTAAATACACTGAATAATGGACAAAGTTACAGAGATGGCTAATTGATGTGACCTTGTTTCTAGCTCCAACAGGCTGTGCAGAGCACTTACTAAGGGGGTGTGACTTTCTGCCCAATCTTAGATGCAGGAATGCCTGGATTAATTAGTAACATTGGCTATAGGCTCCGTATTGCTTATGCAGAGCCCCCCACCACACACCCACAAAGTAAAGAATGTGAAGATGGGAAAAACAAACACCGACTACCTCTGGGGAGGTGGATGGGGCCTGGATACATGGGAACACTTTGAACACTTCTGTGTTGTGTACGTTTCTCATGAGTTCACACTACCTTCATGAAAACAATACATGGAATTACATTTTTAAGATGTATGTGTTTTTGTATGTATATTTTAAATGTATATATTTTGAATATTTGTATTTTCAAATGTGTATGCTTGTATATTGTACAAGGGCAGGCTGATATTTTGTTTCCACAATTATATTTTTTGTTACATTAGGCACATCTGAGTATAACCAGTCCTATGCAGTCACATGGTATCTCTTCTCCATCATCATTGACCTTGCACACACAGACACTTACTTACATTTTTCACCCAGTACACATCAAAATGAAGGAGTGTTCAGACATTTGGTTCAAACAATGCTGTTATTGAATTTTTTTTTTTTTTTTTTTGAGCATGTGGGGAGGTAGTTCCCTGACTGGGAATCGAACCCAGGCCGCAGCATTGACAGCGTCAGCGCCGAAGCCTTAAGGCACTACACCACCAGGGAACTCCTGTGTTATTGAATTCTTAACAGTGGAAAAAGTTCCTCCAATATTTTTGAAAAAGAAAGTGAGGAGTTCTTAAAGATCATTACAGGTGATGAAACTTGGGTCCATCTTATGACCCTGAGAACAAAAGACAGTCCATGGAATACCGATCGCCGTGTTAAGAATGATACAGTCCAGTACTGAGAGGCAGCCCTCCCTGATTGTGTTAGATGCCACAGAAACAAAGACATATTTCCCTCAGAACACCTGTCCAATTTCCTTTAAGAGTGAGCATTGTATTAATATCCCTGCTTTTAAAAATTATTAACTAAATTTCATGACTTATTTGGATTTCCGGTAATGCCTTTTTCCTGTCCCAGGATATCATATTGCATTTAGTTGTCCTGTCTCCTTAGGCCCCTCTGCAAGATTCCTGCATTTTAAACAGGGCTTTCCATCTGCCACTGGGCTGTGATTCCTACCAAAAACCCTGGGCTACCCATCCCTGTGGGAAGTTGAAGACACTCACCCTGGATCCCAGGTTCCTGGGGCCTGCCTGATCTGCTGTTGGGAGCGGCACTGATTTCTGTGTCTTCTTCCTCCTCTTCTCACAGGAGCACTGGATGGTCTTTGCACTTGAGTGCTGTGTAAGGCTGTCAACTGGGGGGCAGTGCTGCAGAGCCTATGGCAGCCCAGCCCATCTGGTAGCTCAGCTCTTAGCACACACCCAGGCCTGGAGCCTTCTCTGTTACTCTGGGGTGACTGACCTCTTGAATGAGTGGCCTCAGATGGCAAACAGGCTCCACCCAACCTTCACAATTTGGAAGAACCAGGAGCCCAGTACTTTCCTTCTTATGTGTTGACTCTTTTGCCAGCCCAGGGGAATGGGCTGGGGAGGACTCTCGGTCTGAGGACTCCATCCCTGCAGGCAGATATGTGGTATATGCACCCCAGGCTTCTATCTCCTGGTATTATCAATATTTAACCACAGAGCAGGGAGCCAAGGTTGGCCTTTTACAGCCTGTGCTTTCTCACAGTAAAGGTCATGGCCTTGTATGAATTCCTCACAAGAAGCTATAAAATAAAACCTTTAGAGGGCTAGGGGTGGGGCAAGTCAGAGCAAGTGAGGATGTGTGAGTGATCCAGAAAGGAGGCAGCAGGCCTGGGGGAGCAGCACTGAGAGGGGGGGCTTGGTAGGGAAGAGGGATCCAGGTGCTCCTCCCACCAGGCCAAACACATTCAGTTCTGCTCATCGATGTGCTCTCGGCTCTCCCGCCTGCTGGCTCCGTGCGTCTCCAACATCCTGGGAGTTGGCTCAGCAAGGAGTGAGGTGTCCGTTTCATAAATGAGGTAACAGAGGTTGGATGGGGTCAGGTGACAGGTACAAGTTCCTCTAGGAGTTGTGCGCTGGTCAAAATTGTGGACACGACAGCATGGTACAGAGGAAAGGAGACCCAAGTGGGAACCTAGAGGCCTGCATGGAACTCCAGCAACTCATTATTTTGTAACTCATTCATTCATGCATTCATTCATTCAGTAAAATATTATTTGAGCACTTACTAAATAGATAAATGGTAAATAAGACAGGCAAGGACTCTGCTCTCCTGGAGCCCACACTCTGGGAGTGGGAGTGGGGGTGGAAGAGGACAAACAGGCAACAAAATGTAAGTAAAAATGTAAATAAGGTAATTTCAGCTAATGGCAATTTCTGTGAATAATTTAAACAACAAAACAATATAGAAAGAAATGGGTAGGGGAGCTATGATTATCATAAAACAAGGAGTTAATCAAGCAAAGACTTGGCACAGCAGGTACAAAGGCACTGAAGAACTAGTGAGTTGATGAGTTTCAGAAACAAAAAGAAGAGTACTGTAGCTGAAGCAGGATGGTAACGGGAAGTGGCATAGAATAGAGCTGGAGGGTGCACAGAAGCAGATCTTGCGGGGCTTGTAAAACAAGATAAGGAGTTTGGATGTAATGAGAAGCCACTGGAGGGTTTTAGGCAGGGAAGTGACATGATCTGACTGGCATTTATCTAAGATCACTTGGCCTGCTGTATGGAGAGGAGTAGGGAGATATATTGGGAGGCTGTGGCATTCAGCTAGGCAAGAGTAGCAGTGGTTTGAACCGGGATGTGGCCGTGGAGATAATGAGAATTGGTCAGATAAAGGGTGCATTTGGGAGAGAAAGGCAGCTGATAGATTTCAAGAGAGAGGAACTAAACAGTAACTCTCTTAAGCACAAAAGGAACTCAAAAGGTGTTTATTGGCTTCTATAACTTGCAAGAGGAGGGTGGAGCTGACCTTAGGGAGAGCTGGAACCAGGAGCCTGAGGATCCTTAGCTCTTTCTCTCTCTAGCTCTCTCCCTGCTTCTCTCTGGGTATCAGGCTCATTCCCACAGGCTGGCCATCTTCAAAGTGCAGAAAGTCCAGGCTCACACCCTTTTTGCTGGAGGGGTGTGGGCCTGGACTCTCTGTACCTTCAATGCCAGTTTGGCAATTTCTGGGGTAAAACTTGAGTTGTCCTGGCCTGGGTCATGTACCCATGTTTTGGATCAGTTGTTACGGCCCAGGGTAAGGTACCATGGATGACCAGGTCAATCATGACTATCAGGTAGCCAGGAGAGAAAGGTCATGAGCTGGATAGCCACTTCAATGTGGGTCTCTGAAGTGACCCCTTGACCAGAATCCTTCCTGTGTGACTTAGAGGAGAGTCATGGGGCTCTTAAAGGGGATGTCCTTCTTAAGAGGAGCCTGCCCTACCCCAAATTCTCCACTCTTTGCTTGTTTTCTTCTTTCTTCTCTTACCCCGATTTGCTCCACTCCAGCTTATCCAATAACTATTATTCTGTGCCTGCTATGTGCCAGGCATTATGTTAGTAATAAGCAATCGCAGGCATTGGTCCTGACCTCATAAAGATTTCAGTCTGGTGGTTAAGCCAGAGATCACATGATTTTGACAGCTGTGAGACAAGTGCCACGAAGGAAATGCACACACAGAGATGGCACATATTACCAAGCCCTCCCTTCCTCATAGCTTCAAATGTCATTTCTGGACAAACCAATTCTACTTTAGAATCTCCTTTCCTAATGTCTCTAGTCCCTTGTCTCCCTGCCTGGAAGGTGGTGAGCATTTAGCCATGCAGGGGAGTGAAAAGGGCTTTAGGCTTTTTCCTACTGTTCCAGTATCTGCCACTTCATAATTCTTCTAGTCTCAAATTAAATGTCATCTTGTCAGGGAAACCTTCAGTTAAGAATTGTGTTTGGCTCTGGGTAATAAAGACCCAATTTGAATGGTTTAAGCACATAAGGGTTTATTTTATTATTTTTTTTAATTTCATTTTTTTGTATGTGGATAATTCCCCGGCCGGGAATCGAACCCAGGCCCCAGTGCCGACAGCGCCAGCGACGAAGCCTTAAGCCACTGCACCATCAGGGAACTCCAGGGTTTATTTTCTCATATAGAAATTTCAGAAGTAGCCACTTTCTGATGTCAAAAGCTCAAGGACATCAGGGTTGATATTTCTGAGATTCCTTCATGGTCCCAAGAGGGCTGATGCAGCCTCTGACATTATGTCCAAGCTCCAAGCAGAAAAAAAGAAAAAGAAGAGGGCAAATAGATGTGGCCATAAGGTATGATGGACAAATAGCCTGCCAGAGAGTAAATCCAGACAACAGGTTAAGGACTGACAGCCCCAAGTGCTTCAAGATGGTAGAGACTTCTCTGTATTTCCAGGTTAGCCTGTTCTGCTCCCTGGGTTGGGCCACCCATCCTCAGCTGATGCCAGGATGGGTGAACACACCCTTGGCTAGTTATTTGTTCTAACTTTCATTTTCACAAGCATCACTGACACTCAGAAGCCAATTTAATGATGCAATTTGAACAATAATCATGTTCCTGGTAGCACATTCCTGCCTCAGTAGATAAAACTTCCTGGAAAATAAAATTGAAGTGGCGACGTAAGAAAAGATAACACATAGGATCAGAGATACATGCTGCAGTTGTGCACTGCAACTTCATTTAAGATGGTTAAAAATAAAAGCTCCTAAATGTCCAGCATATTTGAAAAAGATAGGACAATCAAGCCCAAAATTATTGGTGCTTAAGCACTGATTTGATGCCTCCACCTGCAATGGAGTGGTTGACAGGAAGGATGGGTGGGAAGCCGTCTTTACACTGAAGTAAAATAATCTCCCTAATCAAATGCTTTTTCAACAGACACATAGTTTCCTGGAAGCCTTTCAGGAACATGCGCTAAGTATTGAAAGCTTGGGCAGAAACTGGTGTGAAATAATGAAACAAAATACGTACATTTGCCATAAAATTTTATTCTGCAGCTACCACCTTCATCCCTTTCATTTTATCGAAGCATTTGAGATTTTCTATGCCATTGACCCTTCTTTAGAGTATTTAATTCTTTCTATGTCTTTGACCCCCTGCTCCTGGTTATAGTATAACCAAATACCTTCTTCAGTCTCTGAGTAAATCAAAGTCCAAGAGCAGAATGAAATCAAAGTCTATCAGCCCTTTGTTTTAATTATATGAAGTACTTGAAGCTTAATCATTCTCATACACAGCACTCTGAATTGCCTTGTCTTGAAGAGAAATAGCTCAAAAATGTGTTTGAGAAATGTCAAACAATTTAGTAGATCAACATTGTGTGTTAATTTTTCTGACTTTTGTTGCTCCCACCTTTCACAAGCAAGTTAGCATTCTTTGAGGGAATGTAGGTAGCACACAGTGAGTCCCAGTGCTATAGAAAACGTTTTAGACAGTTTAGTTAGAACTATTTTGTTAATCAAAGTTTTATTACAATCTTGCTGTGAGGGGAAAGACCTCTGATAGTTCCAGTTTCGAAATTCACTTTTGTGAATAGTTAGGTAATCACTATTAAACTAGATTTTTAAAAAATGTTTGATTATAAGATCACTAAGATTCTTGACTAATGTCAGCTGGGTGGGTGGGTGATTAGTTTTCCAGAACAAGTCTTAATCCTCTTAAAGTTTATCAGAAAATTTTCTAAGCATTTTTGCCAGGAACGATTTCTTTCCAGAAGGAATTTGTGAATTACATCATTCATAAAGAAAAAAATTTCCGTCCTGAATCAGATTTGGAACAATTTTTCTGAAAGCCCTTCTTTTTGGCTCAGATAATTTTAAAAGATGTCTCTTTGTCAAAAAGAGGACTCTACATTAATTTTTCTTGCCTAGTGGATCACTTTTTACATTTTTTAACAAATGGAGGCAAATAGTCATATAAAACCTACACAGTCACTGTTGCCAGAGTTTTGTTTTGTTTTGTTTTGTTTTGTTTATCCACATTGATATTATTTCTTTATTAAACAAAATCCTTCATGGCTGAAAGCTTTTCTGAAAGAAAAGTTTTATTGGGCCGTACCCTAGCTGGTACGGGCCAAACATAGCAGCCATCCCCCCATTTCACTAAAGACCCCTTTTCCTTGTTCTTTAGCTCTTAGTTTCACTTTTTTCTAGTCCAAAGTCTTAATCGCTTTCCCTATCAATTTTCTCTGGCTCCCCACCCTGAGCAACAGATTTTCCACCCTGAAACCACTCAGTGACAAGGGCTTTAAAACCTATTTCTCTGGTCAATGCCTTTAAACTACTAATTGAATTAATTTCTCCTAATGTAGAAACCATCAGGATACTAGCGATGCCCCAACAAGGCTTCCAGCCCATCTCGACAAAGGAGTCAACATGGCACATCTTGAGACCCCTGCCCCTTTAGATCAGATAGGGTGAGAGCTCCGTGGATCCCCAATAGGTAGGGACAACGACCATTTTCAGCAGGAAGCAGATACAGCCCCTCAGCTTCCCATGGAGATTTGTGGGGATCAGGTCTCTCAAGAGAAAGGCAGATAGAGTAGGGGAAATCTCGGGACCCCTCCCATGAGACTCGCCCTGCTGGAATAGTCCACGCCTTGACGCCACCCTGTCCCTAGTAATCCCTGCCCCAGGGTAGGCAGCCACAGGGGGAAGTTCCAGGCAAATACAGGGAAGTTAGAGGGCACAAGAAGCCCACCAGTTTGAGCCAGTTCCTAACACCTGCGCAGTGAGAGTTACAATGACCTTCATCTCACCTGGGCCTCATTATACCATCATTGTAATGTCATACATATGCCCGGAAGCTCATTAATATCATTAGAACAGACTGAACTCTGGGAAAGTCAGGTGTTATGTAATAAGCCCCTTGTCAATCAGACTTGTCAATCAAGAGACCCCACACTCAGAGGTGTCTCCCTTGAAGACTTAGAAGAGAATAAAAAGACCAAAGCCTCGTCGATCAGGGCTCTTCAGCTACTTTCTTTGCTTGACCCTGCTCCTACTTTCTCTTCAATAAACTATCTGTTTCATCACTTGACTTTTGTGTGTGTCTCGTTCAGTTCTTTGCTTGAGATAGCAAGAACCTGGACATCGTGTCGACGAGGACACCCCATTTTCCAGTAACAGGACCTGGTCCTTTTCTGGCTATCATTTAGCTCAATAAACGGCTTTCCTTTTATAAAACTTTCAACCTTGAAAGTTTTTTGTGTAACAGGTACATAGTCCATAAGGAAGAACATTTATTGTTTCTGGATTGGTTGTGGGCAACAGTCTGGAAAGTTCATGCATCAGCAGCATGTAGTGGTTTGTGGTGGTCGGCTATTTTTTTTTTTTTATAGTTCCAATAAAATTGATTTGAAGTGTTAACATATATGCAGGAATGTGAGCAGTCTTTTCTAGGTTTTTACAGCAGGTCTGTTAACTGATTAACCTCTTCCGCTCGCCCTCTGGCCTGCTGTAATTTAGTTTAGGACATCTCAGAATTTTTCTTGTATTACTTTTAAACTAGTTTCCTATATTGGAAAGGAATTTCCAGACAAAAATCATATGGTGATTCAGTCTGGTTTTGGTAACATTTCATGCAGTTTATGAACCTGAATTATGTAAATGCTATTCTATGTGTCTAGAGATCCTTATTCTAAATTTATGTAAGTGCTTACCAGTCTCTGAGACCAGTCAAATTATGAGCTCCATTAAATGTGAGAGACTTTACTATCTTGTCAATTGCTTGTGAAGATAGGAAAAGGAACTTTTTATAAAAAGAAATACTCTTTCGCTTTGTTGATATTGTACAAGCTCTCTTGCTTAGGGGAAGTGTTGGGTAACAAACCAAAGATTTTAAGATTGATCTCTTAAGTCTATTTATGTATTTCCCTTGGTGTAATAGATTGACTATCATCAGCAAAAAGATACTTCCTTATCCCTAGGCTGCTTCTTCCTGTAGTCCCAGATTTGGTTTCCCTTTCCTGGCTCTCGACGTCTCTCAGAAGTCATGTGACCTCTCCAGTCTCTCTTCTAAGGACACCCAATCCATGCTTGCCGCTGCCTCTCCCCTGGGACGGTAAAACCTCCCAGTCTTCTGGGCGGGGCGACTCTGTTGTTTAGAACAGCCTCCTTACTTAGTATTTGTCTATCAAGTGTAAGAGCTGTAGGGATCGGGGGTGGCAAGCGAGTCCTGGTCTGTCTCCGGCGGGTGCCCTTGCAGCCCCAGCCCTGCTTTACAGAGTGGCTGGACAGATTTGGGAGTGACATCTCCTACTGAGACCACAAAGGACAGTTACAACACGGACGACCTAATCCGAATAATAACTGCTGCAGGTTCGTGAACCGCTCCGCACGTTCAGTGACTGAAAAGTTGGTGAGCAGCGCCGCCTCGCGGTTACCAAAAGGCTTCGGCTGGGTTCGCCCGTCGGTTCAGTTCCTGACCCTGGTACTGGCCAGTTGCTTGTGTATGGCAGACCTTCCCCTGGTCACATGTGGCATTGCTTCCCAGGCCACATTCAGGAGTTCTTGTGGACTGAGGCATTGGCCACCTTACCAACCAGAAACTTGACTGTTTTCCTCCTCATGCCTTGACTCCGTCTTTCCCAGGGCTCTGGCTGCTCCTCCTTTTTTGACTTTAAAAGCCAAAGGACTGATTTCTCTCTCTTTCACACACACTTAATATGTGGCGGATATCCCCACCCTTCAGAAATTATACATGGTTGGGGTCAGGTTGGGACTATAGGGAACAAGGAGAGATGTTTTCTGCTTCCTCCCATTCCCGGATCAGCTCTCTCCCCTCTCCCCCACTCCCCATCCCTGGTCATGGTTTTTTTTTGTTTTTTTTGTTTGTTTGTTTGTTTTTTCCTTTTATGTGGGTAGTTTCCTGGCTGGGAATCGAACCCAGGGCGCAGCATTGACAGCGCCAAAGCCTTAGCCTCTACACCACCAGGGAACTCCCCTGGTCATGGAATTTCTATCAAACATCTCTACTTGCTTGTCTTCTGTCCGTTTCAAAGGATACAAACCTGAAACGCAGTCATGGTTACCACCAAGCAAGTCTTCCTCTGTCAATGACACTGCTCTTGTCACCCAAACTCAGAACCTGGAGTAATTTCGTTGATTCAACGTGCACACATACTCCATTCATTAGGGAGAAGAAACTTTTTGAAACGGAACACCAGCCTAATTAGCATTATCTTGAATATCCACCTGGTATGGTCGATATGAGTATTAACTGAACTAATCAATATAAAATGCTTAGCCAAAGTGTGGCATACAGTAAATACACAATAAATATTAGGTATCATAATAGCTGAGAAGGTGACACAGAGTTAGTATATAAACGGGATTTCATTGTCTGAAAACACATAAGATTTGTTCTCAAAAGAATTCTTTTGGAAGATTGGCTAAGTCGTGCAAATAAATGTAACAAAAACCACGGAACTTGAACCCTCAAGTTCCTGTATCAGCTCCCAACACAGACGGCCACGCCTCCAAACAGACAGAGGCCGCCTATCCGGCTTCCTCCCCGGCCCTGCCCCTCGGGCCTAGCTCGCCCACGGTCACCCGGATGCGCCTGCGCAAGGTAGGCCGCCCGCGGAGGGGATGAGGGAGCTAGTGCGGCGCTGCTGGGCGTCCCTGCCAGCGGGTGGCGGCGCGGGCCGGAGGTCAAGCCCCCAGTGGCGAACGCTGGTCGGGCTCGGCGGGCCCGCTGGCGGGGAGGACGGCCAGGGCGTTCGAGTCCGCGAGAAGCCGCCCTGGCGGGTACTCTTCTTCGGCACAGACCAATTCGCCCGCGAGACGCTGCGGGCACTGCACGCTGCCAGGTACAGAGGCCGGGGCTTGGGGGGCCTGGCTGCTGAGGGCGCCGATGTCCAGCCTCTGGGGCCTGCTCCGATGGTTTGGACTCCGGTTGGGGAAAACAGCAGTGCCAGAGAGGTGTGGGCCCAGACCTCGGCATCTCTGGGCGCCCGGAAGGTGCACAGTTCCAGTCGTGTCTACACCTCGCACTCCAGGCCCTGTCTAACGGTTCCCAAGTGCCGCTCGGCGCCCCGCAGTGCCAAGCCGGTGCTAGCCGCTTTGCATACATCACCTCCGTCCAGTCCCACCACCTCCCGCCCCGTTTTGTGTGTAAGGAAATCGGAGCTCAGAAAGGTTAAATGATTTCCAAAGGCCATCAGCTGAGCTGCTTGGGACTAAAAAGGGGGTCTAACTTCAAAGCCGTCCCCTTTCCATTTCCCACTTCTGCCTCTGATTCGTCTAATTTGTACCCTCCGATCCTATGGGCTTCTTGCGAGACACATGCATCGTCTTGCACACCCATGTCTTATTCCATTGCTCCCCATCTCCTCCCTGTGTACAGCTGGCCCTAGTTTTCTGAGGTTGAAATGAGGACATAGTCCAAAAACAAAGCTTTCAAATAGATAAATTTATAAATCAGAACTCTTAGGTATACATGTTATATTTCTAAAATTTAACAAATTTAGTTTACTGGGAAAAAATTACTTGTGATCCACCCTGTCCTGAAAGTCCATGGTATATGGTTTCCCCCAGCCTCCATTTTTATTTCTCTATTCCATTTTTTCCTAATGTTCTCCCCGCCCATTACTGTCATCTCACTGCAGTAAGCCTTCCCCACAAATATTTCACAGCAGCCCTTCACATTGACTCTCTCATCAACTCCTTGTATCATTACTCCCTCCACACACTGCCCTCTGTACAGACACCCTGAAACACGCCCTTCACATGTTCCCTTTGCACACCCTCTATGATGCACTCCCCACATGCTGCTTTCCCCATATTGCCTCCGACATCTCTCACTTTATGTATCATGCATGACCCTTCTGCTGATGCTTCACTTGGCATCTCCTTTACTCCTGCATCATTAGGGCCCCCCTTATACTCCTTTTCTCATAACTCCTGAACATGTGATGCAATGCCCACTTAATAAATAAATGAACCGTCCCCACCCCAGCACTGGAATACTATGCATTAGGTAAAAAGAGTGAGGTAATTGCTATATGTACTACCATGGAATGATGCTCATGGTGTGTGTGTGTGTGTGTGTGTGTGTGTGTGTGTGTATGTGCATGTGTGTGTATTTTTTAAGTATTTGTTGTTTGAGTATGGTTATGATACAAAAAAACAAAAGACTCAGAGGATATGTAGTGAAAAGTCAATTCCTTCCACCTGTCTCCCAGTTCCCAGTTCCTCTCTTCAGAGACAGCCACTGTTTATAGTTTCTCATCTTAGAAGTGTTTGATGCATATATAAGCAAATGTATAACTCAACCATTTTTTTTTCATGACTCATATAATAGCATATATAGCATTGTTAAGAGGAAAAAACAATATGGAGTAGTACATATAATATCCCAATTGTATAAAATGTCTATACTCTATGTTTCTGTTTGCACAGGAAATTTCTAGAACTGTGCTCTCCAAACAATACCCACTAGCCATGTGTAGCTCTTTACATTTAAAATAATTAAAATTAAATAAAATATAAAAACTCAGTCTCTTAGTTACACCAGTTTTAATCATTTACCCTTCACTGCTTTATAAATTTAATTATAAAAATACTGTAGAGGTGTGTGAAGTAGTTTAGCTTTGAACTGTTGTCTTAACACTGTCACATTTTCTTCCAATCTTTCCAACTTAGGGAAAACAAAGAGGAAGAGTTAATTGAAAAATTGGAAGTGGTCACAGTACCCTCCCCATCACCAAAAAGACTGCCAGTGAAGCAGTATGCTGTCCAATCTCAGCTTCCAGTATATGAGTGGCCAGATGTGGGACCTGGAGAATATGATGTTGGCGTGGTTGCTTCATTTGGCCGACTTTTGAGTGAGGCTCTTATTCTTAAATTTCCCTAGTAAGTTTTATTTGTAAGCAAATACAGTGCAGAGACCTTGAACTTAATATCTATAAAATGTAGTAACTTGAACTCTTATTCTGCTTTCTTTAGTATTTTCTCTCAGAATATAAAATTGTACTAGTGACATGAATTGTTAAAATGTATGATGCTCTTTATCACTATCTATGAGCTTTCACCTATACCCTCATTTAAATTCCACATGTATTCTGACAACTCCCAGATTTGTCCCTTTAGTTCAGATCTCTCCCTGAACTCCAGACCTCTGATACCCAGTGCCTCCTCCACAGCTCTGTTTAGATGTCTGATAGGCACCTTACATTTAAGATATCCAAAACTACATTCCTGGACTTTTGACTGGAACCTGCCCCTCCCAAAATCTTCATCTCAGTGTAAGGCACCTCCAGCCTTCTAGTTGTTCTGCCCCCAAACCTTGGAGTCCTGGATTCATTATCTCACACCATGCATCCAGTCCATCAGGAAATCCTATTGGCTTTGCCTTTGAAATCTGTCTAGAATTGGACTGTCTCTCATCACTTCCACTGCTGCCACACTTACCTGTTGTACTGCAGTAGCTTCCTAACTGGTCTCTACGTTTGTCCTTCACTACCTCAATCTTCTACCAACCCAGAAACCAAAGTGATCCTTTTAAAGCATATGTTGGATCATGTCAGTCTGATCAAAATTCTCTGGTGGTTTTCCATCTCACTCAGAATAAAAGACAAAGCATACTTGGTTTGGTCTGCTGCTGGCACTCTGGCCTCATCTCCTAGTACTGTTACTCAGGTTTACTCCACTCCAGGCACACTGACCTCTCTGCCGTACCTTATACTTGCCAGTGTTTACTTTCCTCAGAACCTTTGTACTTACTCTTCCCTCTGCCTGGAAAGTTTTTCTCCCATATATCTGTATGGCTGTTCCTTTACCGCCTCATGTTTTTTGCCTAAGTGTCTTCTTACTGGTAAAACCTTCTTTGAATACTATTAAAATTACAGTCTCCCACCCAATGCTCTTATCCCTTTCTCTGCATTATTTTTTGCCATAGCCCTTAGAACCATCTGACAAACTTTTTATGTATTTTTTTTTATTGTTTATCTTCCACTCTTTGCATATCCATTCCCCAAGGACAATTTTTTTTTCCTATTTAGTTCATTGTCACTTGTATCTCCAGGACTTGGAACATTGTCAGCATGTGGATCACTCAGTAAATATTTGTTGTATGACTGACTGAGCCTGGGCTGAATAGTGAAACTTAGAATTTAAGGCTCTCATATACACACACTCTCAAGGGCGTAATCATGCTGATGGAGACATCATTAAACTAATGACAGATCAGTAAATTATTTTAACTGCTCATTAATGGGTGGTAGGTGTGTTGGGATAAATAGGAAAGGTGAAACATCATGTGATGGGGATTCAATATGCAGAGTAAGTGCAGTGAGTGTAATTATTAATATGTAACATTATGTAAAATATAAATATAATTCACATCATCCATGAGATGCACCATAGGGTCTGAATGGTTCTACTCATATAGCAAACTACATTTTTTGTTTTCATTTAAAAATTTCAAGACATCATGAACTGTTGTGAAACATCTTTGGAACAATGAATGGTTGTTCTTGCTGTTTTTGATTGAGTTTCATTGGTCTTTTATGGTAAGAGAGTGAACTTAGCTCTGGCTCCCTTTTCAGGTAGTACAAGACTAGATTTAACTCTTAAGTTTTTCAAAATTTCTGGGAAAGTTTAATGATGAAAAGTAGCATGTTAGTTTAGGTAGCAGTAACTAAATGGTACAGCCAACTTGCTTACTAATTTCTGCCTTTTCTAACACAGTGGCATATTGAATGTCCATCCCAGTTGCCTCCCAAGGTGGCGTGGTCCAGCCCCTATAATCCATACAGTGCTTCATGGAGACACAGTTACTGGAGTAACAATTATGCAAATCAGACCTAAAAGGTGGAGATTATTTTCCTTTCTTGAAATTTGTTTGTTATTTTAAATGTTGATATCAGTGTGTTTAGGAGTGGGGAAATGGATGAATGGATGGTACTCACTAATTTCTTCAACTCTGGAGTCCTCCCTTTGCTTTTGTACCCTTTCTGTTTTTTTTCTGGTTTCTAACATAACCTATATGTGTTTTGATATTTATGCAGCATATCTTTAAAGGCTTTGTGAAAATTTTAACTTGTTAATTGAAATAAATTATGTCATTAACAACTGGATTTCTTTAAAAAAAACATTGTGTAAATGAGAGATGGATTTTTGTTTATCAGTTGTTATGCATCTCGGTTCTACTAACTGGTTCCTATGGTCAAAAATTTTTTGGAACCTGACATAAGAATATATTGTATACCAATAGTTGTCTTAAACATTTAATTTTTTTTAAAAATTGTACCTACAATCTAAGAAACAATTATTTAAAATTTCTTCAGGAGTGTATTAAGCCTCTTCCTATTGTCACCTAATGTCCCCATAGAAAAGAATAATTCACAAGTTCACAAGAACAACTCAATATCTGGGATTTGCTTTAATTTATTTCAGAAAAAAGAGGGAAGAAGTAGATGAAATAAGAGTGGCAAAACTCTGGTAATTCTAAAATCTGGGTGATGTATATGAGGATATGATGATTCAGTAGACTAGTCACTCTGTTTTTGTGAATGTTTGTAATTAGTCATAATAAACATAGGTTAAAAATGGAATTAACAGAACCACAAAGTTAAATATTCAAATAAAGTGTATTTCTAATAAAAGCTAATGACCAGTATTTACAGAGCTTGATGTAAAAGGTAAACTTGTGGGAATAGAAATACACTTGTACCTGTTTATAATCAATAATGATTATAATTCAAGCAAAACTCTTGTCCATTGAGAAAGGAAATACAGAAGGAAATAATTGTACTTCCTTGGATAAGAAATTCTTTGCTCTATGCTTTCATTATATAAATAGAGATTTTTAAATACTGTTTATTACTAATGGTGGAATTATCTATAATTGCAATTAAATCCTTGATGTGCAACTTTTTCCTTTAGGTAAAAGTAAATTTAAAATTCAAGTTCAGGACAAATTTTACTTTCTTCTTTGAAACTGACATTTCTCCCTTGCCCAGATTCTTGGCTGAAGTTAAACTGTTCTTGTGATATATAAACACGCATGTAAACAAACATTTTGATTGTAAGAAATTGTCAGTAATCATCTTATTTGTTTCTGATTTTTTTGGTAGATTTGATGTAGGTCCAATTCTCAAACAGGAAACCATTCCTGTGCCACCCAAGAGCACTGCAAAAGAATTGGAAGCAGTACTGTCAAGACTGGGTGCCAACATGGTATAGTTTTATGATATTGTACTGCTTTTTATTCATTTAGTAGATTTCCTAAGTGGTTATGATGTAAGTCATTGTTTTTTTAAAGAGTGATTTCTATCTCTGACTTCCTAAAAATTATCTT
The DNA here is from genome assembly GCA_004026885.1 of Lyroderma lyra. NCBI lineage: Eukaryota > Metazoa > Chordata > Mammalia > Chiroptera > Megadermatidae > Lyroderma > Lyroderma lyra. Next base: position 226,820 of record PVJL010000662.1, read on the forward strand.
GGCATTTGTGATCTTGTGAAAGTCTTCGAGAATTTACACAGAGTGGGTACTTAATATAAAGGCTTTCAAATGAAACACGTAATCTTATATGGTCCATTGTTTCACAGTGAGGCCTTTAGACTATTCTTCCTAATTTCACTCTTCTCAGTCTCACTGATGTACCTTTCATCCCTATCAGCCTGAACCAACAGCATTTCCTGAAGGGACTCTTAGCTCTCTTCCCACTTCTGTGCTCATGTTTCAGTCATTTGCATCTATATGTATCAGAATTCTACTGACCCCCTAGGTATAAATGAACTCCATGGCTTTGTATAGCTCATTAAATCTGCACATAGTAGAGTGTGAGTAAATGCTTAATTACCAAATTAATGAATTGCATATGAACTAATTAATTTTCTATAGAGAAAAACTTTTTCCCCAGCTATATAGACGATGCATCCTATTTTAGTTACCTCAGAAATGCTATTATAATAGTGGCTATCAGTTTTTGAGCACTGGCTTGTGTTCCAGAACTGTTCTAGATACCCTTTATTTATTTATTTTTAGAGGTGAAACAAAGAAATATTTTGTTAAAGAGAAAGTACATTCCAAAGAGGCAGGAGTGGGCTTGAACAAGCAGAATACCTGAAGGACCTAGATACCCTTTAGACTTATTTTTTTTCCCTTCTCAACAAACCTTTGAGGTAGCTATTGCTGTTTTACAGATAATGACATTGAAGGCCACGGACAAAGTAACTTTTCCACTTGACCCAGCTAGTAGGTGGTGAAACTGGGATTTGAACCCGGAACTGTGTTGACTCCATAATACACTTCCCTTCTGTGAGGCTCCACTGCCTTCCCTCCTGCAGAATGAGAGTGTGGATAACTGAGCATAGCCTGTCCTGATACTGAAAGCTTGAACAGCCCGATGAAGCTCAGCATTCTCTGGAAACAAATCAATGAGCTGCGCTCTACAGAGAGCAACATCTCTACTGAAATTCCTTCGAGTAGACACATGATCCTCACGGCTTAAGCCAATTTACTACGTTACCTGCCACACTGCTCTTTTAAAGCATAGATAATATGAATTGTAACATATTTTTGTTTTTTTCATCTTGAATACTTTGCTCTCCTTTTTTAGCTTATTTCAGTTTTGAAAAATTTGCCTGAAAGTTTGAACAATGCAAGGCAGCAGCCTACTGAGGGGTTGACACATGGTGAGTGAAGCCTGCAGAAACTCTTACCTCTTTCATATGTTTTGTTCTTTATGATGTCTGCAGAACACTGACTTCTTCACTTGCATATTTCCTTTAATTTTGACTAAAGATTGAGTATCCACTTCTATGTCCTTTTCCAAAGAATGATTGATAAGGTCTCCCTCTGCCTCTTAACATGAAGCCTCTTGGAAGATTGGAAATTTTTACCCTACTCTTATATATTGAAAAGTATCAAACACAGAGAGATAAGTTGAAAGATAATGAATACCTGTTTAACCTGGAGTCAACAGTTAATGTTTGGCCATATTTTCTTTTGCTCTCTCTAAAATGTGTGTTTATTTAGTATATATATTTTAATTTCTGTTTAACCATTTGGAAGTATGCGTCATGACCTTTCTTCCCTAAACACTTCAGCATACATCCCTAAGAAAAATGAACAGTTCCATAATAGCATCTAATATCCAGTTCATACTTAAATATTTTTTCAAATTGTCTAAAAACATTTTTTTTTTAGACATGGTGAAACAAAAAGATAGTTTATTGGGGAAAAAGTACACTCCAAAGAGGTAGGAGCGGGCTCGAGCAAAGAGAGTGCCTCAGGAGCCTAAAAACATATTTTATAGCTATATATTTTTCAAAGTAGGATCCAATTGTAATTAGTTGTTATGTCTCTTTAGTCTCTTTTAATCTAGAGTAATTCTTCCAATACGTTCTTTCCCTCCACGTTGACTTTTTGAAGAAACCAAAAAGTAGGGTAGTACTTTGGCAGTTGCCTCTTTTCTTCCAGTGTTGTTTAACTTGTTCTTCTAGCCTGTATATTTCCTGTAAATAGGAAATTCTAAAGACTTGATTAGATCTCAGGCTTAAAGTTTTTGGAAAGAGCATCATCTCATAGATGATGTTATGTTCCAGTAATATTTGGTTTTGTTTGTTATTAATTTTATGGATTACTTTTTTATTTATAATTTAATTTTATTTCTTTAATGTATAAAAAATTTACATGATTCAAAAGTTAAAATATTTAAAAGGATATGCTTAGAATAGCCTTGCCTCCTTCCCCTCCAATCTTAGGATAGTAACATCTATAAGCCATAACACCAGGTTGCATCATGGCTAGTGAAGCTAAGTTTGATCACTTAAGGTTGAGGTGGTGACCACCAGATCTTGCCAGTATAGAGATGTGTTTCTCCATTTGTAATTAGCAGGTAAACTGTAGGGTAGTACTTTGGCATCATGCAGAAATCCTGATCTCTAACAACCTTTCACATAACAATTTTAGTATGGATTGATGCACCTTCCTTGAATGAATTATTTCATTAGGGATTGCAAATGGTCACTTTTCCAACTTCTTTTACATTTAGTAGTTGGCATTGTTCTATAAAGAAGAGCTTTTCCTAGTTTATCCTAAAATAGCAGGATAAATGCTAAATTCTGTCTTTATCAATTGTTAGAGTAGGGAGTTGGTGCCTTAATTACTTTCAGTTTTGATGGCAAAGAGGTTTTTTAAAATTATCATTTGACTCATGAATTTTCCTTTATTATGTTTTTTGTTGTTGTTGTTGTTGTTTTTGGATAGCTCCCTGGCTGGGAATTAAACCCAGGTCGCAGTGTTGAGAGCGCAGAAGCCTAGCCACTACACCACCAGGGAGCCCCCCTTCTTTTTTAGGGAGGGTAGTTCCTTGGCTGGGAATCAAACCCAGGCCATGGTGTTGAGAGTGCTGAAGCCTAGCCGCTACACCACCAGGGAACCCCCTTATTATGTTTTGCAATTAATTACATTCATAATTCTTTGTGCAGCCCAGGTTGACCCAGATTGGCCAGTGGGAGCCCCTCAACTTTGGCTCCTGTATGTTTTTGACATCTCCCCCTAACCCCCAACTAGTTTTGAGTGCTTCCTGGCTTTCTATCACAAGGTGTCTTAGGCTTACCTTATAAATTCTCTGTCCCTGGAATCAGCTTTCTCTCCCTTTTTCATTTTAGTGGGGGGTGGTATTTAGAAATCATCTGGTACAACAATATGTTCCAAGATGAGGTGTCAGTGGACAAGGCTAGGCATTATATTTTTAAAAAATACTTGAGTTCATATAGTTTCTGACTCAAATTTTATTTTTTTATTTTTGTATGTGGGTAGTTCCCTGGCCGGGAATCGAACCCAGGCCGCAGCACTGACAGCACCAACGCCGAAGCCTTAAGCCACTACACCACCAGGGAACTCCAATTTTTTTTTTTTTTTTTTTTTTTTTTTGTATGTGGGTAGTTCCCTGGCCGGGAATCGAACCCAGGTACTGATTCAAATTTTAAATGACTGTGTTTTTCTTACATTTTCTCACACTGGATATTTTAAATCAATACTAACCTGTTTATTTTCCTTGCATAAAATAGTTTTGAAATTATAATACCAATATTACTACAAACAGTAAAACTAAGAAGGATTTAAAATTTCTCTGTGTTTTTTGTCCTTAGAGAAATTTCATTTCCATCCCTAGCTCCTCCAATCCTATTACCCTCCTTCTATCAGTAACTATTTTTATTAGGTTCTGATTTAGCCTTCCAGTTGTTTCCTTTTGTCAAGAACATATATTTTAAAATTGATTTTTTCTTTCTGCTTCCACAAAAGGTGGTAAAAAATATACACGTTTCTGCACCTTTCATGTTTTTTTATTTAATAGCGTATCTGGAGATCATTTACTATCAATAAGAAGAGATTTTTCCCATTCTTTTTTTGTGGTGGCATAGTTCTCACTTGCATAGCTATATCATAAGTTGTTCAACAGATTTCCTATTGGTGGACATTTGACTTGTTTTCCAGTATTTTGCTATTTCAAATAAAGCCACTATGAATAGCTTTATGCATGTATTACTTCCTAATCTAATAGATCAGAAATTGTACCTTGGAGTAGTTTTAATTTACATTACTCCTTGCGTGAGGTTGAGGATCTTTTCATATGTTTAAGAAATATGCTTTTTTTTTTTTCTGGAACGGGTCCATTATATCTTTTGCCAATTTTTCTATCAGGTTTTTAGTCTTTTTCTTCTTAGTTTTTAGGAGTACTTTATATAATAAATACACATAAATCTATGTAATAGATGTAAAGTATTTCTAAACATAATATAAATGTAATATGTAATTATATATAAGTATTATATTTGTTATATAGTTACATGTATCTACATAAAGCACTGTGATATAAATTTAAAATACTTTTGGTTTGTCATTTAGTTTTGTATTTTTTTTTTTACTTTATGGCATTTCTTTTTGTCTTATAAAAGTTTATGTAGTCACATTAATCATTCTTTTTATAAATTGCTTCTGGAGTTTGAATCATAGGTAGAAGGATTTTTTTGTACACCTAGGTTATATAGAAATTAACCCATGTTTTCTTCTAGTACTTGTATGATTTATTTTTAGTTTATATTATAGAAAATTTTAAATATATACAAAATTTGAGAAAATAATATAATGAATTCTCTTATATGTATCATTCAGCATCAGTAGTTATCAATTCATGGACATTGAACCTGATATTCATTTTTGCTATTGGCTTTATCTTTTAGCCCCTAAAATTTCTGCTGGTACCAGCTGCATAAAATGGGAGGAACAAACTTCAGATGAAATATTCAGACTTTATCGTGCCATTGCAGATGTAGTAAGTTGGAAGTCAGATTACAGTTTTACTTAAGTATATGTGTGTGTAAGTGTGTAATTCACTTTCAAAATATTTTCATTTAGGAATGAATCTAATATAATAAACCTAAAAATCCTGAATATTTTTAAAAAATTATTTTTATTGTGGCAAAATATATATAAGATTTACTATTTTTTATGTGTGTAGCTCAGTGACATTAAGTAACCTCTGAGCTTTAGTTTGTTCACTGGAAAATTAATGCTTATATAATGTATGTAAAGCATCTAGTACATATCTGATACAGAGTAGGTACTCATTAAATGATATCTTCTATTCATTCATTAAACAAAGTATTTACTGAAGGCCTTTTATGTGTCAGGCATTGTTCTGGGTATTCGAGATAAAGATGATGTGGGAAGACAGACAGCAAATATGCAAATGAATAAAAGTATCAGTGTGATAAGTTCTTTGATGAAAATTAAAATTGGATAATGTGGGAGACTAACTGGAAGTTATTTTAGATTGGATAGATGGGCAAGTCCTCTAAACTGACACTTAAGATGAGATCTGAAAGACAATAAGGAGCCAGCCATGCCAAGATCAGGAAAAGAGCATTCCAGGCAGAGGGAGCAAGTAGTACAAAACCCAAGGTAGGCTAAACCAGCTAAAGACATTATAAGAAAAACTACAAATCAATATCCCTGATGAATATAGGTAACAACCCTCAACAGGATGAGCAAACTGAATCAAACAACATATAGGAAAGGATTATACACTATGACCAAGTGGGATTTATCTGAGGAATGCAAGGTTGACTCAACATACAAAAAAAAATCAATCAATGCAATATACTATATTAATAGAATAAAGAATATAGTTGCATAATTGTCTCAGTAGATTCAGAAAAACCATTTGAGGGGGTTCCCTGGTGGTGTAGTGGCTAGGCTTCAGCGCTCTCAACGCCGTGGCCTGGGTTTGATTCCCTGCCAGGGAACTACCCCCTAAAAAAAGAAAAAAAAAAAAAAAACCATTTGACAAAATCCAACACCCTTTCATGATAAAAATGCTTAACAAAGTAAGAATAGAAAGGAACTTCCTCCGCCTGATAAAGAACACCTAAAAAATAAATCTGGCAGTTAACATTATATTTAATAATGAAAGACTGAAAGCCTTCCCAAGATCAGGAGCAAGAGAAGGATGTCTGCTCTCGCCACTTTGCTTAACATTGTATTGGAGATAATAGCCAAGAATAAAAAGTTAATCAGATTGAAGATGAAGAAGTAAAACTATCTATTTGCAGATGGCATGGTCTTATATGGATAAAATCATAAAAAATCCCCAAAAAACTATGGCAGCTAGTAAATAGTAAGGAAAACCTAAGTAAATGGAAAGACCTCTGTTCATGGATTGGAAGACTGAATATTGTTAAGATGGCACTATTCTCCAAACTGATCTACAGAATCAATGCAACTCCTATAAAAATACTCGTTGACTTCTTTGCAGAAATTGACAGGCTGATCCTAATACATTGATCCTTTGGTACTCAAAATTAATTTGTTCTGGGAGGCATGACGAGTACCAAAAAATGACGAATACCAAACAAACTTTTCGCATAAGGAATAATGCAGTGGTACCTTGGTACTCGTCATTAATTGGTTCCAGGAGGCATGATGCGTACCAAACAAACCACGACTACTAGGACAAAATTTTCACATCAGAATGTGTTGCGTACCAAATTCAATGAGTTTCAAAGCAGTTGAGTACCAAGGTATGACTGTGTTCATACAGCATTCCAGGAGGCCCAGAATAGCCAAAACATCTTGAAAAAGAGTGACAGTTGGAGGACTCATGCTTCCTATTTTCAAAACTTACTGCACAGATACAGTAATCAAAAAGTATGGTACTGACATAAAGAGACATATAGCTCAATGGGATAGAGCTGAGAGTCCAAAAATGAACCCATACACTTATAGTTAATTAAATTTTGATAGGGTGAAAAGAAAATTTGATGGGGTAAGAATGGTCTTTTTACCATGTGGAGCTTGGACAACTGGGTATCCACAATCAAAAGAATGAATTTGGATCCCTAACTCATACCATATATAAAAATGAAGTCAAAATGTGCCAGAAACCTAAATGTAGGAGCTAAAACTATAAAACTCTTGAAAGAAAACATAGAGGGAAATCTTAATGACTTTGAATTAGGCAATGGTTCTTAGATGTGATACCTAAATGATAAGCAACCAAATTAAAAATAGAGAAATTGGACTTCAAAATGAAAAACTATTGGGCTTCAAAGAACACTCAACAAAATGAAAAGACAACCTCCACAATGGAAGAAAATATTTGCAAATCGTAAATATGATAAGCATCTAGTATCCAGAATATGTTAAGAACTCTTAAAACTCTATAGCAAAAAGACTGCCTGATAGGAAATGCACAAAGAATATGAATAGACATTTCTCCCAAGAAGATATATAAATGGCCAATAAGCTCATGGAAAGACAATCAACTTCTTTAGACATTAGGAAAATGCAAATCAAAACTACACTGAGATACCACTGAACACCTACTGGTATCACCATAAAAAAAACAGACAATAGCAAGCATTGACAAGAATGTGGAAAAACCTGGAACTCTTATACATTGTTGGTGGAAATGTAAAAATGGTATGGCTGCTGTGGAAAACAATTTGATATTTCCTCAAAAATTTCAACACGGAGTCATATTACTATAATGACCCTTATTTTCTGCAATTCACCTTTCCTCTCCACCGAAAAAGCTTGTGCTACAACAGGAGTGCTTATTCTGGAGCCAGAAGGTGAGATTTGATTCCTAAAGCTGCCATTTACTAACAAAGAGCAAGACCGTTATCTTCTCTGAGCTTCTGCTTTTTTACCTTTGAAACAGGGTTAAATACTGTTCACAGCTGTCAAGATCAAAGGAGATAAACTGTGAATTTAAATCCATGCAAACATATGATTTTGACAGTAATGATGGTGGACACTGAAATTACTATATTCTTACCATCCCTTTCCTTTCTGCAATGCTCTGATCATAGGTGAAGATGAGCTTTACCTCTTCAAGAGTAAGAACTGTATATTCTGATTATATTCCTAGCATATTTATAATTCAGTAAATATAAATCTCTTTTTAGGCAGTAAGCATGTTTCCGAAGTATTTTGAGTTCTTTGGAAGAAAATGTTTACAGAGATGAAAATGGTTTCATAGCTTTTATTGGGACCAGGGAAAGCAAAATGAGTCAGCAGATTAAAGCAGAGGATATTGAATCAAAATATGTCATGTACTTTTCTTCAAATTTACTTAAAATTTTAAATTTAATGTTCAAATCTTTGCAATAACCTAACTCTTCTAAAAAGTAAATGTGTTCTTTAAGGGATCTCAAAAAAAGCACTGAACTGAGAATGGGAAAAACATAGATTCTTATCCATGGCTCTGCTACTAACTAGCTGTGTCTAACCTTGGGGAAAAAATAGCTGCATTTCTCTGGACCTCACCTTCATCTATGAAATAGAAGATTGCACTACAGTCTGAAAATGAATTTATTTAATTCAGAAATTGGAGACAACTTAGTTTTTGGTGTGTGTTAATTTTTGTTAACATCTTTAAATCATATTCTAGTGGTGTCAGGTGTATTGGAAATGTGCTACATGATAAAGGTGGTATTTCACATTGTGGGGAAGGGTGAGACGGATTATCCAATAAATAGCACTTGGACAACTGGGTAACCTTTAGAGGACTACCTTTTAAAGTCAAAATAAAGTCTAGATGAATCAAGGATTAAAATTTAAAATTGAAACCACAAAGGACTGGGAAAATACAGTTGAGTAATTTTATAATATTTAATAATCTTGAAGTGTGGGTAGGCCTTTTTAAGCATGATATAGACCACTGAAATTATGAGAAAAAAGACTGATAAATATTATTCCATTTAAAAAAAAAAAAAAATGGCTTCTCTGACCAGGGTCCTGAAGCTGGAAGACTATGGATATGATGTTAGACAAAAAGCAAAATTCAAGTGATTTTCTTATTCAAGTTCAAAATGGGTCATAAAGCAGCAGAGACAGTTCACAACATCAACAATGCATTTGGCCCAGAAACTGCTAACGAACATACAGTGCAGCAGTGGTTCAAGAAGTTTTGCAAAGGAGACAAGAGCCTTGAAGATGAGGAGCCGTAGTGGCCAGCCATCGGAAATTAGCAACAACCAATTGATAGCAGCCATCGAATCTGATCATCTTACAACTACATGAGAAGTTGCTGAAAAACTTAACATCAACCATTCTGTGGTCATTCAGCATTTGAAGCAATTGGAAAAGCTTGGTAAGTGGGTGCCTCATGAGCTGACAGGAATTTTTTTTTTTATATTCGTTTTTGTTGTTGGACTTGTTGGGGTGGCATCTGTTGGCAGGGATTGCATGGGTTTCAGGCATACAAGGAAATTTTTAAAAATCGTCATCTTTTTTTTTTTTTTTTTTGGCATGTGGGCAGTTCCCTGGCTGGGAGTTGGACCCGGGCCGCAGTGTTGACAGTGCCAGCGCCAAAGCCCTGGGCCACCACACCACCAGGGAACTCCCAAAAATCATCATTTTGAAGTGTAGTCTTTTTATTCTATGCAACAACGAACCATTTCTCAATCGAATTATGACATGTGATGAAAAATGGATTTTATATGACAACCAGCTCAGTGGTTGGACCAAGCAGCAGCTCCAAAACCAAACTTGCACCAAAAAAAGGGTTACTGTTTGGTTGTCTGCTGCTGGTGTGATCCACTACAGCTTTCTGAATCCCAGTGAAACCATTACATCTGAGAAGTATGCTCAGCAAATAGACGAGATGCACCAAAAACTGCAATGCCTGCAGCCGGCATTAGTCAGCAGAAAGGGCCCAATTCTTCTCCACAACACCCGATCGCACTTTGCACAACCAATGCTTCAAAAGTTGAACGAATTGAACTACCAGTTTTGCCTCATCTGCCATATTCACATGACTTCTCACCAACCAACGACGACTTCCAGGGAAAATGTTTCCACAACCAGCAGGATGCAGAAAATGCTTTCCAAGTTTGTCAAGTCCCGGAGCACAGGCTTTTAATGCTACAGGAATAAACAACTTTATTTCTAATTAGCAAAAAAAATTAAATTAAAATAAAATAAAAAATAAAAAAAATGTTATGCATGGAAAAAAAATAGTGTACCTTAGACTAAAAGTCAACAAACTGGGGAAAATATTCTTAACACATTTAAGAGTTAAAGGGTTAATTTCCTAAAAACATAAAAGGCTTTCACAAATTAATAGGCAAAAGATGAACAACTCAGTATTTTTAAAAAATGGACAAAGTGTGCTCGTTTGGCCGCACATATACTAAAAATGGACAAAGCATAAATCAGTAGTTTTCAGAGAAATAAAATAGATGGAATGCTCCTTGGCCTCACTAATAATGAACATTGTCATTTTTTTCTTGACAGTTTAACAATAAAATGTTGATGCTCTTTAATCCAGCCAGTCCATTAAAAAAAAAACAAACTATAACTACCCTCTAGAAATATAAAAGTCCTCAAAAAAATATATCTACCAGGCTATTTATTACCACATTTTATAATTTTATAATAGCAAAAAATTGAAAATAACAAATATCCATAATATACCACAGGTAGTCACAAATACTGCTGGTTGGTTGTAAGGTACGTTTCTTTTAAATTATAATTATTTTACTAAGTTTGTAGTTTGTGTCATTTGTCATTTTTAATTAGTATTTCACTCAAGTGCTTATCCATCAGATTGAGCCAATGGACAGTTTAATTTTCTTAAGAAATAATAGAATCTGGTATAATTTTTTTAAATATTGATCACATAAATTATGCTACATTCACAAAATGGCATACTATTCAGCAAATAAAAAGTAAAATAGATGAGTGTGTACTGATGAAAATTTGTCTGGTTTATGGTTAAGTAAAAAAGTTCCTTGAAAAACTGAATGTTTTAGTTTTTTGCAATAATATTTGCAGAAAAAAATACAAGGATATTATATACATCAAACTGTTAACAGTGACTACCTCTGGGGATGGGAGTACAGCAATAATTGCTGTAATTATTGCATTTTTTAACAATGTGCATACATTTTAATTAGCAATATTAATAAAGATATAAACATTGATTTTAAAATAGTGTTTAATGTTAAGATCTTACAAAGCTTGGAGATTGATGTGGGGGATCATGCCTATGTTCTGTTCTGTAAGATTTAGAGACTGAATTCCCAATTCCTTTGTAATTGGGAGAGAAGTCAGACCCGATCCACACAAAATTGTAGTTGAAAGAGTGTGTGGGTTGTGCATATTTTACTCATACCTTCTTTAATTTTATTTGCAGATTCCATTGCAGACACTCTGGATAGATAATACCATTAAACTTCTGGATTTGGTAGAAGTTACTAGTTCAGTCCTCACCGGTAATAACTTTTGAATAGCTAACTTGGAAAAATGTTTTCACAATAGTCTATTTGAAAATGTGTCTGCTGGGAGTTCCCTGATGGTGTAGTGGCTTAAGGCTTCGGCGCTGGCGCTGTCAGCGCTGTGTCCTGGGTTCGATTCCCGGTCAGGGAGCTACCCACATACCAAAAAGCAAAAAAAAAAAAAAAATGTGTCTGCTTTACCATAGGCCACATTTACTAAAAATAAGGATTTTTTTAGTTTGTTTCAGTTCAATAATGATAATACTTTATATTCATTTATTGTTTTTATTTTTTGCACTGTTCAACATGAACACATATTTTCCCCTTCAATCATCATAGGAACCTGAGAAGTAGGCAGAGCAGTGTTAACTATCCCATTTTAGGCTCTTGGATTTCCTACACTGAGATTTTCAGGGAATGCAAAAATGACTTGGTTAATTTCATTCTGGTGAATTTCATAATGAAAATCTCTGGGCCATGCAGTCAGACACTAGGCCAGGGAATATCATTTCACAACACAGGTCCATTTTAAAGCCCATCAGTGCCCTCCCAATGTGGTAGACTGAAGTAATATGAACCAGAGCAGGAGCTGGTATAGTTCAGACGGAGTTGGAGTTTCCCAGGAATCTAGAAATTGGAATTTGTTTGGTCATGGATGAAAGGGCCCCCTTAGATCCTAAGCCTCCTGTATACCTTTAAACTGGTAGCTAGTTATTTCCCCAATTTTGTCAAAACTTTGAGATTAAACATTTTAGGTTGATCTCTGGGAGACTAGGTAAAAGACTCATAGCTTCTTATGTGTATGAAAAACTTCCCTTTGGGTTTGAGATACACACAGAGCAAGCACCATGGCTCCATCATGAGTTTTGAATTACATAGGTCATCAGCAGATGTGTCCTCTCCAGTATTAGTACTGCCTCCCAAGATGTTTTTGATCATTAAGAAGCACAATGAAGTTGTATATGTATAATTATTGTCTTTCTCATATCCCTTTCTTCTCCTATTCTCTAGATCCAAAATTAATAGGACAGGCTGTTATTCCAGGATCCGTAATATACCACAAACAGTCACAAATACTGCTAGTTTGTTGCAAGGTATGTTTCCTTTAGTTTTAAATTATACCTGTTTTACTGAGTTTATAGTTTGTATCACTTACCATTTTTAATTATACTTTATTACTTATTCATCAGACTGAGCCATGGACAGTTTAATTTTCTTAAGAAATAGTAGAATGTCTGGTACAATTTTTTGAAAGTGGAGTTTTGCCAAGGCAGTTTTTGCTCAAACAATGAAAGAAGAATCAGTAGATTTCGTGCTTCCTTAAAAGAAACTATATTCTCACTAATCCAATTTTATTAACAAATCTTTTTTAAATAAGTTGTCTTGTTAAAATGACTCTCATAAAAGATAGTCATATTGAAGCATCTAGCTGAATTACAATGCATGTATCCTATTTGCTTTTACCATTCAGCAGTGGGTAGAAAGGAGATATTCTTAACTATTTAAAATGACTTTGGAACCATTGTTGTATAAGAGAGTGGCATTGTCCTAAGAAGTGTTCCACATTCTTTCCATTTCCTGGGTAGTTTCCTTCATGTGATGTTTGTATGAGATGTTTCATGTTCACAAAGAGGTGTTTAAAATGTGTGATTAATCTAACCTACACAGACTGTAGATACAGAACTCCTACATCAACCTCTCTTCATCTCTCTTCAATGTATTCTGGACTAATGTTGGCTGCATATGTCTTGTCCTTGTCTGGGTCTGTGAACATCTATATTGCAAATCTGCAGCTTGCTCCCATAGAAGAAGCTGGTATTGTCTAAATATGTGAGTTTTGAGTCCCACCAGTTGTGTCACCTCAGACAAATCACTCACCCTCAGTTTTTTCTTCTAAAATCAGTTTTCTATGGGGATAATACTGGATCTGTCTACATTTTAGAGTGGTTATATAAATCACAATAAGATACATGGGCATACTCTGAAAGCTATAAACCACCATGCAAATATGATGTACCTTTTTATTATGCTCACTCTGTTTAATTAGATTTATTCAAGCCTGTACATCTGTTATCACTCCTTGGTAATAAACTTTGAGAGTCAAAGAATCATACTAGGGGGTTCCCTGGTGGTGCAGTGGCTAGGCTTTGGCACTGACAACACCACGGCCTGGGTTCATCTCCCAGCCAGGGAACCACAAAAAAAAAAAAAAAAAAAAAAAAAAAAAAAAAAAAAAAAAGAATCATACTGTTACATATGAGGACTGTCTGGAAAGCATCCAGCCATATAATATGAAAAATGGGTAGATGTTTTCTGAACAGCCCTCACATATATTACAGTGCTCTTTGCAGCTACGCATTTAATAAAGTTTGTTGGTTTATTTGTTTTCATGATAAAAGTTTTGCTACCACTGCCTATTCACTGTTTGTCTTTTGCCCTCTAGGATGGCTGGATTGGTGTTCAATCAGTGATGCTCAAGAAAACACTAACAGCTACTGATTTCTACAATGGTTATTTGCACCCCTGGCATCAGAAAAATCCCCGCGCTCATCCAAGCCAATGCAGATTTCAGACTCTCAGACTTCCAACAAAACAGCAGCAGAAAGGAAAAAAAATTGTTGCTATGCAACAGTGCATTAAATAGGAAGAAAATGGACAAGACCTATTACATATTTGTAATTTATTAAAAACCTTATTTACAAGGAATCACCTTAACTTTCAAAGAAGGTGACACTGTTGGAGGAAGAGAAGATTATTGTCGAAAAGATGAATTACCTCACTACCTACCTTTTGTTTAACCGTAGTTAAAAACAACTTCTCTACTTGAATAACAAAAGAAGCTTTAAATAAAATTTTTATTTATAATACCAATCTCAAGGAGATTGTATCTTTCCCTAAGAGCCAGTGCAACTAACTGGTATACATATGTATACTTAAGAGAGCTTCTTCAAAAAGGGCATCTATTGAATTTTTAAAATCTATTTCCCCATTGACTGTTACCATTTTAAAAGTATTTAATCTGCATTTCTGACTTTCAACAAGGATAAGGTCAGCTCTTTAAATTTTTCTACCATCTAATTCCTGTCAAAGTGGTGATGATTAGATAATACTTAATAATTTCTGTCACTTTTTTTTTTTTTTTTTTGTATGTGGGTAGTCCCTGGCTGGGAATCGAATCCAGGCTGCAGCATTGACAGCGCCAGCGCTGAAGCCTTAAGCCATACTCCACCAGGGAACTCCTAGATTTTCTTGAAGTGGGAATATGCTAACATTTTTCAGCTTGTTTATGCAGTAAAGGTTATTTAGCATCTGGTCTATGCAAACTCATCTCTGTCTCCCAGAGTGTCAACACTTCTGCAGGAGGAAGGAGATATAGTGTCCAGATGTTGGATTTTTATATTAGTTTTTTCTGTCTAGATTCCATCAGTTAAAATCTTTCTCCATTCATTAATTCATCCATTCAACAACATTTATTGATAGGGTAATCAGCTAATTGGTCATCTTAATTAGTACATGTTCATGAGTAAGTAAACACTTATGTCCTCCTGGACAACAGGCATAAACCAAAACTCTTCCAGGCACAAGGTCGTATAGACATCCCATTTATTGAGCACTTGCTGTGGAGCTGGAGATGCAGAGATTAAATAGTACATATTTGCTGTCTTCAATCTGGGGAGGCAAACACGTAAGCAAATATAATACTGTTATAAATTCCATAATGGAGGTATAATAGAAGCATTAAAGTTTCCTCAAGGGTGTCAATGGAGGCTTTCCAGAGGAGGTAAAGCTGAATTGGAGGTTCCAAGTTCACTATGCAGACTAAGGCCTGGAAGGGCTTTCGAGCATGTGCAGAGGCACAGAGGCATACAAAAACACTATCTCACAGTGGTTTTGGTAATGTGGTTCTTAAACTGGGCGCTGGGAGCATGATTGCCTTTTATTTACATTCTTAAAATCATAAATTTGCTATGCATTCTCTTCAACGTATGAGCTAATTATCTACTTACATACATACATAGTTGACTGGGAAAAAGCTAATGGATCATGAAAGAAATAAATAGCATGTTCAACATGTGGGGAAAGTACAATGTTTAGAAGAAACTGGAAGTTTGATATGAATGGAATTTGATGATAGAGATGAGACTGGAAGAACAAGCTAGAAGAGCAAGACTAGAAGGCCACATCATGGAAGGCTCTGAAAACCATGAGAATTTGGACCTTTGTCTTGTATGCAAGAGACTAAATCAGGGAAGTGACTCAACTAGATTTGCATACCGGAAAGGTAACTTTGATAGTGGGTTGGAATGTAGATTAGAGGTAAACCTGGAGCAGGAAGATCTGTTAGGAGGTTGGAAATGTGAAGATCTGAACTACAGTAGTGATTAAGGGGGATGGAGAAAAAGGATTTAAAATACTTTTGCTGTGACTAAGCAGGGTTTCTCATCTGAATAAGAATCACCTGTAGTACTTGTTTAAAATGTAGATTCCTGGGCCCTACTCCAGACAATGAGTCAGAATCTCTGGATATGAGATTGCATTTTATCACACTCGGCAAATAATTTTTATGCTACAGTAGTAACAGCTTTAACTAGCTTAGCAGCTCCACATGGATCTGAGCCATATGCTGGCCTCTAAGTCCGGGGTCCTCTCAGGGAAGGTTGAACACAGTATTCTGTGCTCTAGCTGAAAGGATGGATTTGCAAACACATTTCTCTCCTTCAAGATACTTCTATTTTGGTTCCTGTCCCTGCTGAAAAAAACATCAGACTCAAAACAGAATTCAGTTACTTATTACAAGTTGGGTTACTCGTTAAGTTATGAATTACTTAAATTTTTTAAACTCTGATTTCTCAGTTTAAAAACATGGGTAATACCTGTCTTGAGAACAGAAATATTAATACACATGGAGCTATGTCCAGAGAAGTGCCTTGCACATAGTAGACAATAAATGATAGCTAGTATCATCACCATGGTCTAAAATTGTCCTTTTGCCCTCTTTGGGCTTGCAACAATAGTTCGCCTCTGGGTGGCAACAACAGCTTGCTGAGTTGCTTTTACACCAGGCTTGTCCAACCTGCAGCTTGTAGGCTGCAGGAGGCCCAGGATGGCTTTGAATGCGGCCTAACACAAATTTGTAAACTTTCTTAAAACATTACGAAAATTATGCACTCACCTTGTTTTTTAGTTCATCTGCTATCCTTAGTGTTACTATATTTTATGTGTGACCCAAGACAATTCTTCCAATGTGGCCCAGGGAAGCCAAAAGATTGGACACCCCTGTTTTAGACCAACAGGAGGAAAAAAACTTTAGAGTAGGTTACTATGAGTAGTTACTATGATTTAGTAACTCAAAATTTCATTTTAGAGATGATGATAATACTAAGATTAGAACCTGAAGACTACAGTAGATTTTGTTTAAAAGGATTTTATTCTTGGTTTGGTCTAGGGAACAAATGTTTCTGAGCATAAAAAGGAGCTCTTGAGAATGGCTGCACAAAATTATGTTTATTGTTTTCATACTTTGTATTTAAGGCAGTACAGCTTATTTCACCATTTCTTTTGTATTCATCAAACATTTTCAAGGTAAAAATATACGATTTTGGGAGGCAGAGTCTTAGATTCAACAAACATGGTGTGAGCTCTGGCCATGCCAGTGACCATAAACCAAGGCTGGTTACTCACTCTCTCTGAATCTGTTTCCTTGTCTATGAAATTAAAATTGTGCCTACTTTGCAAGGGTTGTGTTGTCATGAGGAAAAGAAATAATATAGGTAATGAATCTAGTACAGTGCCCACAACACAGGAGGTTCTCAATATATGATAACTGTTAGCTAACATTCATTGAATACTGGCTACATTTCTGAGGACTTGACCTGAATTATCTCATTTTATTTTACGATAACCCTCTGAGCCAGGTACTGTTATTGAACCTCATTTCATACTCCAGCAGTCTGACACCATTTTGTGGTCCTAACCCTGGACTCCCCTGTCTCTATTTGCAAATGTTTTATCCTTGATCAGGGATCTTAATGTGTTAAGCGTTAGTGCTCAGAAAGGAATAAATGGAAGCACATTTTAACTGAGTGGCAGGCACTGTACTAGACTATTTCAAAAACAGTTCTTTTAGTTACTATTTAAACCTTGTCTTTATTACCTCTAAGAATTCATGTTTTCTAGAACCCTACAGATTTATTTTGCTTTATTTTGTAGTATATTAGTGCAGCTCTTACGTTGCAGAATTTATTGCTGCTTTTCTTCGAAGGTAAATTATCACATTGTTGTTTACAGAAAAAAACATTGAGATGCTAGGTTGGCAGATGGTTTTGCTCAGGAACTTTTATTTTAAAAAGATAATAATGGACAAACATTAACTTATCCAAGAAGTTAAAATATTATTTCCATTAAAGAGGCATTTTTATATGTATACTTTTCTTAAAGTTTGATTGGAAGGGAGAGGCAGTGGGGGGATTATCAGAGAAGCCACTTTGAGGAAAGGCTATTGTAAATAAACTGTAATATAGCTCTCATAAATATATAAAATCTAAAATCTTAGAATTGGAAAGAACTTGAGATTATTTAGTCTAAACTTGGACTCATTTTATAGAGAAAGAAACTACACCCAGAGAGAGGAAATGTCTTGCCCAAGGATAGAACTCAAATTTCTTTTTTTTTTTTTGGTGTTTCCCTGGCTGGGAATCTGGCCGCGGGAGTGAGCGCGCCAAAGCCTAGCTGCTTTGAGGGAACTCCCCTCAAATTTCTTAACTCCCAGATGACAATAAATTAATAATTATAAGTAACCATTTATACTAATTGTTCGATAGGAACTTTAGGTAGCAAGCTATAGAAGAGTCATATCTTTTTTGGGCAATTTGAGAATACCCATTCCATGTCTGATCCCTTTAATCCAGTGTGGTATATATTTGTCACAGACTCAGTCTGGCAATGAGGAAACAATATTCATTTTCAATCTTGGCTCTCAGCATAATTTGATATGTAACACTGCAGTCGATTGTACCCTGAGAAGCATAGAAAGGATGGTATTCCAAGAATTGGTATTAGTGTGAAAAACGAAGTGTTTTGTTCCTTTTCAGTTTTTCACACATCCACGGTTCAAGGGAGGTAAAATAGGGGTAATTCACTCTGGTGGGTCAAGGGAGGGAGGCATTTAAATGGTGGGAAGAGCATATACAAATGCCTAGAGATTTGAGACTTATAGGGTATTCGAGGTTTTTTGAGAGAACCAGACCTGCTCTAGCCTGTGCACCTTGGACTTCAGCTTGAAGACAATGAGGAGTTACTGAAGGATTTAGAGCAGGGTTTGGGGGAGGATTTAAAGCATGAATATAGTTGCTTTTAATACATTTTTTAAGTCACACAACACATGAATACATTCTTATATAAATTAAAAAACTAAATCTAAAGCCAAAGTTCTCCTTTACCACCCCTGTCATGTCATTTCTTCTCAGAGGTAGCCACTGTTCTGTTTGGTGTATATAGTACATGCATAAGATATATATCTAGGATTATTTTACATGTGTGTTTTAAAACAAATATTATCAAGAGATCAATTTGAGAGAGAGCGAGCTTGGGTTTAGGCAGTTCTGAGAGCCAGCTGGCAATCTGTTTACTTTGCTTGGTGTTCACAGAGTATGTTGTGAACATTCCAGTTTTTAAGTGAGATTCCCACACAGGAATTGATGCTGTGGGAACCATCTGGTAGACCCCAACCACGACAGCTGCAAGCCCTCACAGCCATATCTACCAGGTCTGTCTATACTGTGGCTTACCCTGGGTCAAAAGTTTGTTCCCTGCAGTTGTGCAATTACAAGATAGCTGGAATTCACAGATATTAAATGTTCCTTGTTTGGATGAGGGAATGGACAATGTGCTTGCCATGTGTTATGAACAAGTGAGGATCCAAACATGACCATGGAGTTCTTTTCTAAGGGAAACAAAATATTATTTTGGGTTTGATCTTTTACATTTTAATAAAAATGCATGTAACAAAACATATCTATGTAGTGAAGTGGTTTTCCATTATCAACACTAAAGTTAAAAATTATTACCAAACTAACCGACTAAGGACTTCTAATATATTTGGAGATATACATAGCTTAACTCTCATTAGGACTGTTTACTAAAGTGAGGTCAGGGGCTGTGGGATCAAGGAGTACACTTTTTAAGAATACATGTGAACAGATTTATTTATTTTTCTCATTAATTTATCCAGCATATATTTAGTATCTGAGCCTGATCACTTGGTAAGGCGCTGGTTGAATCACTCTGTGCCTTTTCCTCTAAATTATAAAGCTCCCAGCCCACTTAGATAAATAATGTTAACAGGTACCCATAATGGGTTTTACATATAACCAGTGACTTACCAGTTATTCCACTCATTATTCCAAAGTTTTGAGGAAAATCCCAAAGGATACAAATCTTCCGTGGGAACATGCCTTATACACCTACGTGGTGCTCAAAGCTGTACACGGTGTAGAGGGAACCCGCTTCCTTCAAGAGGGCGTAAACTGAAGGCTGAGGCAGGTCCCAAGGACCACTTCCTTTGACTCGAAATTCTAGAAGAGGTGATGGGGCAGGAGTGTGAATGTTTTATTGTGCTCCTAGAAAATGTCTGTGATTTGTCGGCTCCTCAGCAGGAGGGCAGAGGTCATAACTAAGGATGCAACTGACTCAGATTCTTCCCTGACCTTAATCCCATAAACAGTTGCCTGGGTAAGGGCAAAACCCAAAGGCATTTAAACAGGGTACAGGCTTTCCCTAAAACAAAATAGGGAGAAGCACTTTCAATAAGACCTTGTGGCAGGATTACTAGAAACTTCAAACAATTACACTTCAGTGTTATTCAATCATACACATTCTTTCAGCAAACTTGCAAATATTTTACTAAGAAAGAGTCGTGACATCTACAACACATTAATATTCTCTATTACTTTAGGGGAGGGGAAGTGATAAAGGAACTGGAGGCTCCATAGGAGCCGTTCCCGGAAAGCTCCCAGAACGTGAGCACAAGTCTGGAGAGGAAAGTGGGGGCGTTACATTGGAGGACTGTGGGGGGCGCCCGTGGCTGTGCCAAAGGAAAAAATCTTTCCAAGAAAAGAGAGTATACAAAGCCCTGCTCACCCAAGCCTGGAACCCAAAGGGGTCCCCTCAAAGCTCTACACGGCGTCGGGGGAACCTGCTTCTAAGAGGGCGTAAACTGAAGGCTGAGGCAGTTAGGGCCCCGGCGTCCCCTCCTTCCACCCCCATAATCTCTCCCTCGGTGCTCATGTCTGATGGGTGATCCAAAGCTGACCCAGAGGCTACTCAGACCTCTTCCCGGCGCCCGCCAGCACCGCCGAGGGGGACGCCGGTTTTCCACCCCGCAGGAAAAACCCGGAGCGCTGGGAGTCTCTCACACTCGTTTCCTAATCGTCCCGTCGTCATAGTGACCGCCAGAGCCCCGCAGCCCCTCCCCTTCCTCGCTACGTGGCCCCGCCCCCTTCAAACCCGGAAGCGGGAGAGTCGCGCCCCATCGCGGACGGTTCGGGAGGAGGGAGCGCTGTGGCCCAGGCTCGCTTCGCTGCGCGCCCCGCCCCTTGGAGGCTGGTCCTCCTGCGCGCCCCCACTATCTGCTTTGCCTGCAGGCCCTGAGCGCTCCGGCCGCAGGCTGCCCCACGGGCTCAGCTGTCTCCTCGCTCCGCACCCGTACTGAGGGAAAAGCCGTCCTGGGGAGCGGGGAAAGGGACGTGGGGGCGGCCACGGCAGGTGAGAGGTGGGCGAGGCCTTGGAAAGCGGGGGTGTGGTGTGCAGTATTGTGTATGGGATTGCAAGTAGGTGTGTATGTAATGTGTGCTACCGCCTCTGACGGTGTGACTTTGTGAGTGGGCCAGTCCATGTGACCATGCACGTGATCACGTGTCCCTGTGTGTGTGTGTGTGTCGGAGCTCGAGTGTGAGTTCATGGTGGTGGTCGTTGTGCCTGTAACCCGGCCTTTGTATGGCTGTCACCGGTGGGACTGGGAGAGGGTGGGGGTCATCTGGGGTGGGGATGGCAGCTCTTGACCAGGGCTTGCCCTGTAATCCTGTCCTGCGGCTACACTGCTGCAGCCCAGGAACATGTTTTCCAGTAAACTTTTAAGAACTCTGAGCAGAGGCCAGTTATTTTGTAGATTGCACCTCAGCTTGAAAGTGACAATTGGCTTTGTCATTGCTGAGCAGGGCCAGGTGTGAGACTTGTGGATGAGGGATGAGAAAGCAGGGCTAGAGTGTCTCACTTTTCCTCTTTTTGTTTTCCTGGGGAGCTGTGTTTTGCATTTTTGCTGCTTCTCCACCTACGATGTTCCAGCTCCGGTTAGCACAAAGATTTAAGAGATTGAGGAGTAACTTAATAGCTATGTGTAAATTTCTAAAAGCCTTTTTATACCAAGGCAGAACACAAAATGATGTGTCACAGAAGAAATGTCAAGTAGGCAGCTACTCCTCCCATGAGGTTAAGAAGATAATGGAAAAGGTTCATAAAGAAAAGGATAAATCTTCCCCTAAAGAGATTTACAAAAAGGATGGCTATGTAGTGGTATGGTAAGATATGGAGATTTGCATTAAAAAGCCAATTACATTGCCTAGAGACTCTCAGATTCAGTATTTTATAATTGCTGTTATTAGTAATAATCACAGATTGTCCATATGTAGATCAACTATAGATTGAGATAAAGAATTAGAAAACCTCTGACTAGTTAAGCTGGTTATGTGACAAACATTTGTAAAGGTGATTTCATTGACTGTAAACTGGCAGGTTCTGTTGAAACGCAGAAAGGTAAGTGCTGGTAATTCTTAGTGCACACTCACAACTGGCAGTGTTATTGTCAAGCAGCACAAGGGCCAGAGAGTGTCCAAAGCACTCCATGAGTAGCAGTTTCCTTGGGCAAGATTAAGGCTAATCTCTACAGCTCTTTCCCTACCAGCATGAACAGGTGCTTTTGTTTTTGTGAAGAATTGCACTGTGAGAGATCAAATCAGTGTTGAGCTCATGGCCCACATTCTTTCTTATTTCATACCAGCCAGTTTGGTCACAATCTCAGTTAACCGTTTTTTGCCATATACAGAATGTTCCTCATACTTTTAAGTGGATGAAAGAGCTAGAACAACTTCCTTTTCTTACTGCTCACAGCTGCTCTCCCTTTGCAGCAGTGAGCTTTTTTCACTTAGACGTCAGTTGGTCATAAGCAACATTTGGTATCTGTCTTACCTTTTTCATGTACTGCCAAACTAGCACAAGTGTTAAAATCACTTGCCTCTAGAAAAATGTTGGGTGGAATCTCTCCATCCAGCAAGACTAGTTATAAAATGTTATGATTCTTGGGTAGCTGTGAATAATGCTGAGGACTGTGGTAAGGAACATATTTCTGTTTATTGCTGTGGGAAAAAGTGGATGTCAGTGTGTGCCTGTGTATGATGTGCGTTGGTGTTGTAGTTTGGTTTGCAGTTGATTCCAAACTATGAGTATTTTTATGCCAAATTTGAAAACTTTGAAGGAAACTTTCTGACTTTAATTTGCTAAGGTGTTTTATAAATCTGTTGAGTAGATTTTTTTTATATTCCTTCCTGTAAAATGTAATTGTTTATAGTATTACAGTACTAGAAAATGTTTCCCTTAGGAAGTATTTAGATGATATAGGAATATTTCAAGTCTATTCAAGTAGAAAATATTCCATAATATATGCTAGCGACTTTCACTTAAAAGTAATAACCAGATTAGAGAAAGGCTATAATTCAAATGACTAAGATTTTTTAAACATGTTAATATTTGTTAAGAGAAAATAATACAAAGAATGATTTTCTTTATTTCACTATGAATAATAACAGTATTTATGCACACTGATTTTCAGCATATGATTTTCTTGGTACTTTAGAGCAACTTTTGTTTTTAACAAATTTTTCTAAAAGTACCATTCTAGCCTTGAGTGAAAGGACCATAATTACAATGACAAAAGTTGTAAATCAAGTTTAGTATTGGACGTTTATATTTACTATCTCCTTGGGGTTCAATTTGGTAACCCCCAAGGTTAGAGGTAACTGTTGAGTTTACTGAGTGTGCTGTGTTCCTGAGGGAGCAGAAATGGAGGGCCAAGGAGGAACAGTTCCATTGAGTTTAGACGCCCCTGTCCCTGCCTGCTCCAGAGAAGCCACTCTAAAATGACAGTTCAGAGTCACCTCGGAAGTTAAGTTCTAGAGTCGTGAATTCTTCCCCCTTTTAGGAAATCCAGACTCGCCCTGGGGTAGAGAACAGGGTACAGTGCAAGTATTTGAATCCTTCCAAAACCGATGGGTGGAAGTTCCTCATTTGGCAATAAGAATTCACAACAGGGAACTATAATTTCAGGTTCCTGTTATGACATCACACAGATGCCTAAGCAAAGATGCCTGTAAATTGATAATGCTCAGCCCATTAGTGCCTTTAGTTGCCCAGGTTAGAAGGGACTCTAGGATTGCCTAGTTCAATCTCCTTAGGACTTAGTCATTAAATAATGCCTGCTGTGTGCCAAGCACTGTTCTAGGCTTTGGACATACAGTGATGAAACAATCACAGATGAGACATCAAGCCCAGAGAGGGTCAGTGACTGTTCCAAAATTATAGAACTATAAAAGCTGGAAATCACTAATCTCACTACAGAAGACCACACATTTTTTTCTAAAGGTACATGTTTTGTTTTGCTGCTAGTTATAGTGCCTTCAAGCCTACCCTGGAATCTTATCATAGATCTTTCAGAGGACACTTTTCATCACATAAATATGAATGACAAGTGTTCCTGTATTTTGCATTGAGAAATACATGTGAGGTTCTGAAGTTATGTTCCACTAGAATTAGATTTATGGCCTTTTGTGAACTGATCAGGAAGCTGGCTTACATGAACTCTTTTCTCTAGTGTGGACAGTTAATTCTATAGTTCTATCAGATATAAACATTTTATTAAAATGGATTAATTAGATACTGTCAAAGATTAGGTGATGGTACTGCAGTTTTGAGTCACTTAATTAGGACAGGCATTCTGGTGTCAGAAAAGACTATGGTGCACCTGATCCTAGGTCTGCAATAGCCATGGGATCTCTGGTAAGTCATTTAAGTTTTCTAGACCAGATAGATCCCTCTTCTGGAGGAACTAGGGGTGTTTGAATAATGATCTCTCAGGACTCCTTCCTGTTCAACAATTACAGCCTTTCACAAAATTAAGTATATACTGCCAAGGTAAAATAGCCCTTTCTTCATTTTCACCCTTTAAAGTATGTATTTTTGATATAGCTAGACCAGACTCTACATTTAGTTCTGATGTAAACATGAATTCTTGACATGAAACATCACATGCTTTTATTTCAGGGTTAACCTCCATTTCAGCTAATCATGGGAGAGATTAAAGTCTCTCCTGATTATAACTGGTTTAGAAGTACAGTTCCCCTTAAAAAGGTATGTATGGTTTTACTATACCTCTTATTTGCAAAATCTTGTATTGTTTTTGTGTGTGATTTAGATGTTATGTCTTAATAATGTTTTAAAGTAAAGGTAATTGCCAAGTGTCATAATTCTGGGTTGCAGTATAAAGTTCACCCCTTCTCTGTCAGGCACAGTCAATTTTTGAGACTCATTCAAGAGTAAAAGTGAGTATAACTATACTCATTTTATAATTGCTTTTCCATATTCAAGCAAACAAGAATATGTCTATCCCTCTGTATAGCTTAGTGGAAAGCTTACAGCAACAGCAACTATACAGTGAGTGCACTAAAATTCTATTATAAAGCCTTTTCTTGTTCTTCAGATTTAAGATTTACAGTGGGTCATCACGTTATAGATCTTCTGTTTACAGTGATACACTCACTCTGCTATAGTCATCTTCTGGAAACTATTTGCCTGGGATGTCCAAAAACCCCAGACACTTCTATTGAAATTTGACTATTGATTCTGAGTCCTAAAGTAATCCATAAAGTTTGGGGATTAAAGTAACAAAATGGCATGTTCTAGACAAAGGCTGTTCAAGTCACAGAGTAAAATCTTTGCTGATCCCCTTGCAAAAGTATTAGAGTACTGTGATCTGAAGATCATCTATATCTGTTATTATTTTGTCAGGATAGACAGCTATGGAAGTATGCAAATTTGGATTAATAACAAAATTACTCCATATAGAAATTTGAGATACAATTTTCCAACTATAGACAGAATACCTGCCGTATGCCTAACACTATTGTAGGAAGTCCCCAGATATCTTACTTAGTGCTTTCAGCAGTTTAACAAAGTGGGTGGTGGTGTGCCCATTTTACAGATGAGAAAACTGAGGTTCACAGAGATTACTGTGTTTAAGGTCACACAGCCTAGTAGAATCTGGATTAAAATGAAGTTAACCTGGTTTCAAAGCCAGAAGTACTTGACTGCCAGAGGGAGCCCCCTCCCTTCTTGCAACCTGGGAAAATACTGTATGCTAAAAGGAGAATTGGCTCCTAGAATCCCTGTACCTTGTCCCATCCCCTCAAATTAACTTGTATGGGCTTCTCTTGATAGACACTTACTCAGCAAGCTGATCTCCAGACCCAAAACAACACAAACTTATATAAATATTCTTAAGAAGCAGTCATTAAGAAGTTGTTTTATTGATGTGATTTTCTCCAGTTGTCAGATCAGTTTGGTCCACAAGTCATAAGTTTGCTTGAAATTTTGTGGTGCTAGGTTTTAGATTATCAAACCGATACTGTGTCTTCTAAAGGAATTCGGACAAAATTGCCATTCAAAGAACTCTGAGAAAATTGAAGAGATAAAAGCATTTATGGCTTATAATTAGAACATACTATGTCAATTATATTAATAAAACTGGGGAAAGGAGGGAGAAAAAAAAGAACATACCATTTCATTACTTTTATTCCAAATTGAATTATTGAAATAATTTTCTAGAAGATTTTAGAGATCTGAACATCTTTTCTCATATGAATTTTGCCACTACAAGATTGAGATTTGCTGTGTGCACTCTCAAATGCCATTGAGAGATTTTTACCACAATCACAGCAAAAAGAAACATGAAAACCAGAAATGGAGTGCCAAAATACAAAGGGCTGAAACATGAGCGTGAAATATTGTGACTGTTTATGACCTGCCTGGGAAAGTTGAAAAGGAAATCATGATGGCCCTTTGGACTTTCTCTTGCTCTGTTGTCTCCTCCCCATGACACCAGTGACCCTGGTCAGTGCACTGCCACCCAGAGTGACACCACAGGGTGCCACAGCACTGCCAGCTAGGAGATCTCAGAAAATAGAACCTGGAGGCCTTGAACTTTTTAATATAAAATTAGGATAACTATTGATTTGCATTGGCAGAAGTCCATGCAGTTAATATACTTTTCCAAATATCACCAAATGTCAGTCAAAGAAAACAAAAATTAAAGTATCACAATAATAGCTAATACTTATCAAATGCTCAATATCTACAAACTCTGTGCTGAGCACTTGACTTGTGTCAGCTCATTTGATGATCATCTTAACCAGTTGGTTCAAGAACCATTAAATGAGGAAGATTTCTGATGATCTTCCTTCCTTCCCACCTACTTCCCCCCAGAAAGCCAGTTTTGGTGGTTCCCTGGTGGCGTAGTGGCTGGGCTTTGGCACTGTCAATGCTGGGGCCTGGGTTTGATTCCCAGCCAGGGAACTACCAAAAAAAAGCCAATTTTTCCTGTGGGCACTCCCCACACCAGACTAAATGGTTTGAAACATATCCTGGGACAGTGGCACCTACACCTACCTTATCCCTCTCTAGCAGAAGTCTTACCTTTGGAGGCTTGGACTACTCTTAAGAGATCAGGTTCCTGAAGCATCTCTACCCAGTTTCTCCCTGAAGTCTTGTCTCCCCCTTGCCTCTCCTACTCACACTCTGACCCTGCCAGCACTGGAGAATGACTCTGAAAACTGCCGTCCTCCTCTTACCATGTGTACATGCACATGCACAGAAGAAATGAGATGGCATGTACAGAGTTTATTGTTTAATGCTAAATAAAATTGACTCCATATAATCATGGTTGGAAAGGAAAATTAAAAATTAATAGAAAAAGCAGCTCTTTGGAAGAATATAAAGCAGTTCTATGGAATATTTCTTTTTTTGGGGGGGTAGTTCCCTGGCTGGGAATTGAACCCAGGCTGTAGTGTTGAGAGCGCCAAAGCCTAGCCTACTACACCACCAGGGAACTCCCTCTATAGAGTATTTCTTCAGCACCAGAGAAGGGAAAGGAGACCAAAGTAGTTTATTATATGTGTGTGATCCCCAGGTTAACATTTAACAAACAAGGCAGTGATGTTAAAATTGTCAGTGAAATTATAGTGTCACATTAACAATACAAAAAACAAATTCATAAGGCTTTCCATTTATTCTTATAACTTCCCCTCCAGATTATCGTGGATGATGACGACAGTAAGATATGGTCGCTTTATGATGCAGGTCCCAGAAATATCAGATGTCCGCTCATATTTCTTCCCCCTGTCAGCGGGACTGCAGATGTATTTTTCCAGCAGATTTTGGCTTTGACTGGATGGGGTTACCGGGTTATAGCTGTAAGTATTGATTCAGTATTATAATTCAGGTTTACATTTTACGGGGGTTTTTTGTGAATCTGTTTCTGATAAACAATAGCGACGGGCATTTCATTGAGGTAAGTTATTGTTTTCCTCTTTAAAAAGGTGAAACGAAGCTTTGGGAAGGAAGATGGTATGGTACACAGACATACAGAGACGTAGAGGGGACAAACCTCTATCAGAAAAGCCTTCTCTATTCCTAGCTTTCAACATGCATTCTCTCCTGTAACTCTTCACAAATCTGATTGGTAGAAAGCATTATCCTTATTCATAGAGGAGGAAATTGAGGTCCAGGCCATTTCAGGGATCGCCGCAGTTACACAGCCAATAGGTGGAGAGAGAACCAACCTCATTCTTCTGACTCCGTTTCTATTCCTCTTTTATTACACTGTTGAGATGTAAAGGCTTTCACGTCAGTCTTGGACAGTTGAAGTGAGGTTCTTTAATGAGCTCATATCCTTGGCATTTGGTTAAGAACTTTTTGGTTTCTAATTGTTTTATCATTGAGTTTATTCTAAATCTAGTTTCCCATTGATCATTTTTGAGTCTCCTCTGGGAGGGAGGTGTGGGTGGCCAAGACACTGTTTTAGGTGACTGATTTTTTGACACGCTAGACTGTGCAATGACAGTGGAGCTTGGTCTCCTGACTTCTGAGGAATGAGAGACACTTTTGCTTTGGAGCTAGCAGTTGTTTCTGGGACCTGGATATAAATGGTACTTCCTGTGGGACTACTGCTGTTATTATACATTTTATTTATTGTCTAAAGAAGAGAAAATGTGGGCCAGATCTCTTCTTTTGGAAGGTAACCAAAAATTTTCCTGAGGTCACCACCAACTGGGGCCACACAAAACAAATCCAGTTCCTTTTCCTCCTGACAGCCCTTTCCTTTCTTGAGAAGGCTACTTATCTGCACTGCCTGCTTGCCTTCCTCCCAGGTCTTTTCTTCTCTGGCTAAATTTCTCCAGATTCTTAAACCATTCCTCATATGGCATGTTTGAGTCTGCAACATAATCCTCTCGTTCTAGCTTTTCAGAAATTCCTCTGTGTGGACAGCATGCCATGAGAACAGGCTGGCAACTGTCCTCATCCCAGCCCACTGCAGCCTAAGATAGGAAAGGACCTTTCCTGGTGGCCACTGTTGATCAGCCAAGCAGGGGATGCTGAGCAGCCCCCAGGTGTCTGTCCCACTTAAGAGCACTATTGAAAGCTGACTGTCATTCCAAACTGGCTGGTCATGATAGCCTTGCCTTCTGGCTGGATATTTCTTCTTGTCCTCAAGCTTCTTGATGTGGGCTTTCCCTATTTCATTAGCTGGATAATGAATCAAGAAAAGGCCAACAGTGTATTCAAGATGACTTTTTCCTTAAGATTTCCCTTTTCCTTAAGATAAGATTTCCTTAAGATCAGAATGCCCGTGGGAGTTCCCTGGTGGTGTAATGGCTAAGGCTTCCTCACTGTCATCGCTGTGGCCTGGGTTTGATTCCCAGCCAGGGAACTACCCACATTAAAAAAAAAAAAAAAAGTTATACACAGAATGCCCAACCCCAAGAAGTTTTGAAACTTACTAGATATTTGTTAGTATCCAGCAGTTAAAATGTATGGATCCTTTTTTCATTTAAATTTTTAAATGAAATCTACAATTTGCATACAGTTCTTAGAAATAATACTGACAGGTATCCCTTTACACTTTGCCCAGTTTCTCCCAATGGTAACATTTTGCAATACACCATTACAATAACACAACCAGGATATTGATATTAATATAATCCACCCATTTTATTCAGATTTCCTAATTTTACTTCTACGCAGTTTGTGTGTGTGTGTGTGTGTGTGTAGTAGTAGTAGTAGTAGTAGTAGTAGTAGTAGTAGACAATTTCATCACCTGTCCAAGGCACAAATATGTTTTAATTATAGTTTTATAAAAATATCATCTCCCTTCTTTTAGGCTATCATTTGACTCAAATTCCAAAATTTTCTGCTGGGAGAGTCTGTTCTCCATCCTGTCTCAAAACAGCAGAATCTTCTCCACAAATGGAATTTTAATAGTGAAAGTAACACATTACATCAGATCTGAAATCATCCCATAATTTACATGGCAGTACTTATTCTAATGATTTGTCAATGACAGAGTGAATCAAAGTGCTTAAAACTAGCCTGTCAGACGGGTTTTTTATATTATTAAAGAGAGGGAAATGCTTAGATGACAAGCCTGAGTTCCCTAGAAAGGAGTTAGTGATTTACATATTTTTTCTTCCTCAGCATGGACAGGCTACTTAGGGTCAAACATATCTTTTTGGTCACAAATAAAAGTTCAAGAAATCAGACAGACTGACTTAAGTCCATTGAAAAAAAAAATGAAAGAAACAATTTTGTTGAATACTTCCTTAAAGAAATGCTTCCAAAAGAGAGGGAACTCTCCTTGGACATATTTTATTTCTAGTTCTCCTGAGCCATAATTCAGAATGAAATTGGATTTAAGGGAAAACAGTATTTCTTTACATGGTTGGTTTCTACTCTGTGCACTTGAACCTCAGAATTTATCAGCTTTTTTGTAAGGAAATTGATGTGAATTGCAATTCACACCATTTTATATAGTATCACCAGAATGTTCTTTCTTTTTATTCTTCTTAAAAGTTGGTCTATTAGGTAAAATGTGAATTTTCAAGTCAGGAGAAAGGGAGAGCTTATTTTCACATATTTTGAATAAGGAACAGAGCTTGAGCAAATGAGAAATGCTGTTATGAGAGTGCTAAATTTTTCAGGTATATATGAGTATGAGTTACATTTTGCCATAAGAGTTTTTAAAATGTTTTAAATTTCTTTTTTTTATTACTTTAGTTGCAATATCCTGTTTATTGGGACCATCTTGAATTCTGTGATGGATTTAGAAAACTTTTAGACCATTTACAGTTGGATAAAGTGAGTACCCTGAAATTAATTACTTATATATGATTTTAATGCAACATTTATCTTGTTAAGCCTGTTGCTTTCTTTTATTTTGTAATAACAGCTCTTTTGAGCTATCATTCACATACAATAAAATTATCCTTTTAAGTAATATTCAATGGTTTTTAACATATTCACAGATATGTACTACCATCACCACAGTTTTAGAACATTTTTTTCACTCCAAAAAGAAACATATATGCAGCAGTCATTCCTCGCCTTAACCCTGGCAACCTACTCAACTCTCTGTCTCTATGGATTTGCCTATTCTGGGTCTTTTATATAACTGGAATCTTACATGGTCTTCCTGACTGGCTTCTTTAATTTAGCATAAAGTTTTTGAGGTTCATCCATGTTGTGGCATGTATCAGTACTTCATTCCTTTTTATTGTCAAATAATATCTCATTGTCTGGTTATAGCACATTTTGTTTATCTGTTCACCAGTTGGTACACATTTGGATTGTTTCTAGAATGTTTGGCTATTATGAATAACACTGCTATCAACATGCATGGTGTGGACATGTTTGCACTTCTCTTGGGTATGGAGTGGAATTATTGAATCATAGTTTTCTTAAACTGCTAAGTGGTTTCATTTTTTAATGTAATCTGTGAACAGTAGTTTTTCTAATAATCTGTATAATTTGTATGCATGGTTGTATTTTCTTTTCTTTATTGTTAGACTTATTGGGGTGACATTGATTAATAAGAATTACATAGGTTCCAGGTGTGCAATTTGATAGTTCGTCGTCTGTGTGTTACATTATGTGTTTACCACCCAGTGTCAGTTCTCTTTCCATCACCTTGTATTTGACTCCCCATCCCTCTCCCACTCTCTCCATCCTCTCCCACCTCCTCCCAATTGCCCTCAGGTAGTTCCTAAACTATTGACCTTATCCATGAGTTTCTGTTTCTTTGTTGCTTTCAGTTTTATATTCCACATATGAGTGATGTGTTGTTTTCTTGATGGCATGTATAAATTGCATTTAAATACAATACTTCCTCATTTCTAGCTACTTTAGATATGTTAGCCTGTTGACTAGTAGTGGCATTCTGTTCTGTGGTGGGTGATAAAACAGTTCTCTTTTATATTTATGTTCAGGATTGATCACTGTTATAGAATCCTTCTTGTGTTTGTTTACAATTAGGTTCATCTTTTTGGGGCTTCTTTGGGAGGATTTTTGGCCCAGAAATTTGCTGAATACACTCACAAGTCTCCTAGAGTCCATTCCCTCATCCTCTGTAATTCCTTCAGTGACACCTCTATCTTTAACCAAACTTGGACTGCAAACAGGTAAGAACATAAAGGTTTGGCCTAAAGTTTTACTATTTTTGTTTAGTGGAAGTTTGAAAATGTTGGCTTTGGTTTTTTTCAGTGCATCAGGAAGGGAAGGGTCATATCTACATCTGTCTTCTGAAACTGCTCTGCCTTTTAAAATTAGGAACAACCATCTTTACAAGAGAAAACAATGGAATGAACTCTGAATTCAACTTTCCATGACTCTAACAAATTATTGTTTAAGTTTGTTTAACATATACGCTCTCACAGTTTCTGCTCCGTGCATATGCAACTAATCTTGTGTTCTGCTTGTTCCACTAACTGTTTTGTGTAAACAGTTCTGTGTATTGACTGACAGTTTCTTTAGGCATTTGACTTCTTCCAGTTTTTCATCACGTTCTCCTGTAAATCTTTGTACAAATTACGTTTTTTCCTTCTCTTTCTGGGTTATTTCCTTGAGATACAAGGGCTGTCTGGAAAGTATCCAGCCATGTATAATAATATGAAAAATAGAGACATTATGGCCGGATTTTTTTTTCTGGACAGCCCTTGTATAGTCCCCAAAATGGAGCGACTAGAGCGTTTAGTCTGTTAGCAGATGTTCTGCACATCATGACACTTAACATTAGTCTGCTTTCCAGAAAAATGGAAATGGTGGAATGCTTTGTGGTGTAACCAGTGAGGTACCTGCTTCCTCTGAGCCATCCTTTCATTGATTTTGTCATTTTAATTAGTCTAATAGGTATCTAATGGTACCTTTACACTGACTGAAATGAGCATTTCTTTCATTGCTAGTAAGGCTAGGCTCTACCCTAAAAAAAAAAAGCCCAGTGACTAAACATACCTGTATGGTCAGGTTGGTTTTCACATAATGTTATAGGTAAAGGTGGTGTTCATGACACTCAGATCTACTTGAGATTGTACTGTTATTTTCGAAAACTTTTCCTGGTGTTATCCCAGTAGTTCACTCAGCATTCATGCAGCAATTTCTTGTATGCATTAGGTACAAGTGCTTCATGTTGAGGTGATGAACTAAAACTCACTGATTATTTTTAATGTTTTGATTGTCAGAAGCCAAGACTGCACCCACTTTGTGCTCTTGCATATCAGCTACTTTTTTTAAATCAAATATCTGAGTACTTACTATGTGCCACACACTGAGGCTACAGGAATGAGCATAGGCAACAGGGTATACATAGAGATCAGGTCATTAGAAGATAAGACAGCCATAAGGGCGTGGTGAAGGACTTAGAAAGGTAATTGAAAGATGGCCAACTGTCCTTGTGAGGGAAGCTCAACTTCCAACAAGGCTGTTCCGCTGAGAATATGCATCAGAAGGTGGTCTGCACCTTTTATAAGTCATTTGCAGTATAGGCTTAGAAAAATTAGTGTTTACCCTATATAATGGCTCTCAACCTTTGTAATTAATGGAATAAATATCAACCAGAAGTCACATAGAAATTCATAGAGATTGAATTGCCTTGAATTAGCCCTGTTAAATCTAATAGTAGCAAACTCTGGGAAATAAAGGAACTCTTTCATTTTGCTATTTTGAAATCTATTTTTGAAATAAACAATCCACAGGTGATATAAAACTGAAGATTCATATCTTAAGTTTTCAGTTTTCTAAAGGAAATAGTTTAGCCTTTGGAAATAAGGCCAATGAGGAAAAAAAATCTTGGAGTCATCAGGGTGTTTACATTGGTAAAGGTCTTTTGAAATATTGCTTATAATTATTTCAAATTCTCAAAAGTTTTATATTAAATTATGACTTTTTAGGAGTTCAGGAAAGGATATATATGTAAAAACAAGATGCTGAGCTCTTTGAAAGAAGAGACTAGGTCTTTTTATCTCTAGATCCAAGTATCTACCTAATGTAACACTTCAGGGTGGAATGAATATTTGCCATTTATGTGTAGTCTTGGAAGTTTAAATTATCAGGTCTTTGTTTTACAGCTTTTGGCTGATGCCATCATTTATGCTCAAAAAAATAGTTCTTGGAAACTTTTCATCTGGCCCAGTGGACCCTGTGATGGCTGATGCCATTGATTTCATGGTGGACAGGGTAAGGATCATGGCATTGGGGTGGGGACACCTTGTACTAGGAATTTTCATATCTGTTTGGTTCCTGAAGATATACCTGTCTTATTGAGTGTGAATTAGAGTCACTTGTTAAGCACTATTCCATGTTAACTTTAATTCATCCAAATAGATATTATTGCTGGTAATTCATCAGAATTACTTGGGGGAGCTTTTGAAAATACAGATTCCAAGGCCTCACACCAGACTATTGAACTGGAATTCTTGGGCATGTTGACCTGGGATTACTGTATGTTTGTTCCACTCCTCCTCCTCAGCTTCCCCCAGGTCAATCAATGCAGCAGGTGTATAGACTTGCATTTAGGAACTATTGGGCTAGAAGATTTTTCTGAGTACACGTCTAGCTCTCAGATCTCTGAAAAGTTCATCTGTCACCTTTAAGCTGTAGGATTTGACTTGCTGTCCACAGGCACCTGGTTGAAGTGGCAGTTCAGGTTGAAGGCTTTGGAAGGCCAGGTTCCCAGAAAAGAAAAATGAGGCCCAGTTCATGGTCTTTCAAATACCATATTTTGCCAGGTATAATGTGCCCCGCTGTATAATGTGCACTCACGATTTTGGTCCAAACTTTCAGGGAAAAAAAACTTTCATTTTAATTTTTTTTTTTTTTTGGTATGTGGGTAGCTCCCTGGCTGGGAATGGAATCCAGGCTGCAGCTGCTGACAGCGCCAGCACTACACCACCAGGGAACTCCCTCATTTTAATTTTTTAATTCAAATTATCATTTGTTTATATTTGTATTATAAAGGAATTTTGGCAGTTATTTAACATGGTGCAAGAAATTTTAATGTAACTCATAAGCATAAATAAAAGAATTTAAAACATTGATATAGATATAGAATCAGTACTACCCCCATATAATGTGCATCCTTATTTTTCCTTCACAAATTTGGGCAAATAAGTGTGCATTCTACATGGCAAAATACAGTATATTGTTTTTCCTCATTGATGACCTTTTTGGCCCCACCACACATGATACCACCTTTATAAGCAGAAATATTATCTATGGCTTTAATGGAAATGTGAAAACAAAATTAATTTTAAAACTTTTTCTGTGTTTGTTTCTGCAGCTAGAAAGTTTGTGTCAGAGTGAACTGGCTTCAAGACTTACCCTGAATTGTCAAAATTCTTATGTGGAACCTCATAAAATTCGGGACATCCCTGTAACCATTATGGATGTAAGCTCTTTTAAGTAAAATAGATGCTTTACCTTTCTAAATGTATCTATCGAGCCTCCTCATAATTATTTTATAGTTTTTCCCCCAAAAGTAAGAATATTTTTCTGTGTTTTTCAAACGCTGCCTTGGATTTTTTTTTTTTACTCCCCAACTTTCTTAATTCCAAAACTGTGTGTTCATTGTTTATCCTATATTTTTCCTGGCAGGAATAACACCATTGAAATCAGGATAAATCAAAACAAACATGGTAGTTCTTACTTATTTTTATGTATTTTTGCTATTTTCATCAACTGATATTGTACTTTAGCTATTACACATCTGGGCAGCAAAGAGAAGTTGCCTTAGGAGTGCAGAAAATCAAGACTTCCATAAAGTCTAATTAGTATAAAAGTTTATTTCTTTTATTTTTCAGTTGTGGTAAAATATACATAACAAAATTTACCATTTTAACCATTTTTCAGTGTACAGTTCAGTGGCATTAAGTATATCAACAGGGTTGTGCAACCATCACCATTTTCCATTTCCACAATTTTTCAAAATCCTTAACTGAAACTCTTGTTTCTATTAAACAATAACTCCCCACCCCCCTACCCCCCAGCCCCTGGTAACCATGGTGTAACATGTATTAGAATGCCATTCCTTTTTAAGGCTGAATAATATTCCATTGTGTGAATATATACCACATTTTGTTTACCCATTCATCTGTTAATGGACATTTGGGTTGTTTCCACCTTCTGGCTATTGTGAATAATGCTGCAGTAAGCATTGGTGTACAAATATCTGTTTGATTTCCTAATTTCAGTTCTTTTGGGTACTTACCTAGAAGTGAAATTGCTGGGTCATATGGTAATTCTTTGTTTAACTTTTTGAGGAACCATGACACTGTCTTCTACAGTGGCTGCACCATTTTACATTCCCACTAGCAGTGCACAGGGGTTCCAGTTGTTCCATGTCCACACCAACACTTGCGTTTTTCTGTTTTTGTTTTTTTTTTTTAATAATGGCCATCCCAATGGATGTGAAGTGGTATTTCATTGTGATTTTGGCTTATTTTTTTTAAAATCATGTAACTACTTTGTTTTTCCTCATAAATGAGTTTATTTCTAAATTCAAATAATGTGGTATTTTAAAAAATTATTTTTGTTGGGAAAGTATTCATTCTAGGCATGTAAACAATAATTTCTTACCATTCTGCACTATAATCTATATTCTGACATTTACTATGACATAAAACAAGCTTTTAGTACTCTCAGTGAAGTATTTGCTCCTCACAGTATGTTTAATCTGTTTGCTTATCTTTCAAAACTGTGCCCACTACTTGGGTACATGGTCACAGAAAACTGTCTATAAACTTTAGCAAGTGGAGATTTTTTTTTTTTTTTTTTTGCTTCTTTTAGTTTACTTTTGAAAAACTATTTTGCATATGTGTATAAACATAAGTTTGTATGGGCATTGAAAAATGTCTAGAATCATATAAGGTTGGACAATTAATTTCATGAACTTATCCTAGAAAAAGTGCTACATACCTCATTGCTTAATATCACTATGGTCACCTTCAAAGTATTCCCCTTGGGAAACTATGCACTGATACCAACACCTAGTTGACCCTTCAAAGCAATTTTGGAACTCTCTTTGGAATGGCCGTCAGAGCTGTCATCATAATTGTCAGATTTTGGGTATGACAACAGCTCTGATGGCCATTCCAGAAAAAGAGTTCCAAAACCACTTTGAAAGGTGGACTAGGCTCTGGCATCGGTACATAGCTTTCCAAGGGGAGTACTTCAAAGACTATAGTGATATTCAGCAATGAGGAATGTAGCACTTTTTGCAGGATGAGTTTGTGAAATTAATTGTCCAACCTTGTATGCCTCAAACTGCTAGCAGTGGCTCCCCTAGGAAAGTATCTGAACTTTTTCTTATACTCTTTAAAAATTTTGGAATTTTTTTTTACTAAGCATATACTACTTATGTGTTTTTTTAAATAATAAAATTAGAAAGTTCTTTGGGAGTTTCATGATATTTTTGAAATTGTCATTTTCAGTAATAATTGTTTACTATTAACATCCTGTTAATTTAGTTACCTGTGTTTGAGAAAAAGGAAATACATAGTTGAATTTTTTTCCCCAAAGATAACAGACATTTGGCAACAAAGTGTGTAGCTAACTTCTTATGTTGGAGTTAGTCACCAGAGATCAGCAGAAGGAGGTGGCCCCAGCTATATAGGGGTTCAGTGGTATCTCTCCATGAGAAATGCTTGGGGTGGCACTTTCCATAATGTGAAAAGAACATATTAAAATACTACTAGGTTTCAGCCTTGGTTTTTTTTTTTTTTTAAAGGTATTTGACCAGAGTGCACTTTCAACTGAAGCTAAGGAAGAAATGTACAAACTGTATCCCAATGCCCGGAGGGCTCACCTTAAAACAGGAGGCAATTTCCCATACCTGTGCAGAAGTGCAGAGGTGAATCTTTACATACAGGCAAGTCCCAGCATGGAACCCAGAGCACTTTTAACCCAAAGTGTATAGTTTGAAACCTAAAGCTTTTATTTCTTTATTTATTTTTATGGTGGAATAAGAGATTAAGAGAACTACAGAATTCTCTGCAGGAATGAGATACTGACTCAATAGAGGTGGTTTACATTAATAATTTATAGGAAAATTCATGCAAGTGTATTAGAAACACCCAGGGGTGACTGTCTGTGCACCATCATTTTTCTAAGTAGGCTCACCTCCATACACTGAAGTAGCCATTTGGTATGGTGTGACTTTGTCTCTTGGGCACAATGAATTCAGTCAGAGCAGGACACCGGACCTAAATGGGACTCAGATTGAGATTGGCACGGAGTTTCAAGAGCCTTAAGAAGTCACTTGCTTTGATCCTGTCATTCACTTGTGGCAGTGGATCCTAAGGAAAGGATCCTAAATACAGAAAAACTTGATGCCCTGAGACGTTCATCATGGTGGTTGGCAGAATAGCAGAGGATAGAAAGGACCTGACTAGCAGCCGCAGAGGGGAGGGCAACACTTGTGGAACAGCAGGCTGCCATGTTTGTATTTGTGAAGAGTTTGCAGGAAGTTACATATTAAATGAGGAGCAAAGACGCTAAATTAAGGTTTTTAAAAATGCTTCTTTGACTTTTCTGTGTTTTCCAATTTTTCTCTAATTAGTGTGTATAACTATACTTTTAGAAGTATTAATACAAAACGTTTATATACTATGGTAATTGTACTATAACGATTCTGTTTTTTTCAGATACATTTGCTGCAATTCCATGGAACCAAATACGCAGCCATTGACCCATCAATGGTCAGTGCCGAGGAACTCGAGGTGCAGAAAGGCAACCTTGGCATCAGTCAGGAGGAGCAGTAGCTGGGGCTTTGACTGGTAATGATGAGCAAGCCAGTGTGTTCTTGTACAATCAGTGGCGTCTGTGCCCGGCAGTTAGCCTCTCTGTTCGGTTGTCAGGCTCGCCTAGGACCGATTGTCATCTTCATGACAGGTGGCAGCTCTTCTAAGCCAGTGTAACTGTTCCCTCTCGGTTTTTTTAGCTTTTGAATTTGAAGAGGTACTTTTGAAGACTTCCATTTTAAGAATTGTGAAAATTTTGCTACCAGATGTTTCCACCATTTTCGTCTTATGTGAATGTTAATTTTTGAGGTTTGGGCTTTTGTGGGGTTTTTTTCCTTGTCTTTTTTTTATCTTTCCTTCCTTCCTTCCTTCCTTTGTATGTTATTTGCTGTAAATGCTGCATATCCAGATTGTGTATCAGAAGGACATTGGTTATTTTTATGCTTTCTTGGTTATAATTGTTACTAGTGCCAAGACTGTCACCCCACTGTTTGCTCTCCTGCAAATCTACTTCTAATTTCCAGTTAAGGAAATTGTTTTGAGTTTTAGCTGTTGTCTTTCTAGCCATTATAGTCATTTGGAATAAAAATTCAATTTCAGTGAATGGCTTTTGTGGTTATTGTAGCAATCTGACTGGGCTACACAGACATAAGACTTTCTGAGAAGTAGACTACCTGTTTGCCAATTCGGTGTGATCTTACGTAAATTACTTAATCTCTCTAGAACTCAGTTTGCTCATAGTAAAATAATAGTAGCTGTCTTTTATTGAACTGCTACTATATGTCAAGTACTTTTAATACCTTCTTTTGTAAGCACACATAAAGCAGAGAAAACTATGTCCCTATCAGCCAGCTTCAAAAATTATCAACTCATGGACAGACTTGTATTATCTCTAACCCCACGCTCACTGCTTCCACACATACTCCCATCACTGGATTTCATTATAGCAGTTTCAAATTTCATCTGTAAATACTTGTATATGTACTTTCAAGAGAGAAAATAACCATAATGCCATGATCACATTTTAAAATTCACCAATTCCTTTTTTTTTCTTTTTAATTTATTTTTATTGTTAGACTTATTGGGGTGACATCTGTTAGCAAGGATTACATAGGTTTCAGGCATCCAATTCTACAGTGCATTGTCAACTTGTATAATAAGTTCACCACCCAGTGTGACTTCTCTTTCCATCACCTTATATTTAGTTTCTGCCCCCTCCTCTCCCACCCCCTCCTCTTTCACCCCTCCCTAACCCACTTGTCCCCAATAAACATTAAACTCTTGATTGTGTCCATGGGTTATTTGTTTGTTCATTTCTTTTTTCTTTGTTGCTTTCAGTTTTATATTCCACATATGAGTGAAGTCATACAGTTCTTTGTTTTTTCTGTCTGGCTTATTTCACTAAGCATGATGATCTCCAGGTCCATTCATTTTGTTGCAAATGGCAGTATTTCATCTTTTCTTATAGCTGAGTAATAGTCCATTGTGTATATGTACCACAGCTTCTTTGTCCAGTCATTTGTCGCAGGGCACTTTGGTTGTTTCCATGTTTTGGCCACTGTGAACAGCGCTGCGATGAACATTGGGGTACATAAGTCTTTGCAGACAGAGGTTTTCAAGTTTTTGGGGTAGATCTCCAGAAGGGGGATTGCTGGGTCATATGGTAGCTCCATTCCCAATCTTCTGAGGAACCTCCACACTGCCTTCCACAGTGGTTGTACCAGTTTGCACTCCCACCAGCAGTGTACCAGAGTTCCTTTTTCTTCACATCCTCTCCAGCACTTGTTATTCCTTGTCTTGTTGATAACAGCCATTCTAACAGGTGTGAGGTAATATCTCATTGTGGTTTTGATTTGCATTTCCCTGATAGCTAATGAGGATGAGCATTTTTTCATATGTCTGCTGGACATTTGTATTTCTTCGTGGGAGAAGTGTCTGTTTAGTTCTGCCCACTTTTTAATTGGGTTGTTTGTTTTTTTGTTGTTAAGTCTTATTCTTTATATATTTTAGATATTAGACCCTTATCTGATGCGTTATTTGCAAATATTTTCTCCCATTCAGTTGGCTGTCTCTTTGCCTTGTTGATTGTTTCTTTTGCTGTGCAGAAGCTTTTTAGTTTGATATAGTCCCATTCATTTATTTTTGCTTTTACTTCCCTTGCCTTTGAGGACAGGTTCATGAAGTCTTCCTTGAGTCCTAGTTCTATGAGCTTAGTGCCAATGTTTTCTTCTATATAGTTTATTGTTGCAGGTCTGATATGAAGGTCTTTAATCCATTTTGAGTTAATTTTTGTATATGGAGAAAGTTCACAGCTCAGGTTCATTCTTTTGCATATGTTTTTCCAGTTTTCCCAGCACCACCTACTAAAGAGGCTATCTTT
This sequence comes from Lyroderma lyra, assembly GCA_004026885.1. Taxonomy (NCBI): domain Eukaryota; kingdom Metazoa; phylum Chordata; class Mammalia; order Chiroptera; family Megadermatidae; genus Lyroderma; species Lyroderma lyra. The sequence continues at coordinate 267,934 of PVJL010000662.1, forward strand.
TCCCCATTATATGTTTTTTGCTCCTTTATCGAAAATTATTTGTCCATAAATTTGTGGATTTATTTCTGGGTTTCCAGTTCTGTTCCATTGGTCTGTATTTCTGTTTTTCTGCCAGTACCAAGCTGTTTTGACTATTGATGCTTTGTAATATAAATTGAAGTCAGGGAGTGTACTGCCACCAGCCTTATTCTTTTTATGTAGTATTGTTTTGGCAATTCGAGGTCTTTTATGGTTCCATGTAAATCTGATAGTTCTTTTATCTATTTTACAAAAGTATGATTGTGGGATTTTGATGGGCGTTGATTAAATCTGTAGATTGCTTTGGGCAGAATGGCCATTTTAACAAATGTTAAGTCTTCCTATCCATGAACAGGGGATATTTTTCCACCTCTTAATGTCTGTTACAATTTCTTTCAAAAGTGTCTTATAGTTTTCCATGTATACGTCTGTCACGTTCTTTGTTAAGTTAATTCCCAGGTATTTCATTCTTTTTGTTATGATAGCAAAAGGAATTGACTCCCTCGTTTCTTTTTCTGAGGATTTGTTGTTTGTATATAGGAATGCTGTTGATTTTTGTACATTGCTTTTGTATCCTGTGACTTTACTGTATTCATTTATTGTTTCTAATAGTTTCCTGGTGGAATCTTTGGAATTTTTTTATATGAAGGATCATGTCATCTGCAGATAGTGACAGTTTGACCTCTTCTTTCCCAATTTGGATACCTTTTATTCCTTTCTCTTGCCTGATTGCTGTGGCTAGAACTTCCAGTACTACATTAAATAGCAGTGATGACAGGGGGCATCCCTGTCTTGTTCCTGATTTTAGGGGAATGGGCTTCAGCTTTCCCCATTCAGTATGATGTTAGCTGAGTGTTTGTGATATATGGCCTTTATTATGTTGAGATACTTTCCTTCTATACCTATTTTATTTAGTGTTTTGATCATAAATGGATGTTGTATCTTGTCGAAAGCTTTTTCCACATCAATTGAAATGACCATATGGTCTTTATCTTTAATTTTGTTTATGTGGTGTATCACATTGATTGATTTTCGTATGTTGAACCATCCTTGTGCTCCCGGGATGAATCCCACTTGATCATGATGTATAATCCTTTTGATGTATTGTTATATTCTATTTGCTAATATTTTGTTTAGGATTTTTGCATCTGTGTTCATCAGAGATATCGGTCTATAGTTTTCTTTTCTTGTATTGTCTTTGCCAGGCTTTGGTATTAGGATAATGTTGGCCTCATAGAATGAGTTAGGAAGAATTGCTTCCTCTTCAGTTTTTTGGAAGAGTCCGAGGAGGACAGGCATAAAGCCCTTCATAATATTTTCTTATAATCCTTTGTATATCTGTGGTTATCAGTGGTAATTTGTCCCCTTTCATTTCTAATTTTGGATATTGTGTCCTTTCCTTTCGTCCTTTGATTAGTCTTGCCAGGGGTTTGTCAATTTTGTTTACTTTTTCAAAGAACCAGCTCTTAATTTTTTCTATTGTCCTTCTGTTCTCTAATTGGTATAGCTCTGCTTTAATGTTTATTATTTCTTTCCTTCTGCTGACTTTGGGTTTTTGTCTGCTCTTCTTTTTCTAGTTCTTTAAGGTGGGATGCTAAGTAAAATTCACCAATTCCTTAATCATCTAATATCCAGTCATTATTCCCATTTGTGACTATCATCGATGTCTTTTTATGACCGATTGATTCTAGTCAGCTTCCATACAAAGTTCATACTTTATATTTGAAATGTCTCTTAAATCTCTTTTAAAGTATAAGTTCCTCCTCCTTTTTTTGGCCATTTATTTGTTGAAGAAACACATTCATTTGCCTGACAGAATTCACCAGTTTGAATTTGGCTAATTGCAGCCTTGTGGTATCCTTTAACTTGTTTCTCTGTCCCTGGTATTTTCCATAAGTTGGTAGTTACATCTAGAGACTTGATTAGGTTTAATCTTGATCTTTTTGGCAGAAATGCTTCACAGGTGGAGATGCGTGCTTCCCATTGGGTCACTTTAGGAGGCATACAACGTCTGTTTGTCTCTTAAGTTGTTAAGAGTGCTCAGTGGGTTCAGGCATTTTCAGTCTCATCCAGTCATTGGAAGTTCTTTGATGGTTTCATTGCCACTGCTGACCATTACACATAAGCATCATTTCATTAGGGCTTACAGAACAGTGACAATACTCAAATAATTTTTATCTTTCTGCATTTATTAACTGGAGTTTGCTAATTAACACACACACACACACACACACACACACACACACACACATACCTTTCCCTCATCAACTATTTGGTTTCTCTGAGGTAAAATTGAGACAAAATCAGCTTTGTTCTAAGTTTTCAGGATATTGAGTTGAACGTACTTTTTCAAATTTTATCCCCACCACAACCCTGGTTTAACTGATTTTACCGGTGAGGTCATGGAGACTGAGCAAGGTCAAGATACTCGGCATCGCACAGTAAGGAGCAGAGCTGGAATGCCAAATTGGGTCTGTGATCCTAAAGCCAGTGATCTTTCCATGAAGGCCACGGTATCTTCTCTAACTTGTAACTTGACAACTGTCCTGAGTTATGGAAGTGCCCTGGTAAACCATGAAGGCAGGGCTTGCTGTTTTTAACTGTTAGCACTGAGGCTTCTTAGAGGCTGCCATAGTTTAACTGTGTGTGTCTTGACTTCCCAACAAGCAGGGAGGTCCTGTGGGCAGAGCCATGTCACACATGGCCAGCAGCTCCCACCTCACCTGGTATAGTAACGCATGTGTGGGACTGCCCTCAGCTTTCTTTTCAAATTCTCCCTGTGAGCCATGCCTGCTAACCACTAACTACTCCCTGGGTCTATACTGTAACAACAGCCATTTCTAGCCCTAACTAATTTTGAGTGCTGGTCTTGACTGCCTATTCATCCCTATCTATTAGGCCAGTCTTCTATAGACACCCCAGACTCTATTGGCAAAAGGCCCACCCATGTCCCCGCTGCCAAACCTGCCCCTTCTCTCAAACTCCATCATCTCAGTTCTTAGCATCACTGTTCCTCAGATTCCCCAGCTAGAAATTCAGCCATCTGGGACCCCCATCCTTACCCCTCTATCTCCATGTCTCCAGCTGAAGCAGATACTGAGATGAAACTTTGGGTGCAAGATGTTTATTAAGGATCAAAGGAAGAAAGTCTCAACGCAGGGCAGGGCGGGGGTTCCCTGGTGGTGTAGTGGCTTAGGCTTCAGCGCTGTCAACGCTGCGGCCTGGGTTTGATTCCCAGCCAGGGACGCCACCCCCCATCCCCCAACCCCCCAACCCCTGGCAAAAAAAGGAAGTCTGTATAAGGAAGGAATGGGCAGAGGGAGAAGTTGAGCTGTGATGCAGGCCCAACCCAGCCCCAGCTGACTGGGTGGGGAGCTCTGGAGCTACTAGTGCCCATTGGAATAGTCTCACAGAGGGCTGGAATGGTCAGGCCCTCTACACACCAGGACCCTCACAGCCCTCCTGCCCCTCCAGCTCATCTCTGCTCCTCCTTCCATGCTTCCTGTGTTGCAGTCACATCATTCCCCAAACAGATATATCTCCAGCCCTCTGTGCCATTGCATAGACTGTGCTTTTCGCTTGGAATGTGCTTTGCCCACTTCTGTCTTCTCTGTGAGCTTCTCACCTTCCTCCCCATTACCTTCTCCAAGGAAGAATAAATCCCATAGTTCTCTGCATACACCTATTATAGCACCAACTGCATTATATTATATTATTGCTATCCGAGCCCCCCACTCTCCAGACCACAAGCTTCCAGAGGGCAGGAATTGTGGGCTAAGCTCTGCTTCCCGGCTTCCAGCTAGACTGCTGGCATGGAAGACACCCAGTAAATATTGATTGTTGATGGTGAGTTGAACGATTGTGGTTACACAGAACCCATCCACAACAGCTTGTCTGATTTGGAAGTTTGCCATAGGTCTCTCAAACACAAGAAATGAGTATTGAATTTGACAGAGATATTTCAACATTTCAGTTTTATTTTAAGAACCTGCTTTTTTTGTCTCAAAAAATGCAAAATTCATCCAAATAAATGATCTAAGTCCCATGTGGTAAAAAATACCTTTCCCAAATGGAAGAGATGGAAGAGGAGAGTTTTCCACCTCAACACACCACATGCAGAGGAAGGGTACCCCGTGATATGGAGGCTGCCAGCTGTGTTGGGGCTCTGAATCCAACAGTGAACTGTGAGGCCTCATGCAAGACACACTTCTCAAATCATTAAGTTAATGACTATGAAACGAACTGATTTCAAAACCTATTTTTCTTTCTTCATAAATTTTAGTTAGATTCTTTTTTATTAATAGATTTAAGTTCAAAAAAACAGCAGACAGTACAGAGCTCCATGGCACAGTTCCACGGCACAGTTTCCCCTACACTAACTTGCATTAGTGTTATAGTATAATGTTTGCAGGTTTCTCTGTAGGATAAACTCCTAGAAGTGGGATTGTTGGGTTAGTGGGTAAATGTATTTGTCATTTTGGTAGATAATGCCCAATTGCCCTTCAGAGGACTGTACTTTGTGAACTCTCACCAGCCATGTGTGATAACTGAAGCCCCTTTCAGCTCAAACGGTTTTTATTCTATTTCCTTCCCAGGACTCAGGCCGATTGGGTAACTTCATGGGGAGATTTTCTAAGATGTGGGCTCCTCAGCTGGCCACAACCAGCTGTACCCCATGCAAGAGAGCTCAAATTAGACAGAAACAGCTTTTAGGCAGAAGTTTCAGGCTCTTTGCACAGATAATTTTCCACATCTGTGAAACTGTGAAGCTTTCAGAGTCACAGTTCCCTGAAACCACACTGTCTTACTGGTGAGGCTGAGCCACACAATAACCTGCTTGCCTGGCACCTAAAAGTGACGCTCCAGATCAGCTGTGCCGTCCACCATGGATGCCACTTGCCACAGGTGCCTGTTTAAATTTCAAATAATTTAAATAAAACTTAAAACTCTGTTCCTCAGTTCCACTAGTCACGTTTCAAGTGGTCAATAACCACAGGTGACTAGTGGCAAACAGATTGTATAGCACAGATCCAGAATATTCCCATCATCTCAGAAAGTTCTATTGGACAGTGCTGCTCCAGAGAGGTGAGCCTTTTAAAATGAGAAGAAAGACAACTAAATGCAAGGTGTGATCCTGGATGGGATTCTGGTCCAAAAAAAGGACATGAATGGTGCAAATGAAAAAACATGAATAAGGTCTGAAAAAAAGCTAGTAGTATTGTATCAGTGTTCATTTTCTGGTTTTGGAAATTATACTGTGGTTATGTAAGATGTTAATATTTGGGGAAACTATTGTGTAAAGTATTCAGAAACTTTTTGTATTATTTCTGCAACATTTTTATAAATCTGAAATGATTTCAAAATAAAAAGTTTTAAAATTAAAAAGAAAGTATAAAACAGGAGGGAAAAGTGAGAGTATGTATCTCCTAGAAACATCAAAGTGTACAATTTTTTATATATACAAACTTGGAACAGAAACAACTGTGGAGTAAGGGCAGCATTCCTAAAAGCCAGCGAATGAGTTAATGGTGGTCCATGTTGTAAATGCTGGATGGAGCCCTTTGCCAGGTAGGGGAGACAGGGACGCTGGATTTAGCACCTGACCTCACTACCTGATTAGCTTCTTAGCCATCTTGAGCCCATGTCCTCTCTGAAAAGATGCCCCTTGCACCTCAGGGAACTGCTGTGAGGCTCTGAGAAGATGGAGATGAACATGAGGTGAGAGATGTGAAGGATCATACCTGTGGGAAGGGATGACTTACAAAACCGGAGACAGGCCCCTTGATTAATCCTTAGGAAAAACGTTACAAACATTTGCCTTGCTAGGCCTGCATGACTGAAGGTCTGTTAACTGATTTTCTAAAAAGCCCTTAAATGGTGTCCTCCTCTGTTCGGTGCCCCACTCTGCGGTCCCATGCTCCTGGAGCGCCTGCGGTTACATGGCTGTGCACCTCCTGGGGGCACTCAGGTCGGCATTTGCTTTCTTCCTGATGCTTTCTGCAAAAAACAAGATTACCATGGCCTCATGTTGCCTACACTCTGTCGCACAGGGCTGCTTTTAGGTTTAATTGTCTGGCAGAATGTGTGTTAAAAGAAGCAACAATAATATCTAAGAATATTGTGTGAGAATAAAAAAGTTATACCCAGTTCCTTTACTCTGAAATTACTCTCTTTTCCTACCTTGCCTTTAGCTGTGGAATATCCCCCATGCCTAAAGTTTTCCTTTTTGCCCTCAATATCAGGCTATCGATGTTGTTCCTTGTTGGCACAAGACTAATGTAGCTTTCATTACTATTGGTGACTGCCTAATACCCCATCCTGTGGAATTCCATAAAGCACCACGCCAATGGACATTATGGTGTTTAAGGCTTTGTCATCATGAGCTGACCTTGCTTTTAATGAGGGATTAGTACTAGAACCGTTTATCCCATTTGCCTGATGGTTCCAGGGGATGCCCTGAATTCCAGACTTTTGGGATTAACAACATTTTTTTTTACATTTACAAAATCCACTTATTGCACTCTTTTTGTTTAATAGCTAGGATTCAAAGTTTGTGATGGAAATTTTATTTGACCAGATCTGACTGGTTCAAGTTATATTAAGCCAGTTCTTGCCCATATGTCTTCATGTTTGTGAAAAAGACCTCTGCAGGATATGTCACCCTATTCCAAATAAAGGTGGGGGTGGGGGGATCAAAGTATAGAGGGCTGGAGAGGAAGAGATTGTAGCTTCAGTGGTTTTGTGGCTGCGAATGTCCTAGGTATCATCTGGGCCAATATTCTCATTACACAGATGGAGAACCCAGAGCCAGGAGGCACTGTGATTTGCCCAAGGCTCCACCTGAATTTCAGAAGGAAGCAGGGTTAGGACAAGGAATCTGGAAGGTTCAGAGGCAACGCCACAACCTTGTGCTTTGAGTAGCCTCTGGAAGGCCCCACCAAATTGCAGTGGGCCATGGAGCTCTGACCCTCGGGCCCTGCGATGCCCTGAGCAGGAGCTGGGCAGGAGATGCTCTTACCAGCCAGGTCTCTCCTGCCAATGGCCACAAGGCCCTCATAAAGCTCTTTGCTGGGGTTCTCAGCCTTCGTGGCCACACCATGCAGCCAGATGAGCAGCATCCGGTGGCCATGCTCCTGGTAGCTCTTGGTGCCTAAGGACAATGAAGGAGAAACAGAGAAGAAAGAGCCAACCTGGCCTGTTAGCATGAGTCAGGTCTGAGCACCTGTCTGTGCCACCCTCTACTGCCTCCTGAACACCAGGCCCTTCTCCCATGCTCCAGTGGAGCTCAGCTCAGAGATGGACAGGGGAGGGGAGGAGCAGCCTCAGATGGAATGGGGGCCGGGATTTTGTGTTGGGGACTCTTGAACCTCCGCAGCCCCAGGCTTTCTCCTGAGCATCACTATAGATATTATCCCTCTGAAGAAAGAAATAATTGGCCCTCATTGTTGTGATACCATGATGCACATGATTGTATGTTTTCTTTCTCTGGCTGCTCACGATAATCTGTGCCTTGCATGCTGGTGGTCCTAGTCTACATGTGAGAAACAACTTAGTCAGAGACAGAGCTGGCCATGTTCTTTCCCCTGCACCAGTGGTTCTCAGCCATAAGTACTCATTGGGAACACCTAGGAAGCTTTAGAATATACTGACACCTGGGATTCCAACATGCTTGGGTCTGGATACAGCTAAGCACGGAGCAGTGTTAAAGCTTCCCTAGTGATCCCAGCATACAAGCGTGTTTGGAAAATAAGTGCCCACACTCTTTAGTGCTAGTGGAGGAGTTAACTTTTTATTAAACTCTGTGACCAGGCCTGCTCTCCCAGTTGGGGACACACACACACATGCACATGCACATGCACTCAGGTCAGTCTTTTCACTGTGTCCTCTGGCTTCCTGAACCCGAGCAGGAACTCCCTCACAGTGCTGCCCTTAGTGTGGCGGTTCTGTTTGACCCATTTATTCACTGACCCTCGGCCCCAGCCCCGTAATTTATCAGCGCTCCTTTATTGTCTATGAATAAAGTTTTTATCTGTAATCCAGTTCACTTTTGTTCTCTCTGCTCTATTCCACTAATTGGGTTGTATATTTTTGTGTCAAGTATCTCTCCATGTTAATTATTTTAGCTTTATAAATGGTTGAGTCTGATTAGGTTAGACCCTCTTTTAGGCTGACCAGATGTAAACGGGACAGAAAACCCCAGTACCGTCCCGTTTCAAACGGTACATATGGGCAGGCTACTTGAACTTAGCCCAGTGAGACGAGGCTGACCATACGTACCATCTGAAATGGGACAGTACTGGGGTTTTCTGTCCTGCTTAAAACAGTATGTCTGGTCAGACCAGCATCTTGACTTTTTTCCCCAGAATATTCATTTATATATTTCCGGTTTATTCTTTCAGGTGAACTGTAGAATCCTTCAGTCAAATTTAAAAACCTCCTATATTTATTTGATTAAAATTGGATAAAAATTTTAACCTAATTTGGGAAAATCAATATCTACATGACATTTTTTTCTAGCTGAGAATACAAAATGTCATTCCACTTACCCAAGTCTTCTTTTGTGGTTCAACTAATTTTTATTGTTTTACTCCTGTTATTCATGCATATTTATAGACACACACCCACTATTGTAAATGGAATATCTTTTAAAAGTGTCTCTGTGTATTTTGTGATGATACACAGGAATACTATGGTGTTTGCATATCTTACCATATATTTAGTCATTTCATTGAATTATTTTATGCTAAGAGTTTTTCAATTGATTCTCCTGGACTTGCTGTATATAATTATAGCATCTGAAGTTAATAAATCTCTCTCTTCCTTTCCAATATTTGTAGTCCTTATTTCTATTTCTGTTTCATCCCTTAGTACCAGGGCCAAAATTCCCAAATAGATGTTAAATAATAGTGAGTGCCTTTAGTTTCATGTATGAATAATGCACATTAGTTCCAGCTGATTCATGAAGAATGTGAAGTTCACAGGTCAATGGGAAGGGAGAGGCAGAGGGCACACAGCCTGTGCAAAGGTCTGGAGGAATGAAAAAGCACTTAGTGTGTCGGCAATGACATGTGGCTTCACGTGGCTGGGCTGTGGGTTACACAGGCTTTCCCCCCAGAAACACAAAACACTGAACACACCTCAAGTGCCCGCACCCCTCCTCCACCTGCTGGTGGCTCTGGGGTGCCAAGCCAAGGTGGTACCTGTCCACTGCTGTTCAATGGCGTGGATGTGGGCCTCAGTGAACTCCCAGCAGTAGGCGAGCTTCCTCCACTCGTGGGGCCGCAGGTACCTGGAGGCCAGTTGCCATAGCAGAGAGCGGAGCTGCTGCGTTTCCTGTTGATGGTCCCGCTTAAAGGTTAAGCTTTTCCCAGAGGGGTCACTGAGGTCACTGGGGTCCCTGCAGCAGTGTTCCTGTGGGGCAGATCCCAAAAATGCAAGCAGCCATCTCAGGGAAATCCCTGGCAGGCTCTCCCTTGTGATCCTGGACTGGGAAATGGGACTGGCATTAATAGAGGTCTGGGGCTTAAGGCCTACTACTCTGATTTCTGCCTCTATGCCTTGTCTTAACCTCTGGAACCAGAGCTGTTCATACTGTTCCTCCATCCAGATTCCTTTCCTTGCCTCCCTGTCCCTTAACCCCATTGCCACAGTCAAAAGACCCACACAAATGCCACCTCTTCCAGGAAGACTTCCCGATTCTTCTCTTTTCTCTGTGTTTCTATATTATAGGTATCAGTAGAATGACCAGCAATTGTGGCGAAAACTAAGCTAGCCAAGAACCGGGCATTGGACTTGCTGAATTCCAACAAGTAGTGAAGGGTGAGGTTACAGAATTCTTTCTATGCAGAGCAGGTGATAAAATAAGGGGTTACAAAAGAATTATGTAATATCATAAATTTAACCCACAAAAGCCTAAATAAAGGAAGTGAAGAGTTCTGGTTGTTAAAAAGCTGATGGTGAGAAAAATCACCCTAGTATCTTCATATTACATCCTGATCAACAGTGTTTGTGAGGTGATGACCTGGGAGCTTGGCTCTCACCTGGGGTCATAAAATCCACTTTCTCAGAGCAGTGTTCTCAGCCTCATCTGTACATCAGGATCACCTGGGAGCTTTAAGAACTACTGATGCTTGGTCTCCAAGCTAGAGATTCTGACTCAATTGGCCTGGGAGTAAGGAGGGGGGATTCGTGATTCTAACTGCACTTCTGACTTACTGTCGAGAACTTGTAAAGAGTGATGAGGTTTAGAATTAATCTCAGAGATGAATCATTTTATCAAATGCTTGGTATTAATATCTTGGGGTTACATTTAGGAGTCATCTGTTGTAAAAGGGTTGTCATGTTTACGAGAATCTAGCATGTCGTTTGTCAGTCCCCAGAGGGTTAAAGCTAAGCTCACTGTAAAGGGTTAAAGCCAGGCCCGCTGCCCAGGCTTGACCTTGGTATAATCAGTCCATGTGTGGGGCTGAGGAATTCCTGGGGCTGACAGTTACTGCGCATGTACCGCCTTATGTAACCATGAAAACCTAAACAATTGCTACTGGGCAGATGCGGCACGATGCCACTTTTGTTTGAATACGTATATATAGTCCCAGGTGCGCAATAAAGTGGCTTGCTTGCTGGTGTGTTTATGGTCCCCCATGTCGGCTCCGCGTGTGTTTTTTCAATTGGGTGTACCACCACCGACACCTGCCCCGCCTGGAAACCTTGGCAATGACATCGTTGAAAGGGAGTATCTTAAGATTCCCATTGAAATTTGTTATCCATCAACTGACTTTGGAATAGTGACTTTTTTTTTTAATTTGAGAAGTGTAGGCAAAATTTATTAAGTTTGTAAACAATATTAGAATGTCTAAGATGTTTGAAATCGCTTTATTTATAAGTTTAACTTATTGGATTTACTAGGATAATTTAAGCATCTGGGAAGCATTTGAAGTGCTTAGAAGGAAAATCTAACATATTGAATTTATTCATTCAGTTTAAAATGTTTATGGCAGTTTAATTATAATAATTAAGTTTAAATATGGGACCAAATACTAATCAAAAAACACTTCCTTGAAAGTGACTGTTAAAATTTACTAGGTTGTATAAATAGAAAATAAGATTTATAAAATAAATTTAAAAGTTTAAGAAAACTATTTTTTTAAATTTGAGTATTAATTTTTAAAACCGAAGTATGTAAAAATTATTTTTGTGTATAAAAATAACCCTCAAAGACACCAGAAACACTCCCACACTCCCATTTGCTGACAACTAGAATAGTAACTACGTGGCCTTACGTCAGCCACTCTGCTTTCCCAATTCCACAGCTGGCATCACTAATCCTTCCCAACACACTTTCCTTCTGGGCTCAGAAAGCTCCCTGAATACAACACCCCAAGTAGCAATTTCAATCACCTGGAGATGGCAGTGAGCTGGAGCCAACTGGCCAGCCATCTCTTTATCCACACATGCATGTATTCACCCATCACCCATGAGTGATAGCAATGTCCAGTAGTCTCTCCACACTGGTGTAGTCCTCAGTCAGCCTTGTTTCAGTATGGTTTGGGTGCCCCCCTATCTCCAGACCTTCACAGACAATCCCGGTGGTAGGTAAGGCAGAGACTATCACCCGCTTGGAAACTAAGGAGCCCCTGAATTGGTCAAAGCCGACTCCACCTGGAGCCAAGGCTGCTCCCTTTCCAACATGACAAGACCAAGCACAGGGTCGCAGTACCTTCTCCCATCTGTAGAAACGATCAGCCTTTATGATCATGTCCACCAGGCTGACGTGATTGCTGCGGGCGGCCACTGCCAGGGCGGTTTTTCCTTGCTGCAAGTAAGAAGCGAAAAGGGAAGCCAGAGTTTCTACAGGAGGGTACAGGGTGGTCTCTAGCACTGACCACAAACCTTGCTGCCTAAAGAAAGTTCCAGCATCTACACTGGAGAGGAGAAAGGCTTTCTAGGCATGATGAGAGAGATGGACAAGTCATGGGTAGAATAGGTAATAATCATAATTCCAGCCACCACCTCCTGGGTTTCTTTAGAATTTAAGAAGCCTTAGAGCTTGTGAAACTCAGCCTGTATAACTCTTCAATATCACCTGTTATTACCAGCCTTATTTCTAGGATGAAACCAGAACCCAGAGATGGGGCTTGGGCTCATTGTGTCATGTTTACCTGTCTTCCCTCGGCTCCTAGCCCTTTGCTCCAGGCTTCCTGTACAGTCCTGGCCTCAGTCACCCCCACGGACCTGTGAGGAGGTGGCAAGCTCCTCTTCAAGTTTGGTCAGCTGCCCCGGGGCCCAGCTCAAAGCAGGGAGCCCCTGTAAGGTCCACCCTAGGACCTAGTCCTGCCCCCAACCCTTCCCCACACCATGCCAGGGGCTGGCCTTTTTGGGCCCCATGTGCAAACACCCTTTCCCTCATGAGCCTGTGACATCCTCAGCCTCATACTAAGCCTTCACTCTTTCCAGATGTCCAGCCACCTGAGGAGGTAGCCACCTCAGAGGTATGATGAGCTGGGAAGCTTCCCCCACCCGGTCCTATATGGAGGGTGTTGTGGTGTAGTGATGTGCTGCTCCTCCCGGCATTCCCCCTCCCCCCTGCCCACCAGGTGACTCAAGATGCTCAGAGTCTGATGAGGGCCATAAAACAGGAGACAATGATATCACAGCCCTAGACGAGGACTAGGGGTGGGCCAGGTGCTGAGGGCCCTCAGAGGAGGCAAGGGAGTGGTGGAGTAACAGGAAGGCTTCCTGGACGAGGCTGCATCTGAGCTGGTATATAAGGGATGGGAGGCCTTGACACTCTGAGAGCAGGAGGCATTTGCATCAGGGTCTCTGGCAAAGAGGGAGCCACAAAAGCTTGAAGAGGAGGCTGGTTGTGAGCAGAGGTACCTTATCTCTCAGGTTTAAGTTAACCCCTGCAACCAGGAGCATCTCCGCTATGTCCTGCCAGGCGTGCTCCGCGGCAAGGTGGAGGGGTGTCTGCTGCCTCTGCAGAAGAAGCCAAGGGGATAGAATAGCAAAAAAGCATGTAAGGGTGGCCCAAGGCTCAAAGTCAAGACGGGACCAAGGTGGGTACTCTCCCAGCTGGGCCTTAACAGTTTCTCTGAGAAGTTATGAGGGAGGATAAACTGAGCTTAACCATGAACATACTACTTCTCAGCAGAGAACAAAAAAGTGGAAAGAACAAAGAAAAAAATACCACTTGCTAGCCAACCTAAGTCAACCTCTGTAATAATCCTAGTATATATCTTCTAGTCTTTTCTTTAATGCGTAGCGTTCTTAGTTTGATAATTTTACATGTTTGAGATCATCCTGTATACACAAGGGCTGTCCAAAAAGTATCCAGCCACAAACTGTTCTAATAAGAATGGTTTGCGGTTAGATAGTTTCAGGACAGACCTTGCACATTTTGCATCTATTTTTCTAACTAATGTAATACTTTCACATAGTATAAACTCTGATCAATACCATTTTTAATACTTCCATATTAATCTATGTCTGTACTGTAATTTACCTAATCACTTCTCTGTCATTAAATTTTTGGGTCATTTTCAAATTGAAGACTGATAAACAGTACTGCGATGACTACCTTTGTACAAGAGCTCTTAATATACTTCTTGAAGTTCATATCTCAAATACTGACCATTTTAACAGTACATGATAAACCTTGCCAAATTGCTTCCCTCCCCTCGTCACTGTGTGTGCCAGCACTGAGGACTATATGGTTGGGAGGTAGATTGTGGAAAGGGTATTTAAAAAGGCCCCTGACAGATCACAACTTTAGGACTCCGAGGCCTCTTGTTATTACACAAGACTGCGCAGTTCCGTCTGCCCTGGGAATTTTTCCCTAAGGGAAAAAAAATCAATGAGAGAAAAAGGTTAAATGTAGGAAGATGTTTACTGTGCAGTGTTATGTATATCATGGCAAAAACTGGGAAACAACCAACATGTTTAAAATAGAGGAATGGTTAATAAAATGGTGTTACCATCAACAAATATTCAAAGAGCTTCTTACAAGCTAAAGAAGGAATTAATTCCTCAGCTCTGGGGCGTGCTGCCAGACTGGGAGGGTGAGTGCCCAGAGGCTCCATGAGGCCCAGGTGGTTTCTGCAGTCACTTACATTGTCGGTGGCATCCAGGTCACTGCCGGCATCAATGAGGAGCTGGACCAGGGCAGGGAAATTGTTTCTCACAGCGAGGTGCATTGGAGAGGCGCCCTGCTGATGTGGGGGATGCTCGGATCAGTTGGTGGGTCCCTGTCAGGGCTGCCCAGCTGCAAGTGGGTGCTGGCAGATGGGAGCAGGGAGGGGTGTAGATAGTGCTTTGGGGTTTGTTGGGGAGCTTAAGGCATTTACGGCCCCAAAGCCTGAATCTCTGGGGTCCAAAACTGATCCTCAGGCAGGAACCTGAAGACCCAAGTTGGAGACTTTGCTATGCGACTTTGGGCAAGTCATTTCCCTTCTCCGCTATGCTACTCTTCATCTGGAACAGAAAAAGGACATTAGGTAGAAACTAAGAAATCTGCAAAAAGTATGAATTTTAGTTAATAATAATGATGACACTAGTTCATCAATTGTGACAAATATACCATGTAATATAAGATGGTACTAAGATGGGAGCTGGGTGTGGGGTATATGAGAACTTTCTGTACTACCTTTCCAATTCTTATGTAAAACTAAATATACTCTCAAATAAAAAGCTTATTAAAAACTGTAGAACAGTGTGAATAGTATGCTAAATAAGGTGGGGGAGGGCATGGAGAGACCAACACAATGGTGCCTAACTAATTTTTGACAAAGGTGTAGAAGCAACTCAGTGGAGGAAGGTTAGATAGCCTTTTCAATAAATGGTGTTGGGGCAATTGAACTCCATAAGAGAATTAAATAAATAAATAAATAAATAAATAAATAGATAGATAGATAAATAAATAAAAGCTTTAACTGAAACCTACACCTTATGCAAAATTAACTCAAAATGAATCACTGACTTAGGTGTAAAACTGTAAAACTTGGGGAAAAAAAACTGGAGGCAAACTTCAGGATCTAGGACTAGGTAGAGTTGTTAGATTTGACATGAAAAATATGATCCATAGAAGAAAAATATTGATAAATAGGACCTCATCAAATTAAAAGGTTTTGTTCTACAAAAGGTCCTGTTAAGAGGATGAAAATACAAGCTCTAGACCAAGAGAAAATATTGCAAATCACATATCTTACAAAGACTAGCTCTAGAATATATAAAGAACTCCTCTCAAAATTCTACAATATAAATACAAATTTAGAAAATGGGCAAAAGACGGGCCTAGACATTTCACTGAAGAGGTGATACAGATGGCAAATAAGCACATGAAAAGATGTTCAACATCATTACCCATTAGGGAAGTGCAAGTTATTATAAAACCACAATGAGATATCACTACACACCTATCAGAATGGTTAAAATAAAAAATAGCGACAGCACTAAATATTGACAAGGATTTGGAGAAACTAGATTATTCATATATTGGCTGGTGGGAATGTAAATGGCACAGCCACTTTCGAAAAACAGTTTTGGAGTTATTTATGAAACTAAATTGCAATTACCATAGGGCCTAGCAATTGCATTCTTGGCATTTATCCCAGAGAAATGAAAATTTATGTTCATATAAAAACCTGTACATGAATGTTCATAGCAGCTTTATTCATAACAGCTCCAATTTGGAAACAACCCAGATATCCTTCAATAGATTCCTACAAACATTACAAAACAAAAATAATAATCCAAGAGAAAAATGGTGAAAGGCTATGAACAGACCTTTAATAGAAAAAGGAATACAGAAGACTCTTAAGAGGAATGCAAATTAATATTATATAGAGATAAAATTCTTCACTCATCAGATTGGCACAAGTCCAAAAGTTTTGCCAAATATGTTGACAAAGCTGTGGGGAAATAGGCACCATCTTATATTACTGGAGCAAGTATACAAGGTTGGAGAATTAATTTCATGAACTCATCCTAGAAAAAAATGCTACATGCCTCATTGCTGACTATCACTATGGTCACCTTCAAAGTACTCCTCTTGGGAGTTCCCCGGTGGTGTAGTGGCTTAAGGCTTCGGTGCTGGTGCTATCAGCGCTGTGGCCTGGGTTCGATTCCCAGCCAGGGAGCTACCCACATAGCTAAAAAAAAAAAAAAAAAAAAAAAAAAAAGTTTGGAAAAACACAGTGATGTACACACATACTAGAATGGGTAAAAGCCAGGACACTGACACCAAATGCTGGCAAGGATGTGGGGCAGGAGGAGCTCTCATTCATTGCTGCTGGAAATGTAAAATGGTATGGCCACTTTTGGAAGGCAGTTTGGCAGTTCCTTACAAAACTAAACATATTGTTTTCATATGAGCCATGTTTCTTTGTATTTACCCAAAGGAGTTGAAAACTTATGTCACACAAAAACCTGCACATGGATGTTTATTAGCACCTTTATGCATAATTGCCAAAACTTGGAAGCAACCAAGTTGCCCTTCAGTAAATGAATGAATAAATAAACTGTGGTATATCTAGACAATGGAATATTACTCAGCACTAAAAAGAAATGCACTATCAAGCCATGAAAAGACATGGAGGAACCATAAGAGCACATTACTAAGTAAAAGATGTCAAGCCTAAAAGGCTACATACTGTATGATTCCGATTACATGACATTCTGGAAAAGGCAATAGTATGGAGGCAGTAAAAAGATCACAGCTGCCACAAGTTGAGTGGGGATGGATAGAGATGAATAGCCAGAGAACAGAGAGGATTTTTAGGGCAGTGAAAACATTCTGTATGATACTATAATAGTGGATATGCATCATTATATATTTATCCAAACCCAAAGAAGGAACAACCCTAAGAGTGAACCCTAATGTAAACTATGGACTATTTTTTTTTAATTGGGAGAAAATGGAAACCTAATATGCAATGTTGGTGAGAGGAGTAAAACACAGGTGGCCCATACACTACGGTGGCTCTGCATATTGGCACAAGACTTTTAGGAAGTGATTTGATTTAAAGAGCTAGAAAGACGTTCACAATATATGACCTCAAATTCCCACTTACAGGAATCTTTACAAAAGAAAAGTGACATGTGTGAATGAAGCTGTGGTACTCGTATTGGCAAGTAAACTTGATGCCATATCACAGTTAAAGAGGTTAATAAATCATGACACCTCCATTATTAGACCAAATGTCATCATCAGTAGCTATGCAGCAACACAGAAATGCTCATGATTATCTGGGCACAATATGATATGTATATTATAATTCTAACTATAAAAGTTGGTAATTTTTTAAAAGACTGGTATAGAGTATATAAAAAAATATCTGTGGGTAATAGGAATATGATTATTTTATTCTGTTTTCTAAAATTCCTTTTAATAAATTTTAAAGTGTAACTTTGTTGGAAGATTTAAATTAATATTTGAACATATAGAGAGACATAATGTATTCTATATGGAAGACTAATTATTAAAATCATTTTAATGATCTCTAATTAGTTTACAGTAGTACAGTGATTACAGGGACTCGTCTAAATCTTAAATTGATTTTTTAATTGACAAAATTACTTTAAATTTCAATTGGAAGAATAAACTGATAAGACACTAAAAGGATAAACTGAAAAAAATGGATTAATGGGAAAAGTTCAGGGTCAATAGTAATTTAAGAGATGCAAAGTAAAACAATCTTTTAAAGAATCATTTAACTATAAAATTGATTAAAATAATATCTAATATTGGGAAAAGGTCACTCATAAGTGACTGGGTGCTATGTGGTATGACCTTTCTGGAAAGAAATTTAACAATTTACATACATCAAAAATCATAACAATGACCTGAAATTAATTTTTAAAATATCATAAAAATGTTTTTACTACCTAACCTAGAAATCCTATTCGGAGAAGTCATAGAGGGAGTGACGTCAGAATCATGGCAGCGTGAGGGGTCCCTCTTGATCTCTCCCATTGAAATTACAAGTTGAACAGCTATAAGTCAACAAAGGATTCCCAATGCAACACACAAACCTGCATGAGAGATCTGCGCATCAAAACATCTGAAGACAAAAAAAAAAAATTCATATATAATGCAAAAGAAAGAAAAGTTATATGCCATAAAGATGTTCAGGAAGTCATTATTTATAGTGGCGAAATCAGAGCCAACTTCAATCTCCAATAGTTGAGGAACTGTTAAGTAAAATGTGATGTGAACACCGGACCACATCTGGCATGGTTTGCTCCTAAAAATGGCTATTGGGAAAGCTATGCAGTGACACTGGATACCTGGGTGGGTGGACCCCACCAGGCTGGAGGCAAGATTCTGGTGTCTTTTTTTTTTTTTTTTTTTTTTTTTTTTTTTTTTTTTTTTTTTCTTTTTGGTATGTGGGTAGCTCCCTGACTGGGAATCAAACCCAGGCCACAGCGCTGACAGTGCCAGCGCCAAAGCCTTAAGCCACTACACCATCAGGGAACTCCCTGATTCTGGTGTCTTGATGGGGAAAAAAAACTAATAAGCATCCCCCTTTCCAGAATTCTGCCTTAGCCTGGATTCATTCCAGCTGGCGGTGCTACTATACATATGAGGAGACACTGAGAGGGATTAAAGAAAAGTATTGCTTTACTAGAGTGTTGGGATTAAGGATGCCTTTTTTTTCTCTATATTCCAATGAATTGTGTTACACTGTCTTTACAATAATTTTAAATAGAGTACTTATTTCAGCTATATGAAATGGCCTCTTTCTAATTTAAATAGATAGTTCCTTATTTATGTAATGGGAATAATAATAGTACCTATGGATAAGGAAACAGAGGCCCAGAGAGGTCAAAGCTGCTTGCCCAAAGTCATTCAGTTGTGACTGGCAGAGCCAGTCACATGTCTTAACCACAAGCTTATACCGTCACCTATAAAATATTGTGTGTACCACAACCTAAGAGGAAAGGAGTGAACACCAAAAGGCTAGATCTGTAATAAAGAGATCATTACTAAGACCCAAGGGGCAAATGAATGGAGAACACAGTAGACAATTCACCTGGAAGGAAGTGTAACCTTGGTTTCTAATTCTGTTCCACTAGAACCTTAGTTGATTCTCTTATATTCTGCCTACTCCCTGGGTCCTGACCCCCACCCCAACCAATGGGATCATGGAAGCTTTTGCAATGGGTCCCCCTTCAGTCCAGACTCCCACACTTACATGATCAGCCATGTTGGTGCAGCCTCCTGCATGGATGAGGGCCCGGGCCATGTCCTCAGAGCCACTGAGGGCTGCATAGTGGAGGCAGCTCTGCTCCTTCTAGAGGAAAACAGGAGTCACTGCAATGTCCTAAGACTCCCTCACAGTGTGTTTACAAAGCACTTTGTGATTCAGTATTCCATTTTTGTCTCACAACACCCTCCGCGGCTGGGACTATTATCCCCATTAAACTGGAGACTGAAGAAATCAATGACCAGTGACTGGTAAAAGGAGCTCATTATGGTCTCAGCTTTTTCTAACTTCCTGTCACAAACTGCAAAACATAGACCAAAGCCTGCATAATTCCTTAGCTCGTAAAGACACACAGAGTATAAACTCTGAGGAGATGGTTTTCAAAGGAGGGGACAAATAAGATTTGCCAGTACAGAGCAAACCCCACCTGGTATGCATTGCCCATCTGGAGCTGGTTTCAGGGTGTCCCAGCAGGACCTGGCAGGGCCAGAGCGAAGGGCTTCTTCCCAAATGGGCCTCCTCCCGGATGGGCCTTCTAAGTGCTCTCCTTCAGTCAGAGCCCACCCCTGGCCTACTACTTAGTCAGGCAGGCCCCATTAGGTGACCAACTGTCCCAGATTCCCCAGATTCCCTGGAATGCAGGACTTTCCTTTTAAAACCAGGATGTCATGGAGCAAACCAGGACAAGTTGGTTACCTTTCCAAAGCCCTGTCTGAGTGGGTGGGAACCAGGCCACCTCTCAATGAGAAATGCCCCCTCCTCAGAGAGCCTGCTGCATAACACTGTGAGGGTTGAGGGTGCCAGACTAGAATGTGGCCTCTGCCAGAAACCTCAAGCCAAGACGGGAACACAGGGCCCAGTGCAGTGGGCAGCTCCAATCCCACCAATGACCACCAGCTGGATGCAACCTCCCCAGTCTATAAACTCCTATGCTGTTACTGTTAGGAAGCCCTTCAGTACTGAGTTCTGTGCTGGGCACAGAGACCAAAGAGCAACCCAGGAACGACACAGGGTACCCTGAGACAGCTACTTTCCTTCTCTGGGCCTTGGTGTCCCTCTCCACTCCCATCCCCCGATGCTAGTAGCTCCAACACCTTCTAAGGGAGTTCTGTAAGTTATGGTATTTTTGCCATGTATCATGTGCACTTCTTTGCCCAAATTTGTGAGGGAAAAATAAGGGTGAGCATGATACATAGGCAGTACTAATTCTGTATCTATATAAATGTTTTTAATTCTTTTATTTATGCTTATGAGTTAAAAGTGTAACTCTAGAAATCAATAACAATATCTGTATGCAAAATAATATCCCGTAACATGATAATTGGGTCTTTTTTATATTAAAAAATTTTATACATAAAATTTCTCATACCTTGTATCTGTTCCTGTGTTTTGTAATTATTTGTTACATAAAATTTCTTGTGCCATAATATGTTAGAAAATAAGTGCTAAAATTCCTTTATAATACAAAAAACAAGTACTTAAATATAAACAAATAAAATTTTGAATAAAATTAAAACAAAAGATTTTTTTCCCTGAAAGTTTGGGCAAAAACCATGGGTATACAATATACACAGGAGCATATTATTCCTGGCAAAATACGGTAAGTGTTTTGTGGCTTATAAAGCATTATTCACACTTAGAGGAGTTTAACACTGATACAATTATTAAATTTACTTTTGCCATTTCACTATTTATTTTCTATATATCTCCTATCTATTGTGTTCTTCTGTTTCTCCTGGACTGTTTTCTTTTGCATCAAATATATTTTAGTGTAACATTTTGATTCCTGTTTTTAAACTATTTTTGCTATTTGTATTTTATTATTTATTGTCAGTATTATTTTTGCCTTATTATTGAAATTTAGAATAGAAATTTCGAGACCCTGAAGCCATTCAACAAGCCAAGAAAGATTATTTTGTCATTGATCTAAAAATAAAAGGCAAAACAAAACAAAAATAAAAACACCAACTCTCTACTTAAAGAAAGGCTACAACCCTCCTTGCCAGGACATAGGGGAGAATTTCTAACAGCCGACTTAAGGAACATGATGGGAGAGAAGAAGGCTGTCCCGGAGTCACACCCAGGCCACAGCTCTGAGGGACAGTGTGGCCCCGCACAGGTGGGCCTCATACTGGGGAACTCACACACACACTGGGCGAGGCAAACCCTCCATGAACTCTGGAGTCAGAATAGGTTTCTCAGACTCAGCTTTGCTTCTTACCAGCTTGTGACCTGGGGAAGTCACTGAACCTCTCAAAACTTCAGTTTCCTCATCTGTACAAAGGGGGACTTTTTTCTGAAATAATGGTTATAAAGGCATTTTGCAAACTATCAAGTGCCCAACAATAAAAAGACATAAACAGGCGTTCAGCTACTATTACGTCCCAGGCACTGGGCTAGGTGTTTAATCCTCACAGCAATGTAACAAAGTAAGTACATATTATCCCCCTTTTATAGTTGGGAAACGAGGCTCCGAGTGGTTAAATAATGTGCCCAGATCACACAGCTCAGCAGTGGAGAAGCCAAGGTCAGAATCTGGGCCTGCTTCCTCACAGCCTCTGTTCACACAACGTTCAGGAATCACTGTGGCTGCTGCTGTTGACATAGTTATAGCTTAGTAGCCAAGGGCAGATAGACACCATTGTCAGGAGGCCTGGCTACCTGGGTGAGGGCGTTCACGTCGCTCCCAGCCCCCAGGAGGAGCTTCACACAGTGGGGGTGGAGTCCTTCAGCAGCGGCGTGCAGGGCGGTCAGCCCTTCCTAAAACACATGGGAGAGGTATGATGATAGGAGGAGGCTGAGGCCAGAACCTGAGGCGAGAGGATGCCCTCCTGCCAGATCCAGGGCTCTTTGAGCTCTTCACTGTGGACAATGACCTGATTATTTGTAGTTCCCTGACCCTGACCCTGACCCTGATCTTCTCAGGGCTGTGGTACATTCACTCCCTCCTCCACACCTCTGCTCACATTCTCCTGACCCTCCAGGTAGCCTCAGCCCTGCTCTCTGTCCAGTCCCTCCTACTGGAGGAAACAATCTCTGACCATTCCCGCCATGGAGACTTCTCCCTTCTTTGAGCACACACCCTGTGAATGTGTGCTTCACACATTCTTCTTGGTACTCCTTCATGCCACTAAGCCTGGAGTTTTGTGCTACCGCTTAGCTTTTCCTGCTGGGCTGTTAGTCCAAGAACAAGTACTCAGCTCCTTGTTTCACGGCCTCTATCGGAAAACTAGGCTGCACCACAGGTGGTGCATTCCTTAAAGGCAGAGAGTGAGTGTCATGCATCTCTGCACCCGCCAGGGGGCGACTCACCGCATTCCGCTCCTCCACATCAAGCCCGATGTCCACGAGTCGTTGCAACACAGCCACGTGGCCTGAGCCAGCCGCTAGGTGAAGGGCCGTGTTCCCCTCCTGTGGGCAGAAGGGGCTAGTTAGAAGCACAGACCCTCCCAGACTCTGGGGACTTGCTGGAGCCACCCCTTACGAGTATTTTATAGACATGGAAACAGGTCCAGAGAGGGGAAGTGACATCTTAAGGGTCACAGAGCAAGTCCATGAGTCACTGCAACACAGCCAGGTAGCCCCTGCAAGCTGCAGCCCTGCATGCTGGCCTAATGCCATCCTGCCCACTGAGAACTGTGTCAAAAACTACAACTGGGGGACTTTCAACGGCTGAGTCCTGATTTCTCTTTCCTTATACTTCAAGGCAGTACATTCCTTAAAAAATAAAAAATAAATCCCTACTTTCTGTGCTCCTGTCTAAAGCTGGTGCCTTTCTGGGGATTCCAAATAAATCATCCCTTCACTCTGCTAAAGGTCATGTCCCCAAGGACTCTTCCCGTGCTCAGGCTGTGCCCAGGCAGCCACATGGCCCAGTCACTTGCCTCCTTGTCTTTGCTCAAGTTGTTAGCTTCTCATTGAATAGTGAGGCCAGCCTGGGCATAATTTAAAACTGGAACTTCCACCCCTGTCCCCCTGATCCCCCTTATCTTGCTGGACTTTTCTTTTCCTTCTTCCCCATAGCACTAATAACCATCTAACACACTTTAAAATTTACTTGTACATTATGCTTATTGTTTATTATCTGACTCTATTGTTAGGACATAGCACCACAGGGCAGGGATTTCTGCCTATTTTGTTCTCTGAAGTTTCCCCAAGTGTCTAGAATAGGGCCTGGGGCACTCAATGGATATTTGTTCAAAGAGTAAATAATGGGATGGAGAGCTTGACATGTGCCTCCTGGAACTTGAGAGCCAGAGGACCTGTAACTACACACTTGAGAAGTCCAGAGGTGGCAGTGACATAGCCAAGAGAGGTGGCTCCATGGGGCAGGGCAACAGGCACAATGTTCTTTGGATTAGAAGTGGCCCCTGCTGAGGGGAGGTCCTTCAAGGGATCTTATCGTAGAGGACACCTGGAGGGTAACTGGGCCTCAGTAAGGAGGGGGATAGCTAGAAATGGCCAGCTAGAGAAGAGGTATGTCCCTAAAGAAGAACCACAGATGGAGGACCAGGGCAGGGACCCCTAAGAACCCCACAAAAGCATCAAGAAGAGAAGATCCAGCTTTGGCCATTTAGCACACCCAGAGGCCCCTGAGACACATTGAGCTGAACCAGTCACAGGGGCCTCCTAGCTCAAGCTCTTTCCTTGCCCTGGCCTGTTGCAATGCTTTCCTGAAGAAGGAATTAGGACATTCACATTTAGGCACAGATCTTTAAAGGGCCTGATGAGGAGGTGAACATATACCAAAGCCAAAACAGTACTCAAGAGAGTTAAAAACATACCTACCCCTCATGACAGATCTACACATACATAAAACTATCTTATGGGATCAAAGATGAAAAATTTTAATTTCTTTTATGATCATATCATATTTATAAACAAAAATTAAGTTTAAAAATTCCCCTCAACAGCTTTGTTCAGTTCCTCTCCCATCCTCTCCTCTGATGCACATGCAGGGGCCTAGGACCTAGTCCACTGGCTGCAGCAAGCAAGGGTCAGGCTACAGGGCTGTGGCCACAGCGTGAAGTTTCTGTGTTCAAAGAGACAAAGGAAGTGGGTAAACAGAGGGAGGCCTGACATGTGCCCTCAGCTAGCAGTGCTGGAGATAGGGCAGGGCTTTCTTCTTCTTTCTGGGTTATAAATATCCACATCCTGCCTTTTGAAGCTGCAGATAGTATGGACCCCCTAACAGGGCTGGGCAGGGTAGGGGTCTCAGAGGCAGGAGAACATGGCAGTAGGAGGGCTTGGCCTTGGACCCAATACCTTCTGTCCTCCACCTGTGGGGATACTCAGCCTCTCTAACTCTGTGAGGCCCTCTTAGTATCTCTTTGATGTTCCCAGTGGAATTAATCCCTTTCTCTGGGCCCTCAAAACCTCCCCACCATTACAGCACCTGTGGCATGATGTGTGTTGTCACTGGTTCTGACAGGTCTATCCCCCTATGCAGACCATGGGGTCCTAGTAGGAGTCAGGACTTAAGTGGCCCAGAGCCCTGAAAGCTTACTGTGCCCCTTCCCCCAGATGAAATTCAAAATGAAAATTACTCCTACCAGAAAATGCAAAACTTAACGGGGTGTACAATTTTAACTGCTTCTTTCTAGATCTGATTGCAAGATTTGAGATAAGTTCATCAAGGCTAGACTTGTCTTGTTTTCCACTTTTATGTTCTCCTGGGGCACTGAGTACAATCACGTTTTGCCTCCCGGGTTAGATGAGTCCTGGCAAAGGCTGTCCTTTATCACTCTCTGTTCTCTCAGTTCCTGGCCCAGAGCCTGGCCATCTCCAGAGAGAGCCATGTTTCCAAAGTGAAGGAAGTCAGTCTGATCTGATCCTCATGATCCAACTCAGTCTTTTCATTCTTAAGGGATGAGTGTGGACAGACTAATTCATTGCAGACCTGAGGGCTCAGTGCCCCAGGAAGCGGCCTGGTGACAGGGAGGAGTGCAAGGGTAGGCACCAGGGTGCTGGTTCCAAACCCAACTTGACCTTTGTCTTGCTCTGAGACCTTGGCTACAGTGTCCCCCTCTCTAGGCCTCAGTTTCCCTATCTGGAAAGCGAGAAGGTCGAACTGGCCCTTAATGAAGATGCCTTCCAGTGCTAAGACCCTGCAGTTCATTTGTCTGTAAGCTCTCTGCCACCAGCTCAGAAACAGGAATCCTTGTATTCTAGCCCAACACATTAATCAGAAGATTAAAAATGGAGTGTGTGTCTTTGTTGGAGGCATTGTTTAGAATTTGCCGCAACATATTTGCCTAATGATTTGCAATGGTCTGTTGATACTAGTCATTTCAGGGTAGTCCCTTCTGTCCCCATCCTTCACTCCTTCTCAGATTGTTGAAATCCACCCTGAATGAAGCGCTCCCTCTTCAGTACTCTTATCCTAATTTTGCCATAACCATATTAGATTACTAAATCACAAAGAAAGCAAATAACCACAGGTGTGTGGCTGCCATCCCCTAAACTCTTCCCACACCTGCCAACAACAGACACCCCCAGTGAAATCACAATCCGCTCAAACCCACTCCAGGCAGCACTTCCAACCAATCCGATTTGCCATCTTGACACCACATTGGCTCATAGTTCTTTACTAGAAATGTGGTGTTGAGTTCCTTGAGTAAGAAACTGTGTCTTAAGCCTTGTTGTGCTTCTCCTTGCAGCACAGGACTGGCCCATAGTGTACGCTCAAAAATGCTTCCTCAATGAACATCAGACACACTCTGGTCTTTGGGGCGCCTGCCCCTCTCACAGGTTGAGATCAGAAGTAGGCACAGGTGAGCTGCCAGTGCCCATCCCGGTCAGGAGGCCAGAGCCTGGCCCTCCCCTGGGACCCATGATCACAGTACCTTGTCTTTGACACTGTGGTCACAGCCAGAGCCCACAAGGAAGTCCAAAGCATCCAGCTGCCCGTGCTCAGCTGCCCGGTGAAACGCGGTCCTTCCCAGCTGACAGGGGAGGAGAAGAGAATGACCCTTCTGTACCCATCTGGCCTCTGTTTCCCCAACCACTCTGGGCTTGCAGCGGCCTCTCTTGCCCCAGACAACCTCCCCTTCCCTCACCCCACACACCCTACCTGGAAAGCTCAGATGCAACTTCCCAACAAGACACCACTTGGGAGGGTCCTTCCCTCACGGAAATCCTCCTGGGCTCCCTGCTGCCTACTGACTAAGGGACAGAATCTTGAGGCTGGGGGTCAAAATCTTCATGAGGGATCCCAGCAACCCCTCTGGCTCTCACTCACAAGATTCTGATCAATCTGAACTCATACACAAAGGGCCCTTTCCACCTCTAAAGCTCTCTCCTCCATCTGAAATATTCCTCAGTTCCAATTTTACTGGCAGATGTCATTCACCAAATGCCACCTCCTCCAGGAATCAGAAAGCAGTGACTCCCTTCTCTCACCTGTCTAGTCCTTATCAGAGCCTCTCTGAGGGAACTGGCCATGTTCTGCCTGTGTCTCATGCATTTGTATCTTAACATCTCTTCTAGGCCAGTAGCTCCCGGAAGTGGGGTCCAGTCTGCAATACCCATAGCTCAAAGGATGCACTCAAGGAATCAGCAGCAGTGGCCCTGAGAACCCCAGGCCCAGTGAAAAGCACAAATAGCCTTGACACCACTCTTACCTTGTCAGCATGGTCAAGGGCCACATCCTCCAGGTCTTCCATTATGAATGCCAGCATCAGCACATGGCCCTTTTGGGCTGCACAGTGCAGTAAGGTCAGGCCATCCTGGAAACAAGCCCAGGGTGATCCCTGCAGTCTGCGAAGGGAGGCCCTTCTCACACTCTGGTTGCCTCCCAAAGGGTGAGGAAGGAGGTCTTATGACCCCAGAAGCAACATTTAAGTGAGGTAGGTTTGCAAATGCTTATAGCCCAGAGCCTCTACCCTGGCCTTGCATTACAGCTAGATTGTTTGGAGCACTATTTTTCAAATTGCAGCCATCAATTGTCATAGAAATCAATAGAATAATGTTTTATATCTTGACAGTGGCTTGGGTTACACGGGAGTAGCATTTGTCAAATCTCAGACACCATAAATTTAAGATTTGTGTACTTCACTGTATGTAAAGAAATTGAACCCTAATGATATGCATGCTGAAGTATTGGAGGGAAGTACAATATGTCTGTAATTTGCTTTTAAATGCATCCAAAATTTATAAAGAACTCTAAAGCTCATTAATAAAAAAATTGAACAACTGTGGATGAAAAGGGGGCTGCATATTACACCTGACAAGCTCAGGGAGGCAGGTCCTATAAACTCAGAGACCAAAGTTAACCACACAGGATGATCTAAACATAAAAATTCCTAAATAAAAACAGGCCATGGCAGTAGTCACATTCTGGGCCTATAGCTTCCTTGACAAAGGTCGATCTTTATCTCAAGTAAATCTGTTTACTGTCTTTTTCACATCTAAGATAACATACCCTTGGAATGTCAGAATAACCCACCAGTCCAGAGCATGAGACTACAGAACCCCTCATTGTTATCTTGTTCCCCAAGTTCCATTTCTATGTACTGTGGCATGTCAATTGTTAACTATCATGTACTCAGCAATGTAAAAGAAGTATGTGTCACTCCATTTCACTTTTTTATCCAATCTCAGTGATTTCCCCACTTTGCTTTTTCCCACCAGCTTAGTCTATCACCAACGGATTGCAAGTAAACCTCCTTACATCTCCTCCTTTGATTCTAATGTATAAAATAAACTGCAAAACTGCCATTCTCCAGAGCATTTTCTTAATCCATTGAAATTTTTGTTTCCCAGCAATTGTCATCAGTTTGGCTGAAATGCTCAATTTTCAAGCAGAAGTTGGGAGAGGGGGAGTCCTTTTTTTTCCCACCCAAGTCCCTGGATCCCTGAGTTCTAAGGACCCAGGTTGAGAACTCCTAGCTGACGATATTTGGCTCAGAAATGTTTGCATTTTCTTAAGGGCCACTGTGCAGAAATTCCAGGCACGGTGGCTGGCTGGGCCCTTGTCACCCAAACCACAGCGCACACCAGGGAGCAGCGGCGGACTGACTGCCAGGCTCCCTAACGTGCCAGGCACTGCGTCAGGTACTTTACATGCAGCACTGAACTTGCCTTTCCTACTAGCATCCCCCTTTCCAAAGGGGAAAACTGAGGCTCAAGGTGGTAAAGTAACTTAACTGAAGTTGTGAAAGGGGCTGTCCTCCTATCCCACCACAGGGTGCAGGGCCCATCGGGAGCGGGGAGGAGGCCCCACCTCCCTCTCATTTAAACTTCCTAACTACCCTCTGAAGGTGTTACTTCCATCCTTCTTTTATATACATAAGGAGGCTGGTCAGAGGACTGTCCTAACATCCAGAGTCGTAGAGGGTGGGGGAATCAGAAGAAAGAGGTGTTCAGTGTTGATGGAAGGGGCACCCCAGGCCCTTCTCTCAGGCCCCATGGGAGCAGTGAGGGTCCCAGCTTCACAGAGCTGAGCTCAGCTGGGGTTTCGGGAGGGTGCTTAGAGGGCAGGCTGGGGCGGCAAAGGCAACCGGAAGATCTGCACAGCTGGGGGTGGGTGGGTGGGAGCGGGGAACACAGGGGGAGGGGGAGTGGAGGCAAGGGGGCTGCCAGCGGGGTCTTACCTTGTTCTCACAGTGGATCTTGGCCCCAGAATTAACCAGGATCTGAAGAATCCGTAAGTGGCCGAACCAGGCAGACAGGAGAAGCGCGTTCATTCCAAACTAGGGGAGAGGACACAGGCGAGGCCGTGAGGAGGACCTGAGGAGGTGTGGCTGGGCCCGTGTCTGTATGGTAAGATCATACAGTCATAAGGGACCACAAATGTCACCCAGGCCAGGGAGCTCTGAGCTTTAGGGATTTAAAGTAGGAAATTTTTTTTAAAAAGAGGCTGGTACACTATTATATGTAAACTTCAGGGGTGGGGGTGCCAAATAAAACTTAAAAATAAAACAGCTTCCATTTACTCACGTTATTTCATAAAGAGGGACCATTTTAACACAGAAAAAAAAAAAAACATGGCAGAGTCAGTGTCAGAATACATTCTTTCCAAATATGGCTTCATGAAAAGCACCCAACACTGTTCTTATTTTCCGACTTGCTGTGACCGGCAAAGACCTCCTCCTGGACCAGAGTTTGACCATCAACTGAATCTCCGACAGACCACCCTCCGGCTAATGGCTTCAGTTTGCACACATGCAGGGCGGCCACCGCACGAACCACCCACCGCACTGTCAAGCACTGCTCACCACGACAAAGTTCCTCCCTGTGCCGTCCCGAGATCTGCGTTGCTGTACTTTCCGCCACACACCCAGGGGAGAACTGAGAATGTCTGGGCCTTCTTCTGATGGTGGCCCAGCACCTGTTTTCAGGATGCTCTTCCTCAAGATCTGCAAAGTGCTCCAGGGTCCCCAGAGCCCTTGCATTGACCTCAGCCCTCGTGGGGTTCTGCATCTGAGGGCAGCCCTCACCCCATCTCCCCTTCTCTGTGAAGAACATCCCCCAAACCTCCAAACGTACCTCTCAGGATACATCAACAGCTAGCCAGCTCATTAGCCGGCTAGTCCCTCCTTGATTGTTGGTGGTATCAGGCCAGGTCTGAGCAGGACAGAGGCCTGAGGGACCATCACCATCTTTGGCCTAGAGGCTGTGCTACCTTCCCTCAGTTTTGGGCACTCTCAAAGTGTGTCTGTCAGGTGTTGATAAGACCAGAACATATTTTCCCACAGAAACGGGTCATATGTGGCTCTAGGTCCTCCAGCAAGGCCAAGGTCCTGTCATACATAGAATGAGCCCACAGTGTGGCTTCATTCTGATGGGCCAAAAAATCTCCCCATAAGGAGCAGGCCTGTAGTGAGCAAATGCTCCCTGGTCCAGCTGGGAACAAAAATGCAGCCCACTTCAAGAAGAGCTAAGGGGCCGGTATCCCCCTAATCTGCCCCCACCCCAGGTTGTTCCAAGCTCCCTGGGGCCTAGGGCAGGGGCCAGAGGACAGGACTGGCCAGTTCTTAGTCTTAAAGCTGTTCAATTTCAGTCTGGACCTCTGAATAGAGGAAGGTGCCCCATCCAGCACCTGCATGGCACACCCTGGTGACAGCTACTGCCCTGCTGGCTCCACAAGGAATCTTGGTGAGCGGTGACAGGAAAAGGGGTCTTAGTAACTGGCACCAGAATTCCTTTTAGGGACTATGTTTGGGAGAAAGCTTTGACAAGTGGTTGGGGTGAAAATGGAAACCCAGAGGGGAAATGACGGATCCACAGGTACCTGGGCATCCAAAGAGAGTTTCATGGCTAGTGCTTTAGCAGAGACATGCAGGAATTTGGAGGCAGCAGGTAGACTAGGGCAGCATGGAAGTGGGGAGTGGGGACAGAAGCTATGACCAAGACAAAGAAAGTGCCAAGGGGCTTTAAAGAACAGGAATGTCAAAGATAGAATTTTAGGATTTTTACATTGCTTACACATGTGATATAAATGCCCTCCACCTCTTATTTTGGACAACCTGCCCCACACCCAAAGCCTGGTGCAAGTCACTATGCAAGTCAGAGAGAAAGACTGAGATCCATGTTAGGCGTGACGCCAGGATAGAGACAAACGATTATTTGCAACAGTTTAAGATGGCAAAATGGAGGAGAAGATGAAAGTAAGGGCCAGTTGTGAAAGTAAGAATTTAAGCCCTACCTCCTAAAATCCTGGGGAAGACGCCAGAGCCACCATAGCACCTCAAATAGAGTTTGGGGCTGGTCTCAGCTACAGCCAAAGAGGCCAGGAGACCCAGCACTGACTCGGAGCTCATCTCCTGGTAGAACATCAGTAACTAGTCTGGCTGGATGAGGGCAAGAATGAAAAAGCACAGGAGGGAGAAGTCCACAGGAGCTTGGGAGTGAAAGGGGTCAAGGCTCAGGGCTCGGGGAGGAGAGTCATGGAAGCCATAGCCTCCTGCCGGTGGGAACCCCAGGGATGCCACACAGTCCTAGTTGCAGGAACTGCCCAGGACAGAGCCCTGTGGCATATCACTAGATACCGTCCCCCAGCAAGAGGGTTTTCCTTCTCTAACGTCTCCCCACCCTCCTATTACTAGAGTAGGCATGCCCACCATCCTTCTTGTTTTTCAGTATATGTTAATTGCTATTTGCAAAGGAAACAGATGTTTATAAAAACACTCTCCCTTACTATTCTCCCTCATACCTTCTTTTCTCATTCAGTTCCCAGGATCCCAGACATTCTCCTTCCAGAGTCACTAAATGAGGCCTGAGCAGGGGCAGGAAGAAGTGGGGAGGTGGGTGTTGCTGCCCTACTCCCAGGCCCAGCTTGCAAGCAAGTGTCCCCCACGACGGGGTCTGGGAGCAAAGTGAAGCCAGAATGAAGGAAAACATTCCCATAGAAGCTAAATCTCCACCAGGAAGTTTACAATTTTTTAAAATTTAAATTTAGACTCTTAAATGTAGCCCTGTCCCATGTCATTGTCAGATTGAGCCTTTTCCCCAAACCTGTACAGCTAATTTTGTAGATGCTGTCATTCTTCAGCTCTTTATGCGCTGCCTGCCAATTTGTGAAGTAAGACCGTTGGTCTTCATGCAAGTTCTTGGTTAAAGGGCTGGTCAGGACAGAGCCCTGTGGCATATCATGAGAGACCTACCTCCTGACGGCTTTACTATCAAAACCTTTATTAATCCACCCAATTATCTGTTCTACAGCCCGTCTCCTTGTTCACATGGTATGAGGAACTAGAAAGGCTCTCTGGGAACTCAAGGGCCCTTGAAAATAGAGAGATCTTTGTGACTGTGCAAGGGGCACATGGAAGCAGTGCAGTGTCACTGGCCCCTGAAGAGTTTGATACCCTGCCCACCCTGCACCTGGGCGTCTAGGTATCAGCGGCAACCTCAGCAATGACAACTGGCTCAGAGACGCACCGTGAGCTCTCACGCTCCTCCCCCACCCTGAGACAGACAGACAGACAGACATGCACACATAGCCACGCCTCCAAAGGGGTCTCATACCACATCCTCATCGTCCACAGCAGCCTCGTGCTCCAGGAGCAGCCGCACCGCCTGCTCGTGCCCTGCCCCTGCGGCCCAGTGCAGGGCCACCCTGCCCACCTGCCAGGAGAGAGGAAGCCTGTGAGGCACCAGCCGGCCGCCTGCCCCACCACCTGGCCAGGAATCCGGTCCGCTGGCTCTGGCGACCAGCTGGCTGGGACCCCTGCCCCACGCTGCCCCCCGCTTCAAACACGATGACTATATCCATCTGTCCCCCACCTAAAACTTGTCACAGACTTCCCCACTGCTCTTGGGACAAGCTCTGAGCCCTGGGGCCTAGGAGGCCGCGCTGGCCTGGCCCTGCTCACTACTGCTTCTCAGAAATGCCAGCTTCCCCCTCTAAGTCTGTTCCTGCTGCTCCCTCTGCTGGGCAGCCACCTGCGTGTGGCCTCTGATTACGTTCCAAGTCCCTGAGGGCCCCCGAAGGCCTGGGTTCTGTCCCCTCCTTCCCTCAGAATAGGGCTGCAGGGTCCTGGCCCCACACCTCATCCTCAGACCACCCTGGCAGCTCACCGTGGTCTCTGGCTCTCGGCACACCTGAACAGGCCCGGGGGGGAGCCAGGGTCCCTCCGCAGCCTTCTGCTTATGAGGGGACAATAAAAGGAAACACGAGTGTTCCATATGGTTTCTGGGGAGACTAGCTGCTGCTCCTTCCCCCAGGCTTCTGCCTGGGCCACGGCCATTGCCTGGGACACTGTGCTCCCTCACTGGCTCCTGCAAAACCACCACTTCCTCCGGGGCCTTCCCTGGCCCTACAGATGGGGCGGCCCCCTCCTACCCCTGCACTCTCTCAGCCTACCACGGTGGGAGTGGGCGTCTGTGACATACCCTGTGTAATGTCAGCCCCCACCGCACGTCAGCCCCGACAGTGTCTGCCGTAGGTCCTGCTCTGTCCCTCCACCTAGCCCTTAGTGTTTGTGGATCGCATGAATCAATAAGTGAATGCATGAGCGGGTGAGTCCTACTCGGAGGGCCCGGGTACGCACGTGGTTTCGGGCCCTGACGTTGACTCTCCTCTCGATCAGCTCCTTCATCCTCCTGAGGTTGTTCTGGCGGGCGGCCTCATGGAGCTGCCTCTCCACAGGGAGCACTGGGAGGGCAGGAGGGACGTGGGATGAGGGGGAGGGCCCCCCACACTGCGTGATGAGGAGCAGGGCACGGCCGCTCCCTGGCCCTGAATGTTTCCTGGGTGAGGGTCTTCCAGAGGCAGGGTGGGAGGACGCCTCTCCTCAGTGTTGGACTTCCCCATACAGGCTGCTTTTCCTCCTAACAGGTCCACACGGCCAGGGCTTGGCAAAACCCCGACGATGGGAGAGCATGGGCAAGACCACTTACAGAGCCAGGTGTGTGCCCCTCACCCCTCAGAGATGCCCCACCGTCCAAGTTTCCTGTCTGCTCCCCAAGAACTGCTCTTGGGAAGGAAACGCATTTGTCCCCCTGGAGTCGATGCCACCTTTCCGCAGGGCTGTGTAGAGCGCAGCCAGGATCTGCTGAGCCACCGGCTGCATTCACCCAGCTCCCTCGTGCTCATCCCTCCGCCTCCGCTCCTCTCCCAGCTAGGAGGCCCACTCACTCCTCACCCTCCTCACTGCACCTTTATCTCACACAGTCCCGAGACTAGAGAGAACCTCGGAGCTCCCCTGCCAGCCTCCTCCACGGGCAGCGGTGGGTTCAGAGCGTTATCGGCCACTCAGGCCTGGTGACCCCCGTGTTGCCATCATCCTGACTGTTCTTGGTTTATAAGGATGCCTGGTTTCCTTGGCTGGACCTAAAGTTCCCTGATGGTCCTTGCCACACCTGATCCTTCTCAATCCACCCCCACAGCTCACAGCAGGCCCAAGGCTGGGCACAGGAAGGCATCCACAAAAGACTTCTTCCATGAGTAACACTAACAAACCCCGACTAATGAATACCTGTCCCTCTTCCAGAAAGGCTAAGACACATAAGCACAAGGGACAAATATTTCCTGGCCCTTTGCACAGTCATTACAGAACAGGTAATCTTGTAGTTTTATTGCTGCCAAACCCACATCCTGCATGTTTGGTGTGAATGTCCAGATCCGGCCCCTCTGTGTATCCAGGGACAGGTGGCCAGTGTCTAGGTAGGGAAGGCTAGGATGCACTGAAGTGACAGGCCTGCCAGCAGTTTGTTTTACCTGATAAATTCCACACAGCTTTCCAGATGTTGGAGAGGGTCTTGGGCTTTCTGGGGCCTCACAGATACAATGTGTGGACCTCAGAGCCGCTGCCCCAGGGCAATCATCTGTGGCTGAGCCACTTCCTGGCTGTATGAATTAGTTACTTAATTATCCTGTGCCTCAGTTTCCTTATCTGACAAATGGAGATGTGGGCTGCTCTGTAGTGTCACTGTAATGATTAGCTATAAAATATGAAAAGCCTCTAGCACGGTGTCTGGCAAATAATGCCATCATCATGATCACTATTATTCCTCCAAGACAGAGGATCAGAGAATAAATTCTGGTGACCAACTACCTGGAAGTGGTGGGGACTCCTTCACTCAGGGCCTTCTGAGCCAGTGAAGCCCCAACCAAAGAAAGCACCTTCCCTTCTCACCTCCCTGCATTCTTTTTCTCCATGGCACCTCTCACCAGCAGCACATGCTAGATTCACAATATTTATTAGGTTTATTGTCTGCTTCTCCCATTATAATACAAGCCTGTGAGGGGAGAGATTGTTTTGTCTGATTTGTTAACTGCTGTATTCCCAAATTCAGGCCCCGGCATATATTTGTTAAATTAATGAGTGACAACAAATCATTAAATTTCTTTAAGAGCCTTTGAACTGTAAGATGCTGTCCCAATTAAGAAGCATTAGCCCCATGGAAAAATCAAGCCACAAGCTCAGGTCAATGGCAGGAAAGAAGCCTCTCGGGGAAGGCAGCTTCATGGCAGTATTTCAGGGGAAGGGGGAAACACCACCCTCCAAATGTGGTCTCCAGTGATAGCTCTATCCTTCCCCACCCCCAACCAGGTCTGCCTTTCCTATAGGTGTGGAGAGGGCCCTTCTGGAAGAGCCTCTCTCAGATCTCAAACATCTCCTGGAAGCACTGCGTCCCGAGCTTTTCTTTCCTTAACCTCTTAGCTAAAAACCACCAGGATCCAGGTTTGGGAAAAGAGCTGGCACTTCAGGTGTGAGCTTAGAGAAGCCGGGGTTCTAGTATCCACCCTGCCACTTTCTAAGCAGCAGGATCCTCGGTGAGTCATGTCCCCCTCATGGGTGCTGGTTTCTTCTGTTGTAAAATTGGGGGAGGGTGAAGAAAGTGACCCGAAGAGAGCCCTTCCAGCTCTGGCTCCCTTTCTCTTAGCAGAAACCTAGGGGGAGTGGTCTGATTGTGTTGGCAAACAGCTAAGAGTCTGAATGGGAGCAAATGGGCCCTACTCTGCAGAGTGCCAATGAAATCAAATCCAGTCTCATCTTTTCCATCACCTTCAACCCATGCATCCTCTTCCTGGCCACATCAAACACACACTGCACTCTGGACTCTGAGGCTTTGCCCACGCTGGGTCCTCTGCCTAGAATCCCTTTCCACACTCCTCAATATGCTTTGTTGTGCAGTTCATTAAGGGCCCGATCTCAGTGATCCTCTGCCCCAGGCACATAGATCCCTATACCCTTTGAAATAGTTAACACCTTGATAGAGCCTCCTCCATCCACCCTTATCTCAGTGAGGACACTGGCACCATCATTCTCCCCGCTCTCCCAGCCAGAGTTCCCCAAGGCCAGCCGATGCCCACATGGATGCTGTTGCCTGTCCTGGAGCCCCTGGCACCGGGCACACTCCCCGAGCAAGGCTCTGAAAAGCCCTCATCCCACCTGCCGCACACCATAGGGCCTCTCCTCTGGGTTTCAGTTTTCGTATCTGATAATAATGGCGTCCACTCTGCATCCAGCCCAATATGCTGGCAGAGCTGGAGCCTTCAGCATTTCTACCACTGCATGGCTGTGTGACCTTGGGCAACTTAATTAACCACCCTGTGCCTCAGGTTTCTGCTGTACAAAAATGGGGATAGCAGTAAGTCATACACATAGGGCCACTGGGAGGTCAAATAGCGTGCCTGTCCTGGCTCCGCCTGGCACACAAGTAAGTACTCATTAAGGGCCTCATGACCATCTTATTTCCAGCTAATGTCTCCACCGCAGCAACTCCAGCCCCCTCCCACAGTCGCAGGCACGCGGCCAATGTCCCCTCGGCCCAGCCCCCCACCCACCCCGCCCCCAGTCGCAGGCACGCGGCCAAGGTTCCCTCGGCCCGGTGCGCGTTCCTTTCGGCACCATTAAGAAGCCAAGACGAAGGTGGCCACGAGGACAGCGCCAATCGTAGCTTTGGGCGCCCTCTCTAAGGTGCGGGGGGTGCTCTTGGCCTCTGCCCTCACCCGCCCCCCGGCCCCGCGGCGCCGGGGACTCACGGCCGTCGGTCTCGCACGGCAGCGGCTCCTCCATTCCGCTGCGCCGCAGCCCCTGCGCGCGCTCCGCCAGCCGCGCGTCCTCCCGGGCGGGGCCCAGGGATCGGAGGGAGGGGGCGCGGAGCTGGCGCGGGGGAGCGTCGAGGTGCGCGCAGCAGCCGCTCTTGCAGACCCCTTGAGAATGATGTGGGCGCAGCTCTGCGGCAACCCCCCTACCCTGCCCATCCCGGACCAGGCTGCAGGACCCTCCTCCGGCGCCCTCGACCTGCCCACCGCTCCGCGCCTTACACACGCGAGTCCGGCGGGTCGAGGTCACTCTGAGCTCCGCAAGTCCCCCGGGAGTGCCTACACCCGCCCCAGAGCTATTCCGGCCTCTGCAGCCCAGAGGTGCGTGCAGGGCCAACGTCGGGCCCCACCCACGGGACTCGGGAGTCTGTCCCTACACCCCGCAAGTCAGTCCCCAAAGACTTGGACAGGCTCTTAAGAAACAGAAACTCCAGCAAGCCCGCAAGCATATGACGAGTTGGTCAAATTTATTCGTGATCAGAAAAATGCAAGCTAAAATGACAATGAGCTATCACTTACATCAAATAGACTGGCAGAACTTAGAAAGCTGGATAATACCAAATGCTGGTGGAGAATGAGGAATTGTCACAGCCAGGTCACACTGCTGGTGGGAGTAGCCCAGAGCAGCCATTCTGGAAAACAGCCTGGCAGTCATGAGGGAAATTACACACAGCAAATTGTGACCCTAAAATCCAGCTCCTTTTCTTTCTCCTCATCTGTAAAACCGGTAGATTAGAGATAGGGTCTGTGAGTGGTCCAGCCCTGATGATCTGTAGCTGGACACAGCACCATAATCTTTCTCCAGGTCACTCAAGAGGAGTTGAGGGGTCCCCAGAACTGGTGGCAGGTTTCTCCACAAGGTGGCCCTCCTGACTTTTCTTTGTTCTTATTTTATATCTTGAGAAATTAGAAAGGTTTTGTTTTTGTTTTTAACAACTAGAACTGTGGCATGCTTCTCAATCGACCTAGTTGATTTTATGCTTCTTTGTTATTTGGGTGGTATTCTGGTAGAAAGGTGGAGTCCTAGGCCCCAGCCCAGACCTGTTGAATGGGAACGTGCATTTCAACAAGATCCCTGGTGATGTGCACATTAAAGTATGAGAAGCACTGCTCTAGGCTGTCCACACCACTTCAGCCCATCCTTCCCCGCCCCACCCCCCAAGGCTTTTATTTGCTGTTTTCCACAAGCATATCTAATCTCTTTGTGTTGTCTTCATTTATTGAGCACTAGCTGTGTATCAGTTACCGGCTCAGTCTTGTATCAGCATTATCTCATGTACTCTTCCTACCCACCCTATGGGGCAAATGCTGTTATCAATCTCTTTTCCAGGGAGAAAACTGTGGTGCACAGATAGTGAGTCACTAGACCTGAGGGACCACAGGCCTGAGGTCTCACAGCCAGTAAGTGGCTCATTCAAGCATAGTACATGTGTCCCCAAAGCCAATGTCCTTGACTCCTAAGCAACACAGACGTTCTCATTGAGAGCAAGGCTGTGATGCCTGCATCTGTGCATCCCCTGCAGGGGGATGGGAATATGCCAGTGTCAGCACACAGTCCATGATGGCCCTTGTCACCTCACAGTGGTGTGCACCTTCCCCTCAGAGTCCCCAGGGCCACTAGCTGGGAGTCTAGGGATCTCTGCTGGCATTCAGTCCTCAGAGAAGCCCAGGTCTGGAGTGCATTCTACCTGCTCCCCCTTCAGAGATGCCCTGGTTCTGGCCATCTCAAACTGGGGTACCCATATTCTGGGGTATACAGTGGTGGATAAGGGACACAGGAAATCACAACCACAGGAAATCCCAATTTTACATGATGCCTGGGAGGAGGTGGAAAAGTTTCTATTTTATTAAAACAAACATGGTTTTATAAGTAAAAGTATACAAGCAAAATCTAGTGGGCAACTTCGGACAAGGCCCAAGAGCTTTGGGGATATTTGGAGGGGAATCAAGCCTTGGCTCTGCCCTTTTCCTGTCCCTGCCAGGATACAGAGGCCATTTCACCCTGTACCTCCAGCCCTCACCTCACATACAGACACTGACACACACACACACACACACACACACACACACACACACACAGAGGCCATCTCCATGTCATTCTTAAAGCAGACAGTATCCAGATTTACACACGTGCTGCCTCCATCCCTTTGGCATCAGGGACAGTGTGATTAAAGGACAAGAAGGATGTAATTCAGAGACCACTAGGGTTGGCAGGGATGGACAGAGGGCCTGAGAGCACAGTGCTGGGCTTGGAGTGGGAGATAAGGGATGGCTTCAGGATCTGTGAGAGTGTGTGTGATATAAGGAAGTGATCGACGCTGACACTGATTAGAAATAACGAGGAGATACGAAAGTGAAAAATAGTTGAAAAACTTGGTTTGGCTATGGGAAAATGCCAATTATTGTCATTTATGAGCTCTACATATCATTTTAGCCTATTAACTTTGTAACTTAGTAATGCATATTATTTTAAATGTCTTTTTTTTTTTAATCCTTAAGGAGGGAGGAATGAAAATTAAACTTGTAAAAGTTCCTTCAGCAGAATGAAATTCCCTCTATCCTGCCTCAGGGTCTTTGTACTTGCTATTCTCTTTTGCTTGGAATAGCTCTTCCCCACCCTTTTTCCATGGCTA
This sequence comes from Lyroderma lyra, assembly GCA_004026885.1. Lineage (NCBI taxonomy): Eukaryota > Metazoa > Chordata > Mammalia > Chiroptera > Megadermatidae > Lyroderma > Lyroderma lyra. The sequence goes on from PVJL010000662.1 coordinate 307,281, forward strand.
ACTCCTTGTCGTTTTTCAAGACTGGCTGAAGTCTCAATTTCCCAGTGTTCACTGTGCCACCCCTACCTACATTGTCCTTCTCACAGCAGGCTTTCCCTCCAAAGCACAGTTATGATGTGTAATTCTGTGACACACACACTGGGTTTACCTGTTCCCACCGGAGCCCATTGTCCTGTCATGTACTCAAAAGAAACACTAGTCTGGTTCCAAAGCCTTGAAGAATAATGCAAGTCATTATTTTTAAAGTAGCAAGGAATTCGGGAAAGTTCAGACACAGCAAAACTTTCTAAAAACCATATTTCAATATCCCTTTTCCTAAAGGTCCACTTATCCCAATAGGGACCCCACCTCTCCACTCAAGCCGCTCTTCCTCCAACCAAATTCTCTCTCTCTCTCTCTCTCTCTCCCACACCACTCTCTCTAACACCCAAATGTCTTCTGTCCAGTCTTGTTTTTCATACAGAATAATTCTGTCTGCTCACCCCTCTTGCTACTGGGATCTCCCCCGTCACCCCAACAGTCCGATATGGTGCCTGCCCCCAAGCAGTCAGTCACCTCTTCCAAACGTTATAAAGACTCATAGTCTAATACTTTTGAACATGCCCATGAATATTTATTTGTTTACTTTCTTGCTTGTTATTCACCTCCCCCACTTTCCTTTAAGCACTTTTGTTCACCATTAAATCACAGGGAGAGAAGGAAGGAGGGAGGGGAAATGAGAGGGACAGTAGAAGGCAAGTCTCAACTGCATGTGACTCCAAGTTGATGGGAGCCCTGACGGCCCAGGTGCCCACAGAACATTTGGAAGGAATCCAGATACCCCTGGATTTTATTCCTTGCTCTAACCTTGCTGGGTTTGGAGTCTGCTCATTGTAGTGACCCTGTGGCCATATAAGACTTCTCCCAGTCCCAAAGGATTGCTCAGAATGGCCCCTGGTCCCAAGGTTGGGCTGTGAGGTGTCCTACTGGGGCAAAAGGACTAAAACAAAGAGATGAAATAGATTATTTTTTTAATCCTAATCTTTTTTTAGAAAAATGTCAAACCTACAAAAATATTAAAAGAATAGTGTTACATATTAATACTTTGTCATATTTGCCTTATCTAAAAACTATGAGTTTTGCAAAAAAAATTTTACTATGATAAATTTTGAAAATACACAAAGGTAGAGAGAATAATATAATGAATCCCACATTCTGATCATCCAGCTTCAACAATTAACAATTCAAAAAGGAAAAAAGCTTCTACATCTATAAAATGGTAATACTTAAGCAATCTCAGCTTGTGCTTCATTAGACTTAATGTGAAATAATATATTTAAATATTATTTTTAAAAGATAAACAAAAAACAATTAACAATTCATGGCTAAATTCTCCTCCTTCTGAATTATTTTGAAGCAACTTCATGAATATCATTTTATCCATAAATGTCAGTCTATATCTCTATAAGTAAATCCTCTTTAAAAAACAAAATCATACTATTTTCACACCTAAAAATTAATAATAATTTGTAAATATCATCAAATATTCAGTGTTCAACTTTCCCAAATTGTGATGTGTGTGTATGTATGTATATCCATACATTAATACTATATGCACTATAGTTTATTTGAATCAAAATTGCAATAAGCTCCATACATTGAAATTAGTTGATTTGTCTCTTTAAGTCTCTTTTTATGTACAAATTCCACTTTCTCTCACTCTCTCTCTCTCTCTCTCTCTCTCACACACACACACACACACACACACACACAATTTATTTATTGATATATCCTGTAGAGATTCCCGTAGTCTAGATTTTGCTGATGACTTTCCCATGGTGTCATTTAACATGTTTATCTGCCTTCTGTTTCCTATAAATTGGTTGATGGATCAAAAGGCTTAGACAAAGTTTTGGAGAGGCTTCTTTCATGAAAGTACTATGTATTTCCATTAGAAAGTACATATGAGTTCCCTGATGGTGCAGTGGCTTAAGGCTTCGGCGCTGGCGCTGTCAGCACTGCGGCCTGGGTTCAATTCCCAGCCAGGGAGCTACCCACATACCAAAAAGCAAAAAAAAAAAAAAAAGAAAGTACATAATGTTTTATCTCTCTTTGTCCAAAATGGTGGGGAGGGCAGGGTTCCTAGAGCTTCCTAATCGGTGAACACGTGGAGATTCAAGGACAGCAGTGCCCCAGAGATGGCATAGAAACTCTGCACCCTTCCTCAATACCTTGCCCTATGCATCTCTTCTATCTGGCCGTTGCTACTGGGTTGGTCTTATTTCTAGGATCTTTCAGTGGATAGAAATGGGAAATGTTTGTTCATTTGCTTGTTTTCTGATAAAATGCATCATGAGTTCATACTCATGATTATCAACTCAAACTCAAGACAAAAGGATTTTATTGTACCTAAGTTATCAAAATGGCATCTGTATCTTTTTCCTCCCACGTTGGAAATCCCACTTCTCAGAGACTCCAACATAATTCCTCACTCACTTTAACCTATAACACATTCTCAATAGTGTCAAAGTAATAATTTCAACATAACAACAAACGACATGATTCCTGAAAAATTGTTTAAGTATTTTTAAAAGTTTGTGTTGTCATTTGGATATGTTCCATTAAGAACACATCACATTGCTGTTTTAAAGTCACTTAAAATAGTTTCTCTCCAAGTAGTTATGCTACCAACTCAACATGCATAGATTTATTTGTTTCATTTTGCTTTTTAGATATTTTTAATGTAATTTTGTTTTACAATTATGGAAAATATCTACAAATTTCAAAGTCAAGTCTCTGAAGGTTGTCATGGTCAGTTGTCATAGACCAATGTTCTTACCTCTCTTCACTTTATATCCAGCTTTTATTCCCAACTGATGACCCAGGTGACCAACAGTGGCCTTAGGCTGCCACAGATGCTCATGGCCAACTCAGAGGCACTCTCTACACAAAAGAAACAGCTTTTCCTGTGGTTCCATTTGGGCAGCTGCACACACATACTTGGTTTCTCAGATTGACTGGCTAGAGACTACTCCTTTGATCCTCTAACTCCCTCTGGTCACTGTCTTCCTTAGCTCCTTGCCCAACTGTGCAAAGCAAATTACTAAAATAAAGCCCCTATCCCACCACCTCAAGCAATTCTTCTCCCCCAATGAATCTTGACTGACACAATAACCTCTTTTGTTGTTGCTTACCCTTATATTGTTTAATTCAATCATCTACCTGTATACGTAATATAACATGTATATTTTTTCTCCCTTTCCTACAGTTGCATACTATACACAATTTTTCTTGCCCTGCCTTCTTTTTGTAACAGCTTTGTTGAGGTATAAATCACATACAAGTCTTTCATTTAAGTGTACAATTTAATGGTTTTTAGTATTGTTCAGAGTTGCATCATCAACCACTAAATTTTAGAACATTTTCATCACCCCGCAAAAAGAAACTCTATACAGACCCTTTAGCTCTCATTCCCTTCTCCTCACAGCCCCAGCAACCACTAATATACTTCCTGCCTCTACAGATTTGCCTATTCTGGACACCCACCTTGTTTTACTAACAGAACAACTGACCCAGCCATCTCTCCACAGTAGTAGGTTGTGCTCTTCCTCCTTCTTTTTGCTGCCTCAGAGTCCTTCACTGGGTGGCTTATTAACACCCCATTCTTGCCGATGGACTTTTGCACTGTTTCAGTCTTTTGCTATTACAATAGATTTACAGTGAGTAGCCCCATCCATCTAGCATTTGATATTTTTTACCAGTGCAACTATAAGGTCTATTTTTAGAAGTGGATTTTTGGGTTCAAGGGTAAGTGCACATGTGATTTTGCTAACTATTGCCAAATTCCCTCCACAGGGTCTGTACTATTTTGTACTCTCATCAGCAATGCATGGGAGTGCTGGTTTCCCCACAGTCTTCCCATCAGAACATGCTGTCAAAAATGGATTTTTGCCAATCTGATAGGTAAGGAATGGTAACTCAGTGTAATGTTAGTTTGCATTTCTATCATTACAAGCAAAGTTGGTTATCTTTTTCTATGTTTAAGAATCATTTTCTTCTTTTTTTCTGAGAACAATCTGTTCTTTAGCTCATTTTCCTTTATGATGGTTGGCTTTTTTCTTAAGATAATCTTAAAACAACTTTATTTCTTGACTTATTAATTAAGTAATTTTTGTTACAAAGAAAATTTAAAATACAAACAAAGGGAAAAAATAGCCACATTTCATCTATCCAAAGATGCCAGTGGTAATCACTTGCTATGTGTTATGCTAGTCCCTTTCCAACAAAAGGAAAAACACCCACACACACAGCTGTGTATAGGTTTAATAGGATTTCAAATCTACTTGTTTATGAGTTAAGTGAAGTTGTTTTAATCCACTGATTTATGACAAAGAGAAAAAACAGTTGCTTTGATGCAAGTATAAAGTAAGTCATGCCAAGATGTCATCACTCTATACCTGTTGTCAATGATAAGCAGTCAGCCATCCAGCAGGTGAGGGACCCTCTGAGGCTTATCAATAAGAATGTGTATAGGAGCAACTATGGCAAAGGAGCATTTACACTATAAATACTGACAGCTTGTGAGGACTATTTGAGAGCTGTGTCTTGGGAGAGGCTGCTCTTCACTAACCTAAAAACTCCCCAAAGACCTTTGGCGCATCCTTTGGGGCATTCGCTCCAGTCCTGGCCAGGCACTCCTTATAGACAAACAGTACAGACAGTAGTGATAAACCACACTGCTGCCCAGGGAAAGGGATCAGCCCGCTTACCAGTCCTGGCGCCTTCGTTCCCTAGCAGCATGCTCTAATCATCTGTTGCACTGGCAGCTGGAAATCAGTGCCTGAGCGTGCAAAAAGGTATGCCTCATATTAAATTTGGACTTTATTCCTTCATCTTCCCTTGCCCGGAACAACAGTGAGATTAATGTGTCACTTGTTTGCAGTATTTCTGCATTTGGTTTATTGAGAGATATTATCCTGTATGCTATTGGCTTATGAAATTATTATAATTCCTACAGTGAACTGTGCTAAATAAATTGCTGGCAAAGACAACTCAGTCCCTGAGCATCACTTTGCCCCTCCAAAACACACACACACACACACACACACATACACAGAGTGGTAAAATATTTGCTGGTCTCCTCTCTGCTTAGAGGATCAGCTCTGTGAGGGGAGAGAGGCCTAGTGTGCCTGCAGGAGATTGGGGTGGGAGTAGGGGACAGAAGGTTCTGGCCAAGTGGGGTCAGGAGTGGCAGTGGACAGCCCCTGAAGAGATGCCTCTACTGAGTGGTCAGTTTGTTAGTGGGAAGGAATACTACCTGCAGAATCAGTGGGGCAAGGACTAAAGCTGAGGCTCCAGTGAAGTTCGGAGCTACCCAGCTGTGTGACCCTGGACATGTCTGTAGCTCTCTTAATAAGGAAATAGGTAGGCCTGGATGGTCTTCTAGTGCCCAAGTAAGCACTAGAAGGTATGAATAATCCATTAGCAGAAGAAAGCAAGCACTGATTGAAGACCAAAAAAGGGACAAGGCTGGATTATTTTTCAGGCCTCTGGGCACCCCCTAACTCATAAAATATGGACAAGCACCCACACTTCCTACAACTTGTATACCTGTGTCTTCCTGAGTCCAGCCCAACTCTGCCACTCTCCAGTTATGTGACTCTGGGCAAATCACTAAATCTCAATTTCTTTCCTCAATTTCTTCATCTGTGGAATTAATTTTCCATAAGGTCATTTCAAAATGCCTAAGGCAATACCCAGCAGTGAATGCCCCATTGTGATGGTGATTATTATCCTTCTGCCACTTGTACTAACCCTCTGAATCATCTAGACAACCCTGTGAGACAAGTGCTTGTAAATCTAAGCTCCATTTTACTTAGGAGGCAAGTGAAGTTCAGAGAGGTTAATGACTCGCCCAGGGACACGCAGAAAACAGGTGAGAGTTGAGAGAGATACCTCTCTCCAAAGTAAACTCAGTTGTCCCCAAGGTGCTGCACCCACTGTTGCGTCCTGGGCTGGCCGTGCCTGCAGGTCTCTCTGACGGGCGTCCGCTGGAGCACCCCGACTGAAGGGAGAGACTCTCGAAGGGAAGGAAAGAGATACAGGGGAAAGGCTCAAAAACACGCAATCAGGTACCCGAGTATGGAGGAGCCAGACGAGAGGGACAGGGAGCAGGCCGGCACCCAACTTCTCCAGGCTGAGCTTTCTCCCGAAATTCTGCGTGGAGTGGGCGGAGCTGGTTTGGCCCGACTGCAGTGTCAGTTGTCAACACGCGGGGGAGCCAGAGGCGGCAAAGAGCACGCCTCCTAAATACCGTAATTTCCGCGGTATGCGCACAAGTAATTTGTCCCCACTACCGTGATGATCGTGACCTAAACCAAAGGGACGCGAGCAGGGAGAGGCTGGGGGATACAGGCTGTATAGTCTAACCTGAGGTTGACTAGGTCCGCCAGTAAAGAAGGAAGCACCACGCGGATGGTGCTCGCCCACTCTGCCTCTCTCCCAGCTGGGCCCTCCACTAGGGCTTCCTGCTGCTCTGTTTTCTGAGGCTTGCCCCAAAATTGTCAGTGGAGGTCCTTGAAAGTCAGCCTAAGGACTTGTCACCTGAGTGCAGGGTGAGGGTGGAAGAGTTGCAGTGGGGATGTAAATAAATGCGGGGCTCACGGTCAGTATAATTCCCACACCCCTTACTTCCCTCTTCTCTAAGAACCTCCCAGAGAGCCTCAGGGCTTTCTGAACCCTAACGAAAACATAGAATAACTATTCACACAGAAAATTGGGGAATTGACTTTGGGTTTCTGTTAGAGTAGTGGACATGTTTTTTTAAAAATGCAGAACAAGACAAATGCTTAACTCAGAAGAACTTTCGAAGGCCTGATTTCTGAGAGAGGTGTTTGCCTGGAGAAGGGATGGGATGACGGGGCATTCTTGGGCTGGAGAGTGAAGCAGCTTTGTGTGGTCTGGACCCTGGAGGAGGGCAGGGACCAGTCCATCCAAGCACGTGGGGTCTTTGTCCCAAGCTGCTGTAGGAAGTTTACCCAACCATAGGCAGTGTCCATAGGCAGTGCCCATCACCCACGGTTCTGCCCAACTAGCCAGCAGGCTCAGAGTGGGGGATAAAAGGAGTAAAGGGGAAAAGCGCGGAGATGATGGGAGAAACACAACAAAGAGAAAGGGAAAGGGAAATTAAAAATTGGGAGTTTGGATATGGGCCTCAGTTTCCTCATCTGAAATATGGAGATAATAACTATCTAATGGAAAGGGCTGTTGTGAGGATTCAATGAGCTGGTGTTCTAAAAAGTGCTCTGTAACCAGTGCAAAAGCTAGGCAGGAAACCTCTTCTGTGGAGGCCTCCCAAATTGCCCCAGACCTAAAATGCTACTATTTCACTGGGGCTCCCAAAGCCCAGGGTCTAGCTTTTGGTGCCAGCCCCGGCCCCAATGGAGTTAACTGGTTTGCATCTACATTGCTGTCTCCACTCCAATGTCTACCAGACTGTGAGTATTTCAGGGAAGGTATGGTGGCTGATTCATCCTTGTATTCATTCAAAACAAGGCCTGATAATACTTGGCAAATGATACTAAAGTTCATCTAAAAAAATAAACATGTACAAACAGCAAAGTTACGAAAACAAAAGCAGTGGAGGGAGAGAGGGGACCAGATATTTAAAACATCAGACTTCTTAAAAAATGTACATATACTTTATGCTGAACAACTTCATTCTTAAGAATCTACACCACAGAAATAATAGTAGCGATAAGATGAAGATAAATGTGCAAGGATGTTTGTTGCAGTATTGTTTGTAACTATAGCAAAGAACTGGAACCAACCCAGGAGTCCATCAAGAGAGGATGGTGAAATAAATTGAGATGCAGTCACACAATGCAATGCAGAGCAATTGTTAAAAAGAACTGAGTGGATCTGTAAGTGCTAAGGTAAGAAGAATCTCTAAAAGACAGCAAGATGCAGAACAGGAAGTACAGTATGAGTCCATTTCTTTAAAAACATTCTCCCACCACTGCCTTCAAGCCTTTATTTGTTAAAGCTCCCTTCCCTGTCCCGCCCAGAATGTCAATCTGGCATATCCTTTGCTATGCAATCCCTTTAGGACATTAAAAGTCTGATCCAACCAAATTTAAATTCCAAGCTCTTCTCATCTTCAAGATGGCATAGTTACAAACCAAACTTGTCATTTTAACTTCTTTATTTCTCACCACAGCCATCTGAAGTAGGTACTGTGATTATCACCCCCATTTTGCAGACGAGGAAATTGTGGTATAGAGAGAGGTTAAACAGTTTTTCCAAAGTCACATATATCATAAATAGCAGAGCCAGAGTCTATGGCTCCAGAATCTATGCTCTTAACTACTCTGTTATGTCACCCTAGGCTCACAGGACCACAAATAAGACTTTTTCTTGTCTCAAGCTTTCAGCGGGCACAGTATACATCATTAACTAGGTATATCAGAATTAACTTAACCATTCCCATAATGCTGGACAGCTAGATTATTTTCAGTCGTGTACCTTTCCAAACAGCACTGCAACAAATGTCTTTGGGTGTTTTTGTATACTTGTGCAAACATTTCAGTAGGTTAGATTCATAGGATCTGTGCGATTGCTGGTCAAAGGGGAAATTCAAATTTGGTTAGCTATTTCAGATACGTAAGCTATTCCGGCTGTATAATAAACTACCCCAAAACTCAGTACTTAAAACCACCATTTTATTTTATTCACGATTTTGTAGGTCAGGAATTCAGGAAAGGCTCAGCTGGATGGTTCATCTTTGATTCTTTCCCAGACTGGCTTCATCAGGGCCTCATTCTCCGTGACCTCTCTCTCCATGTGGTGTCATATCCTCTAGGGCTTCCCCACGTGATTTGGGCTTCTCACAACACGGTGATGTCAACACGATGATGTCAGATAGTCACAGTTCAGGTAAACTGGCAGTTGGCTTGGGCAAGTTAAGGGATACATTTGGAACTAGGACATTATCATTTATTGGTCAAAGAACTCACAGGCCAGCCCAAATTTAAGGGAGTGGGTCAGAGATCCCCACTTCTCTATGGCAGGAGTATCAAAGGACGTGTAGCCACCCGTACTCCGCCACACTAGCTATTTCCAAATTGCCCTCCAAAATGTTGGTCAGTTTACATTCCCACCAACAATGTAAAAGTCTGTCTCTCCCCACACCCTTACTATCACTATACATTATAAAACATTTTAATTGGTTCCAATTTGGCAGCTGAAACTGGTATTTCATTGTTATTTTGTTATGCATTTCTTTAATTATAAGTGAGGTTTAACATTTTTCATCTATTTTCTATTAATTTAATATTTCTTCTTGTGATTGTCTGTTGATATACTTGGCCTATTTTAAAAGTTGTATGCCTTTTTTTATATTGATTTCTAAAATGTGTTCAAGGGCTGTCCAGAAAGTATCCAGCCACATAAGATGACAATCTTATATTGACAAATGCTGGATTTTTTCTGGACAGCCCTCCTATAGTAAGGAGATTAGCCCCTTATCTGACATTATGTTCCAAAGAGTTTTCCCAGTGTGTGGCCTTTTGACTTTGTCTTTTGATAATTTTCTTCATTCAGGTTTTTAGTTTTTATGTGTTCGAATTATCAATCTTTTATTTTAAGATCTCTGGTCTTTGTGTGGTATGTTCCTTTCTTTTTTTAGATTTTTCCTGCTGGTTTTAAATGTCTGCTTTTCCAGAGGAAGATTAATATCATTTTCTGAGGGTCCCTCCCCAATCCTACTGGTATTTGGATTGAGATAGCTTCCAGTTGATAGACTCCTTGGAGAAAATGCACAACTTTACAATTGAAGAGTTGAACTGGACGTCACCTCATTTTGAGTCTTCTCTTCTGTAGGACATTGAGGCTTATTCAGGGGGTGGCAATGCCATCTCAGGATGGCCCCAACACCCTGGGCATCTGTTGGGGAGGGAGCCCAAGAGCCCAGCAAGGACAGCCCTGTGATCAGGTAGTCCCTGCACAGCCCTGTCTGTCCCTGGGAACCCAAGGCCTGGCCAAGGGAGGCCTAGGACATAGCTCCTAGCCTACAACTCTGGGACCTCCACTGCAGGGTGAGTTCAGGCCTCCTTGAAGGAAACATTCCTTGGAGGCCCAGGACAGGGGCCAGACGTGCCCTCAAAGAGCTGATTCATGAGGTAGGAGATTTCACATAGCAGTCCCTTGTTCAGAAGACCAAACACAGTAAGGCCTTTGCCAAGGACAATCTTACTGCTCTCAACATCACAGCTTTGGCAGAGACAGGGATCTGCTCCATGAGCCACAAGTTTGGGAGGCTGCTTTGAGCACAGGCTTGCCTTCCCTTCCCAGCTGGGCTCTACTGGCTTCTCTCCAATCCTGGAGCCCCAGACAGCAGCATCCACGCACTCCTTCCCCAGTCAGGGACCCACAAGTGCTCAGGGAGATGGAGTGGGCACTCATTTATTCAAGGATTATTTACTGAGTGTCTGCTATGTGCCAGTCAGTGTTCTTGGGATATGATAGAAAAAAAAGAGACCAAAATTCCTGCCTCCTGGAACTTACAGACAATAAAAATAACCACAGTGAATACATAAATATATGAGGAGATAAGTACTATGGGAAAAAAATGGGCAGGGAAAGAGGACTTGGGAGTTGGGGGTGGGAGTGGCTAATGGTGGGGGTACTTCCAATGGCCTTCCAGCCTGATTCACAAATGCTGAGCCCTTGCAGGAGTGCCAGGAGGAGGAGGTCTTTGTGCCCCTGGCTCCCTCCCTGCTGGTTCCGGCTTTTGTCAGGTGGCCTCTCCCACAATTCTCTCTTCTTAGTTTCAGCAGTCACTTCTTTCCCTCCCCCTCAGGTGTGGGAGTAGCACTCTCCTTTGGGATTTCCTTACATCTCATCCACACTTTTGCTAAGAGTCCTCAAATAATCCTCATTGAGGGTTGTATTCTGCTGGAATACTAAGAAATACAGTGACATCTGAGTAGGCTGATGATAAGGCCACGCAGATATTCAAGGAAGTGTTCTGGGCAGAGGGAAGCACCAGTGCAAAGGCTCGGAGATGGGAGGGTAAGCCTGACTTGTTTGAAGGAAAGCAAGAAAGTCAAGGGGCTGGAGCAGAGCGGCAAGGGCTAGGAAGAGGAGTAGGGAATGATACTGAAGGGGTGTGATGAGAAGTGGGGGCATGACTTTTGCTCTGAGTGAAGTGGGGGCCACTGGAGGGCTTCTAACTGAGGAGTACTGTGATCTTTAATACAATCATTATGGCTGCTGTGTTAAGAATAGACTATGGGGGCCAAGGGTGGAAAGAGGGAGGCCATTGAGGGGGTTACTGCAGTATCCTAGGTGAGAGACAGTGGTGGCTCTACTGGCAGTGGGAAAGGAATGAGCCGACAGCATTTGCTAACGGATTGGATGTGGGGTATGAGAGAAAAGAAGTGTGCTTCATGGATTCTGGCTTGTTGGCTTAGTAGGGTTACTAAGTTTCTAGTGGTTTCCCTGCATCCATCCAGCCTGGCCTTCATCTTCTGCCCTCTGGGTGCTGTGTGTGTATGTGTGTGCCTGTATCTAACCCCTGGGGCTGTGCATTGCAGACCTAGAGGTCCTGCCAACCTCTGCCAGGAGGATCCTCAAGCAAATCACAGCCCCCTCTGCTTGGGCCATCTATCTGATCGTCACTTGTCCAGGGTCAGGAGTGCACTCAGCCCTTGGGCACTGGAAAGGGAGGCCAAGCCAGTTTCCCTCGAGGCAGCCCCAGTGAGTTAACTGTTACCTTATCAGTGACCTGCTTTCTGGGACACTCCCAGACCCATGCTCTCTTCAGCCTGGGTTCTGTGGGTCAGCCAGACCTAAATGAGATCTGCTTCCTCTTCTATCACCAGCTCAGCTGGCTTCCTCCCAGGCTCCTGCCCTCTGTGGGGGCATCTGAGGCCACCGGTGAGGAGCCTGCTCAGAGGTGGCCCAACCCCCTTCCTCAGGGCCTTGGGCTGCCTTTACCCCTCTTCCTGGACATGGTCCTTCAGAATCCTGTTTGGAGGGCCTCCTCCCACAGCATCCTGTGGGGTCACTTGGCTGGACTGTCACTGCCCCAGACCCTGAATTCAGGCTGCAAGTGCCTTCTGAGCCAGCCAGGCCTGGCGTCCATTGATAACAGCACCACCACAGAGTGCTTTCACTGAGCCAGCTCTATGCTGAGCTCTCCACAGGCCTGTTGGGGTCCGTCCAGTACAGAGTGCTGGTTATAGAGTGGGTTCTGGGGTATAAGCTCTGCCTCTCACCTGAGTGTGACCTTGAGCAGTCACCTAATTTCTCCAAGCACACCTTTCCTCAGCTGACCTCCTAGTGTCCCTTGCACATTGGAGACCCTTGTAAGTTACTTTCTGAATAAGTCACTTCATGAAATACACTCAACACAGTGCCTGACCCCATATTATGTGCTCAATAAAAGTCAGCTATTTAAATCATCCCCATCTCCATATGGAGAAACTGAGGCTCAGAGAGGAATGGAACTTGTCCAAGGCCACAGAGCTGGGAAAAGGTAGAGCCAGGTTCCCCTGTGCCCTGACCCATCAGTCTACCCTCCCTGCCCCTTTTTCCCTGCCTCTGGGAAGCCAGCACAGTGTAGGTGTCAGCCCACAAATGGAGAAGCCTACAGTCTTAGCACCCCCCGAGGGAAGGAAGGCTGCTGTCATCATGGGAGATACAAAGAATCGGTCGTCAAGGGGCTGCCCATTCTGGAGCCGGGAGCCACGGAGCTCAGCGTCCCTCCCTACATAGAGGATCCAGGAAACCCCCATAGAGGGATGACACCTGGATTCCTTGTACACGACTGGCTCATTGAATCATATAGGTCATGAGAAATGGTGGCCACACCATCTGAATTTTTAAAGACAGTCCAGTCTGTCCCATTGTTGGAATAAAGCATCAAGAGCCTCCAAAGAATCCAATATTGTGGCACATATATGACCTCTCACAGCCAGCTGGGTCCCCAAAATCCATGTTACTTCACATGTCCTGAACTCAACTTGGAGAAATAGGGTCCCCATTATGCAGGGGAACATAGATACCAGCTGCCCCATTTCATGTGCATGGCCATGCAGATACTAATAGTAGCCCAGGCTTAAGTCACTCTCTCAGGAGACTCTGTGGGTTGAGTGAGTGACCCCCCCACCCCACCCCCAGCAATGCTCCTAACCCCAGTGCTGGGTACTGTAATGTCTGGAGGCAGGTTTTGAATCCCAGAGAAAACATTCTCTTGCCTTGCACACTTCTTGTCCACACGAAGGGCAAGGCCTGGTCTAGTAGACACTGAGGCTGCAGCTAGGACGTCTCTGACCAGGGCTGCTGCCCTCAGACACAGAGGCTTTGCTCCCTCAGCAAGGCTTTGCAACCTTAGTGTCTTGCTGCAGACCTGCCTTTCACATTGACTCCTGCCTGGACTTTTGGTTTCGATTTCTGAGAGCAGAAATGAGTCCTGCCCTTTCCCTCTGCTGCCCTTCACACTTGTCTTCCTCCTCCCTTGTCTTTGCCCTTCCTTCCCTCTCCCACTGTGGTCCCTGGCTCTGTGGAAAGGGGTAAGGGGATGAGGGAGGGAATGGAGAAGTGGGTACAGTTGTCAGAGACTTCACTATATTTTCAGGGCTGAGTGGCCACTCCCAGTTGTGCAAATTGTACGCTGCTTAACTCTAGGGGATGCAGTCACCTTGTCACCAAAATTTGCAGAGTTATTAGCTCACTTTTCAGACAGATGACAGTAAAGTGTCCTGAGAAGGGGCATCTTTTCCTAAACTAAAGTTCTCTGAGTGGGATGAATGGGTTAAGTGCATTTTGGCTCTGATCCTCCAGAAGCACCAAGCTAGCCAGTGTCCCACAGGCCACATTCCCCCCAGGCCTCACTCTCTAACCAATTTGTTCCTCATTGCTCAACCTCTCAGCTGGGCTAGAGCCCCAGTGAAAGACCCTGGTTCAAAAGAGGCTTGCCAATCACCTCTAGGCTATTTGTGGGCCTCAGTTTCCCCACCTGTAATATGTGGACAAAACGAAACAGACAAAATGATCTCTAACGGGCTCTCCAGATTTACACCCGAGTCTGTGCTGAGGGTCCCTGGGAAGCAGGTGAGTTACAGTTGCATTCAGCTTCACGGTCCTCTTTCCTCTGAAGGAAGGAGGTTATCAGTCCCCAGACTGCAATCAGGGCTCAGAGAGAATTCTTTTGTTGAAGGATGATCATGGGGATCCCATGATGTTACCCAGAGAGGCTGTGTGCCCTGAGGCAGGTCCTCCCCCATGAAATGGGGTGATAATACTCACCTTGCAGGTGGCTGAGGATTAAAGGGAAAGCTGTATGCAAAGGCTGGCACCGAGGGGGAGCTCAGAGAAGGGCAGAGGAGAGGGGCTTGCAGAACTCAAAGGAATCGGGGCCCTAAAGCTCTGACAGCAGCCCTGTGAGGCTGCAGCTGTCTGTGCTCAGGTTCCAGGGCAGGAAACCTACCTTGCTTCCTCTGGGCCTGACAGGCCACCCCCTGTCCTTCCTCTCACTGTGGGCCTGACAGGCCACCCTCTCCCCTCCCTTTGGGTGACTGCACTTCCGGGAGGGTGCCTAGGGCCTGAAGAGCCCAAATCCCTTAGCCTGGATATAGGACTTCTCTTAAAGCCCCCACCACCCTCGCCACTCCCCAGCCACCTCGAGTTACCTGACACCCCCAAACAAGCCATATATAGTCACACCGCCACGCCTTTGCCCATGCTGTATCCCTTCTGGTCACATGCCCTTCCTCTCCTCTCTCCCTGCCCCCAAAGAGAGCTAAATCCTGTTCATTGTTTAGGGCTGAGCTCAAATGTCACATTCTCTGGGAAGGCTTTCCCTGTCCTTCCAGTAAATAAAATAATCTCCCTTCCTGTTGGTGCCCTCAGCCCAGGACTCACAGTCAGGAGACCTGTAGAGCTGAGTCAGTCACATCCCCACAGAGCCCTAGTGTACTGATCTATAAAATGGAGGCAGATCACCTCTACCTCATGGGGAGGGTGTTGAAAGAATTCAATAAAAGGGGACACGTAAAGCCCTTAAACACAGTGTGAGCACACAGTCCGTGCCCTATAATCCCTGGTTGAAACTTCAATTCCAGCCAGCCCACCCTGCAGGAAGCAGGACGTTTCAGTCACCCTTTCCATCCATCTCAACTCTTTTCAGTGAGTCCTCAAGTCCTCCTTTCAGTGGCATGCTTGCAGCCCACAGTTCATTGGAATATCAATAATAATTGACAGTCTCCAAGTCCAATGACTGACCTAGTCCTTTCTGGAGCTGATTGTGTGCCCCACTGCCCTTTTTGGGGCCTCTATCTGAGGAAGGCAGGGGGCTGGAGTCATTGTTTCGGATAAGTCTGATTTCCAAGGGCAGCCTTGTGTCAGCCTGGGCGGCCTGACTGCCCCACTGATGACTCAGGTCTACTCCCCACCCTTCCCCTTCAGGAAGAGGCCCGGTCATAATCGCAGTGTGCTACAT
This sequence comes from Lyroderma lyra, assembly GCA_004026885.1. NCBI lineage: Eukaryota > Metazoa > Chordata > Mammalia > Chiroptera > Megadermatidae > Lyroderma > Lyroderma lyra. Next base: position 322,762 of record PVJL010000662.1, read on the forward strand.
AAAAATAGCTTCAGTTTGCAGATACACGAGCACCAGACCTTTCCACTGAGGGAAGAGGAAGGCCATTTCCCCACACATATTCCTTCCTCCCCACCCCCACTTGCCTCTTCAAACGCAGATCCTTTGGGGGTGGGATCTTAACCCTTCTCAGCTGCTTCCTCCTCGGCTTCAGTGCAAATGCCTTTTTGCTGCTTTGCAATCAGCTTCTCCCATTTTCTCATTTGTCTCTCATACCAGAGATGTGGGACAAGCAGCTGAGGTTATTGTACCCATTTGGCAGGTGCAGAAACCCAGACTGAGGGGCAGGGGGAAGTGACTTGCCCAAGATCACAGAGTGAGCTGGTGGTAGAGCTGAGTTGTGGGCTCCTGACTCGCGCTACAGATTTCTTTCTGCTCCAGCATATGCCTCCTCCTTGGAAATACTTGGCCACAGCCAGGGCAAGGAGAAAAAGGGGAGAGAAAGGCTAGACAGAGCCCATATTTGAGGAACAAGACATTCATACAACAAACATTTGGTAAGCTCCTACTATATACCAGGCACCATGCTAGGCACTAGGGACACAGCAGGGAGCAAAACAGAGGTCCACTTCTGCCCTCATGGAGCTTACAGTTTAATGGAATTAGAGCTAACATTTACTGAGCATGTTCTTTAAAGCAGATGCTTTGCTAAGCACTTTTACATGGAATTTATCATTTAATTCTTACCAATATATCTATAAGGTAGCATATTGGACATTTGTCATTTCTGTTGGCCGCCCAGTGTCTGAAACCCCTTCCTATGTGTGAGGTATTCTCCACGCATGAGCAAGAGCCCAGCCTCCGTTACTGAGGCTAAGTATGCCAGATACTCCCTTTCCCAGCCCTTCTCACAGCTAAGGGTGGGCATATGACCGGACTTGGCCAATCAGCAATCGCCACGCCAGATATGGTATTGAAGCAGTGACTGTACAGGTCTGTCATGGCAGTAACAGGAGCCCCAGAGGCACCAGCAGCCTTTTGTAGGGGCAGGGTCCCTCATCCATTGCTGGTAGAACCAGTCAGTGTCTGCGCCCAGTGGTGGCAGCTAGTTGTCTCTCCAACTCGGCAGAAATTGAATATTGCCCAAGAAAGAAAGAAAAAGAGAGAAAGAGAGAAAGAGAGAAAGAAAAGAAAAGAAAAGGAAAGAAAGAAAGAAAGAAAGAAAGAAAGAAAGAAAGAAAGAAAGAAAGAAAAAATCCTGCCCTGCCTGCAGGTGCAGGTTTCTGCTACCTACCCCCATGGAAGTGGGTGGTGTGGGCAACAGCTTGAAATGGCAGGGAGTCTGGGGCAGGGGTAAGGCTTTCTGAGGCCGTTCAGCGTGAACCCAGTAGCCTGGGCTGGGGTGGAGGTGGGCACTGGGTGGTCTCAGAAGCCAGCACCTAGTGGCTGCATAATCATCTCTGCTGCCATCTATTCTCAAGCTGTCTCTCTTCTCCCATCCACCCTCCTCTCCATCCCATGGGTTCTAGCTGCGTGACCCTTGCCTGGACACCTGGGTCCCCTGCCTTAGCCTCATCTCCTTGCATCTACTCAATACCATCCTTCATCCTGTGAAGTGAGCCCTCTGGAACACAGGACTGATGGAGTCACACCCCTCCTTAGGCACCTTCCATGATATCCTGTCACCCAAATACCTTTGCCTGGCATTCAAGGCCCTTCCAACCCCTCTGACCTGCATGTCAGTCCTCCAGCCCCATCCCAGAGCTCTGACCACACACCTATCTGGCTTGTTGTTCCCAGCTCATGGCCACCAAGCCCTTTCCTGACCCTTGCACCTTCTGGTGCTGCCTTCGCTCATGCTGTTCCCTTTGCTAGAATACCCTTCCCCGTCCCTTCCACTCTTCTCTCTAAAAAACTCTCATTCATTCTTAAAGCAGCTTCAAATGCTAACTTGTCCATGAAGCTTCCTTCAACCCTACCTAGACTCCCAGTAATGTTACTATTTCCTTTATTTTGTCCATGAGAAATTCTCTGGCATTTTATGGGTGAGGAAGGTGGTGCTGCCTTGATTGGCTACTTGGGTGTGAAGAAAGGTGTGCCGGTAGGACCCAGAACCTGGGCTCTTGGTCAAACAGACCAGAGTTCAAATCTAGACTTTCTCATTCAGATTCTGGGCCAAGTGAGCAAGTTGGTTAAGCGCTCCAAGGCCCCATTTCTTTAGCCTCACTGAGACCCGGTGACAAATTGGTGGTTTTCCTGTGGGTCTGCCCTCTGAACTATGAGCAGCCTCTTCAGGCCAGGACTGATGGGCATTGGCCATGCAGCCCAGACTGGGGTGTGGACCTTTGTCACCCATTGAAGTCCTGCCTGGTCCCCTTGTCTGAGCTCCTTCCCTTCGAATGCACTCTCCATTGTGGAAAGACATTCAATGCCCTTCCAGGGAGGTCAAAGGGCACAAGGTGGGAGCCTCTGATTGGGCATCTCCTGGCACGGGAAGAAGTGCACAGGTGTGTCCCCTATGTATAATGCCAACAAGTATAAGCAGGTGGCTCTATGTATGCGCACACAGCTGTGTACAGGGGGAGGTGAGTGTGTGTATGTGGGTGCACATGGGCTTGCCTGTATATGTGTGTGTAGCTGCTGTGGTTGTCAACTCAGAGCAAAAAAGCCCACATTTCCTGTTAAGAATCAATTGGAGGCTTTTTTTTTTTTAATAGAAGCCCCAAATCTAGCTAAATATAAGGTGATGGAAAGAGCACTCACACAGGTGGTGAACTTATTATACAACAAGTTGACAATGCACTGTGGAACTGTATGCCTGAAACCTATGTAATCCTTGCTAACAGATGTCACCCCAATAAGTCTAACAATAAAAAATTAAAAATTAAAAAAAAAAAAAAAGAAGCCCCAAATCTGCCTGGGAATGTCATTAGAGCTGGGGGAGGAGAGGTGGGAAGACAGGACAGGAAGGGTGGGAGCAGAGGTAGGAGGCCTAGGTTCTTGTCTCACTCTGCTGTCAAGTCATGGCATAACTCTAAAGAAGTCAGTGTACCTGTTTGGGCCTCAGTTTCCCTTTCTGTAAAAGCAGAACGGGGGATTAGACTAGGTGATCTCTGAATCTTCCCACTCCCCACGTTTGGAGATTCAGATTAGTATCTGGAGAACACTCTCCAGAGGGAGACACTGCTCACTGTCCAGACAGCCCACCAGGCATGCCCCCACCCCTTCCCAGGCCATCCTTGGAAACACCTAGACTCTTCCTTGTAGTTGTATGGGGGAGGGGACAGGGAGGACGTTTCCAGTGGAGAAGGGCTTAGTGGCGGCCAACCTCCCACCCTTATCAACAACTTCCTCTCCACCCCCATCGGCACCCTGCCCTGCTCCCTCTGGGTTCCCACATCCTCAACCAGAAGAGAAACAAATTAGTTACTCAATAGGAAAAGGCGGGAGTCCCTGCCCCTTCCACGCCCCCCTCCATCGGCACTGGGAAAGAGGAAGTGGGGGAGAATCTGGGTTCACAGTCAGAATGGCCCCTCATTTTACAAACGAGAAAACCCACATGCAGAAAGGGCCAGTGACTTGCTCCAAGTACACAGACAGACAGTGGCAGTGCCATGATTGAAACCAGCTTCCCACAGCCTTTTCACATTCTCAGGCTGTCTCACCCCACCCCCAACGCCCAGTTTCTCCACCTCACCCCGTGAAGGAGGGTCCCTAACTAATTCTCATTTCCACTGAGGGTGGAACACACGAACAGAAACTGCCATTGTAGCACAGGGACCTGGGGTGGACACCAGAAAGCACTTCCCTGGGATTGGCAGACTCCGGGACAGATGTCAAAGAACCCTCACCTCTTCCCAGGCGTGCTTTTAGTGTCAGATACCCTAGAATGCAGTGCTTTTGTGGTTAAGAAGATGGCTGGAGAGACAGGCTTCCTGCCTCAGTTATCCTGCAGGGAAGTGGGCAGGATTCCAGGAGGAGGTGGAAAGCTACCATGGCCATGGCCTGTGCTCATGACAGCTGTGCAAGGGAGGATCCCCATTTTACAGATGAGAAAACTGAAGCCCAGAGAGGTTAAGTGGCTTTCCCAAGATTACACAGCTAGAAAGTAGTAGAATCTATATGGTATGCCTCCAAAATCTTTGTCTTTCCACCAAATAGTGTCCCAAAACATGGACCACAAGATGAATTTAAAAACATGGTCCATAAGGTGAGTTTAGATGATATGTGGGTAACCTGTTTCTGTTTTTTTAAACAATATATTGACCAAATATAAATCAGGAAAAAATAAATCAGCTCATCAAACTCGGTGATTCCATAGATATTACTGCTTGGGACTAGGCTGTTTTGAAAGGCATTGATTTAAAGCAAAAAAAAAAATTTTTTTTTTTTGGTGGTTCCCTGGCTGGGAATCGAACCTAGGCCATGGTGTTGAGAGCGTCAAAGCTTAGCCACAATACCACCAGGGAACCCCTTAAAGCAAAATATTAAGTGGATAATAGTTTAGGTAGTAAAAGCCTGGAAGGTGATTCAAGAAGGGCTGAAGTTTTAGAAAAAACGCTTGAAACCTCCTGGTCAGAGGCAGTGAATATGGGCCTCTATTGGCAAACACAGGGCTGACTCTTGAGTGTCTATCCACCCCCCAAGCCCCCACCCCCAATCCAGTCCTTTTGGCATGCATCTTCAGCTGTGGTGTGTGTGTGGAGGGGAAGTCATCCTGGGTAACGCCAGCCCTGGGGAGAGAAGAGATGGAGGAGAGCTGCTGGCTTCTGGGGAGGGTGGAGGGCAGGAGGAAGGGCAGGCCTGCAGGGGCTCAGAAGCATAAGCCCCTGGGTAACTGGAACCAGCTCTGAGAAGAGCCAAAGCTCTCCTCGTGGCCTGCCCTGAGATTAGCCCTTCCTTTCTCAGTTTTAGCTCCTCATTTTGGGTCTTGGTTCTCCAATCCTATCAGTTTCAGCCTTGCTCATTGTCTGAGGAGCCGTCCAGGTAGGAGGGCGTCACTGGGCCTCCCTCAGGAGGCAACTGGGCCCTCCCTTACAGGTCTCCAGGCCTGGCCTAAGGAGCCAATTCCATGCAGCTCAGCGTCAGGCCAGGCCGCCAGCCAACCTCCTAAACCCAGGGGATTCAGGGAGGATGCAGAGCCCAGTGAAGGCCTGGCCGACTGACCCTGCAGTCTGGGGTCAGCCCCACAGGGGCAGGCCATCAGGAGGTTGAGTGTCCTCACTCCCAGGAGTGACAAAGAGAAACCTCTTCCCTGTCAGCCGGAAGCGCTGTGGTCATGGTGGTTGGTAGAGAGAGGGCTCCGCTTTCCTTCAGTCCCCTTATCATACTGGCCCCGGAGTATACTCATGGTCTGTTTATGTACTCAGGGTTTGAATTCTGAATGATCATGATCATATTCATCAATAAAAATGTTTAGGGCCTTTCTCCCCAAAGCTCTGGGCCGAGTGCCCTTCACACAGTATTTTACTGAATCTTCACGACAACACTGAGGGTAGATCCTGTTATTATCCCCCCTTAACAGATGACAAACTGAGTCTCAGAGTATTGAACTGTCTTTCCCAAAGCCAGGCATAGGGCAAGGAAGAGCCAGGATTCGGTCTGTCTGGTTAGACCCTGTGCTGTTTCTCCCCTCTGAGGGAAGGGAGAGCTCACCACTGAAAAAGAAGCTAGACCCAAACCCCAGTTTAAGTATAAAGGCCACTGTGGAAAAGCCACCTCGTCCCTTGCCTATACCTGCGTGTGAGTTGATGATCATTGTAACCTTGAACTGTAAATGTTTTCTCACTACCACCTCATTTAGTCCATGCCAACAAGAATATACAGCATTGTGCCCATTCTACAGCTGAGGAAAGAGACTCGGGGAAGTACGGGGATGGGTCCTACAGTGCCCTGGCCAGCACTACAGCCAGCCCCTCTGTTGGGTCTGCCACCCCACCTACACCACCATTCCCACTCTGTCAGAGCACATTTTGATAGCGGGGAGGGGAGCCAGTGTGAGGAACCAGGACCCTGGAGAGGGAGGGTGGTGAGGGAGGAAGTGGGTTACAAGGAGAGAACAGAGACTGTCTGGTCATGTCCCAGCCATCCTGATTTCAAATCTTGTGTCCTTGTTGGGCATCCAGAGCTGCATGCAGGAATGTAAGGGCTGCCCTTCATGAAAGCAAGAGCTGTCCTGCATCCTCTCCCCCACAGCCCTCCACCGCCAGCAGACCTCCATTCCTTAACCATTGCTCTTAGGACATTGCCTAATTGTGCAAAGTGCACATGTGTGTGATGAAGAACACGCAGAGGACTCAAGGTTGTTTTTCAGTTAAGCTAAACAACGTCAATGCCTGTTGGGGGAAAGGCTTTTCCGCTAATGGGCTGTTAGAAGGGGTCAACTGGACAGCGGTGGCTTGCACCATCCAGTGATGGTGGGGAGTTGAATTTCACTTAATTAAGTAAAAATAACCAGACCAGCATTCAACTTTCTGATGTAATTGGAAAATAGTCCTAAAAAAAAGCAGGATCCATTTTTAAACATATGAATATCTTGCAAAATCCTGCAGAGTGGGCCTATATCGGGAGCTTTTAACCTTCATGTGAGCTTGTGCCATAGCCCGCTTGGTCCTGTGGTGAAGCCTGCAGACCCCTTCTCACAATAATGTTTTCAAATGCACAAAATAAGTTAACATAGGCTTTTTAAGGAAGAAAACCAATTCTATTATAATGTAGTTATCAAACATTTTTAAAAAACAAATTTTTGGTATAGTAATAGTGCTTCCTAATTAATGCATAAAATATCAACATCTGACAATAGGCCCAATAGCAACTATAATTTTGAAATAGTGATGAATATAAATCGTATCTTGAAATATCTGAAAAAATTATAATTTGATGCGAAATGTCTGTAATTCTATCACTGAGACCATCACAAGATCTTGTGAATACTGCTATGATTTGTGGCCACATCATTGGAGAGAAAAAATTCACATAGAGGTCAATAAAATAAAGATGTATTTTTCTCTTTTCCAAATTTTTAGACTCCTTGAATTCTATTCTTAGATTTTTGAGAGTCCCATAGACCCTAGGTTAAGAACTTCTGCTCTAGTTCTATCTTTTGTATTACAGCACATATGAGGCCAGACGATTTCATGAACTCATCCTAGAAAAAGTGCTACAGACAACTCAGTATGGTGTCATAACCTTGCCAAGCGCACAGTGGCAAGTTCGTGAACTTAATTGTCAGATTTGGGGAATGATGACAGCTCTGATGACCATTCCAGAAAAAGAGTTCCAAAACTGCTTTGAAGGGCGGACTAGGCGCTGGTGTCGGCGCATAGCTTCCGGGGAGTCCTTCGAAGGTGACTGTAGTGATAGTTAGCAATGAGGTGTATGTAGCACTTTTTCTAGGATGAGTTCACAAAATCAATTGTCTGACTTTATAGATGTAAGTATCCAATGTAGTTTTCAAAATCTGATTAAATGTACAAATAAATGAAGTGTCTGGCAGGTAGTAGGTCCCAGTAAATAGAGGCTCCTGGGGTTCCTGCTGTGGTTACCCAGCTAGGTGTTCTTCTAGGGAAAATGGACCCTCTACATGCACATCTCGAGTGGGGCTCCCAGGGCTGCATGGAATCGCTGCACCCCAGATCCCTGCAGACAGCTTGGCACTGAATCAGGCCTTCTTCCACGAGGGTGGCCTCTGTGTACCTCCTCATTGGATGCCATTTGGCAAGAGAGGAATCAAGTTAGGCCTGAGGATATTTTGACTGGCACTCCATTTTGGAAGCAGAGCGACTTCACAGCTGAGCCCTGAGAAGCCCCAGCCTCTAAGGCACCCCAAGACCTCCCTCACCCAGAGCCATAAACAGCCTGCATCCTGGGAATCCCCCGGAAGCCCTCGGGTGACTTCTTCCCCTATTGACTCATTCGTGGTCACACAAGGAATGCAGTCACGAGCCAGAGTGACTAGGTCAGTGTTGACAGGCTCACAAGACACTTGGCCAGCAATCAGGCAGCGGACCTTGGCAGCAGCTGGGAGGCCCTCAGGGCCCAGTGAGCAGATGGAAGCCTAAAGGAGAGGTTCACTCCAGCCCTTCAGGCTTCAGGACATGCCCAACGAGAACTCCCCAGAGCTCACTCCCCACGCCCCCTTAGTGGCCTCCTTCCCACTGCCAGGCCACCCTTCCTCCTGCTCGAGCTGCATCCCAGAGGATGCATGCCTTCCTCTCTAGCCACAGTCTACTAGCCAACTCCCCCTGTTCCAGAACCTTTCCCCCTCATCCCTTCTACCTTCCTATCAAAACCCACCTATTCTGTGTCCCATCAGCCTCTGTTCTCTAAGGCAACTGCCCATTGTCTGAGGGACATGGGATTTGTAGTCAAGTATTGGCTCTGATTAGCTCTGAAGTCCTTTGCCTCGCTGAGCCTTGTTCGATGTCCTCATCTATTGCATGGACATGTTTAAATTGCTGCCCGACCTTTCATAGCTGTTATGAGGATCAAAAACATTGTTCAATGTTCAGTCACTTTATAAACTCTAAAGCAGTTTAATAGCTATAATATGGGACTCATGACTAACAAGTTCTTTGATATGTTTTAATTATCAAGGTCCTTCTGGAGAAATGACACAAAGGAATGGCTTTAGAGATGGTGTTTCAGGCAGAGGGGAGACCCATACAATAGGGGGCCCTGACACATATTCGCACCCCACCTCCCTCAATCATATCCCAAGGAAGACATGCCCTGTAGGCAATGTGGTCTTGAATCTGAGTAGGAGTTTGAAAACTCTGGAGGAATGACCTTCCTGAACCCAACACAGGAAATTGACCAGGTAGGTGTTGGGTTTGATGCACATTTGCTGGGGCTTTAGATGCGATTCCCCCAGTTTGTCTCAATCACTGTTGAGCCAAGAAGGCAATGGAAAGATGAAACGTCTGTTTCTGAGAAGGAAAGCCAAGAGAGGCACACAGCTCCAGGAGCTGAGCCTGTGGCTCACAGGAGGGCATGTTCGAACCATTTGTTGGCTTGGAGGCCTGGAATTTGACCTGCTAGGAATTATTCAGGGTTTAGCAATAGGAGGCCTGGAGCTCAGGCCCTGCTCTGCCATGCCCAAGCTGTGTGTCTGTGGGTAGGTCTGGGCCTACATTTCCTCTCTGTAAAAGGCCCAAGTCAGCAGGGTCTTCTGAGGATTCACATGTTCACAAGACACAGAAATGCCTACAATTGGGTTTCAGGATGAGGTCCCCACCCCCTGTGCTGTCTGGGCCTCCTGTGTGTCTGTCTCCTCACCGGGTTGATTCCTGCAAGAGGCAGCAGTGCCTTCTCATCTTATATGCACAACAAGGTGCACCTGGTGGGCACTCACTGTGCCCACTGGCTGAATGGAAAGAGGGAGGTGCACCTGAAATTATTCTACAACTCCCATCGTGGCAGGGCCAGAAGCCCATGAAGGGCCCTTCCTCGAGAGGCTATCACATTTGTGTTGTTTTCAGATATTTTATTTAGCTTTCTTCTCTGGGGGTTACAGAAAACCTCACTCCCAGACATTGGAGCAACTGCTGCCAGCAGTTGCTCCAATGTCTGGGAGTGTTTCATCAGTGCCCTCTCTCCTTCTTTCGTGATAGACAGTCTGGTTCAAATCCCAGCTTTGATAGTTACTAGCTATAACCTTGGGCAAGTCACTTAATCCTCTGTGCCTCAGTTTCCTCACCTGTAAGGTGGGAATAATAATTCAATCTACTGCTAGGTGAATGTATTTTCAGCTTGACGAGAAAAGGTCAAAGTGTTTTCTAAAGTAGTTGTGGGAATATATAACTTCATACTCCCAATAGCTGTACTTAAGAGATGTCATGATACACATGCTCTTTTACCTTTGTATTGTCAAATTTTTGCCAGCCAAATGGATATAAAATGGTACTCATTCTTGTGTGTATTTGTATTTCCCTGAGTGTTAATGAGGTTGAGTATGTCCATGAGCCGTACGTAATTTCTATTCAGTGAAATGCCATGTATGTCTTCCATTCATTTTTCTATTGTATCGTCTATCTTTTTGATAATTGATTTATAGGTGGTCTCTATTTTTTTCCTATATACTGTTAATACTAATTTTTTGTTGGTTATATAACATTAGTCTTCTCTCAGTTTGTAGCCTTGTCTTTTGACTTTATTCAAGGTGTCTTTTAATGAGCAAAAGTTCTTAATTTTAATAAAGTAGGATATCAAAAGATGATTCGCTAATTATTTTTTCTAAATATTTTAATGTTTAACTTTTTAGTTCCTGAACCATCTAGAGTTTATTTTTGTGTGTGTACTGTGTGAGGTAGGCTGTTGTTTTTTTCTTTTCTATATGGATGACTAAATTTTCAAGCTCTATTTGTTGAACACTCCTAGAGCCAATCTTTTTTTTTTTTTTTTTCTTTCCTGGAGCCAATCTTAACTGATTTTCAGGGGCCAAGGAGGAAAGGCCCAGAGGAAGTCTGACTGACACAGAATTCCCTCTATTCCTAACCAATGACACCCCAAAGGGGTTACATCCAAGGAGGCGAGAGACAAAAGAAGCCACACGAGAGCTTTGCCCAAGCAGCCTGTGCTTGCATCTGAGCTCAGCATTAACTATCTTATTAATAGAGCTAACACACATATAGCAAATAATTTTTTTTTTTTTTTTGCTTTTTTTTGGTATGTGGGTAGCTCCCTGACCGGGAATCGAACCCAGACAGCAGCACTGACAGCGCCAGCGCCAAAGCCTTAAGCCACTACACCATCAGGGAACTCCCAGCAAATAATATTAATTCAAATAGTATTAAAAAGTATCAAATGAAAAGTTAAATTCTCCTACCTTCAGAACCACTGTCCAGAGGTGACTACTTCAGTAGTGAATGATTTTTAGCTCTTAGGAATTCTCTCCCTGACTGCAAATAATATATTTAATACTACTATTTCATGATTTATCAACCCTAGAATAACTAGTTACTCTCTGCTGGAAAAGTTTGTTTCCTATCTGCTCCAACTTTCCTCCCTTTTCACCTCATTTCCAACATTTGGTTTTTTAAAAAGGAATGCTAAATGTTATGCCAACTCATGCAGCTGCTGCCACAGCTGTATTTCAGGAAGCCAATCCCTGTGAGGTTGCCACCGGCTCGGCAGGACAGACGTCAGGCTGCTTCCCATCACCTGATCCTGATTGTAGGCATCAACGCTGAGCTGAGCAGAACTAAAACAGCCTTTTGGTGTCTGAGGCTCTTCCCAACAACGGTACAAATAAAAGGCCTGGGCCCATTTCCCAAGTTGGGGTGGAGAGTCCTGGGAGAGGAAGGGAGGAGAGTGTTGCTTGTGTATTCCATTTAGCTGATGACCTACCTACTGCTTAGGGTTCTGTGTGACCTCAGGCAAATTCCTTCCCTTGTCTCTTCATCTGTAAGATGCAGGTTACTGCAGGTTACTGAGATTCCTTCCGACCATAGACTTTCTGTGGTAAGTTTTAGAGTGGCAGCTCTGGGAAAGACTTTCGATAAGAGTAGAAAAGGCTCTCCAGATAAACAATATGCTAATACAATGACAATAAGAACAGCTACTGTTTCCTGGGTGCCTCCTATGGGCCAGGCACTGTCTAGAGACAGTTCACATGCATGACCCTATTCAATGCTCACAACACTAAGGTAGGCATTATTCTCCTCATTTAAGAGATAAACTGAGGATCAGAAAAGTTAGGCAACTTGTCAGAGGTCACAGGGCCAAAATGTCTGTGCCATCAAGTGCTATTAAAGAACTTGGATATTTGGAAATGCTGAAAACTCGTGTCCCTCTGGGCCTCCAAACAACTTTCCTGAGCTCATGAAGATGCTGCCTCTCAGGGTCAGTCCCTGCAGTGGGCAATTCTAGGACCACTACCTTGCAGAGGGCCTTTTCACAGCCAGAGAAGAACAGGAAGGTGGAGTGTTATTTGGCTTGGGGAGATTATTTGCTCACCCACAGCAGGGACTCCAGACAGTTCAAAAGGGCTTGGGGGCAATTCTTCTTTCTAGACTTTCCTAGAGGCAGAGCTGTTCATGCACTGCCATCCTACTGACAGGTACATTCTTGGCCACATCACATCCTGGGGACTCTGGGGACCAGGACTCACAGGCCTTAACCTCAGCATGGCCTGGCATGGCCACAGCTGGGGCAGGCCTGCTTCCCTTTGGAACCAAGGCCACAGGCCAGAAAGGAAATGAAGGTGGGAGGGACCCATAAATGCTGACTCAGCTGGAAGGCTGACTGGGAAGTAGGAAACACAGAAAGGCAGGGTCTGGGGCTGTGAGCAAAGTCGTCCAAGGATTCAGGGTCACAGGGGCCTCGCCTTGGACAACCAGCCCTGGCTTGTGGCCAGGAAGCTAAGGGGAGGGTCCTGATTGGGTCACACTGTAAGTTGAGGAACTGAACAAGAGCCTGGCCCCGGCTCCCTAGACTATGGGGTTTCTTTCCTCATCAGGAGCCAAGTGGATGGCTGGTGGGCGAAGAAATGCTCACCTTAAGGCCCTTCCCTGGGAGTCTAGCCCGGGAATCTGCACTTCTGAGACCAACATCACAGAATGAATAAAACAGAGATACAAACAAATCCTCTTTGCTTTTGTATGAGGGCAGGAGTTCCTCCAAGCTGGGGCAAATCTGACAAAACCCCAGTGCCTCGGGTTCCCCCCAACATTGTGGCCTGCTAGCTAAGGTGTCTCACATGCTCACAAGTGACTTGTCCCCTCACTCTGCATGCTCTTCTGGTTGCAGCAGTGGGACCAGAAATTGTCCATCTAGGAGTTCCCTGGTGGTGCAGTGGCTTAAGGCTTCGGCGCTGGCGCTGTCAGTGCTGCGGCCTGGGTTCGATTCCTGGCCAGGGAGCTACCCACATACCAAAAAGCAAAAAAAAAAAAAAAAAAAAAAAAAAAAAAAAAAAAAAAAAAAAAGAAAAAAAAAAAAAAAAAAAAAGAAATTGTCCATCTATGTCAGGGTTTCTCAATCTCAGCATCACTGACATTTTGGGCCAGCTGTGTCAGGGGCTAGCCTGCATTGTGGGATGTTTAGCAGCATCCTGGCCTCTACCCACTGGATGTCAGTAGCACCAATCCCAGTTGTGATAAAAATATTCGTATCTCGAGACATTGCCAAATGTCCCCTGGAGAGCAAAGTGGCCCTTCGTTGAAAACCACTGCTCAAGGGCCATTCTTTCCTTCTTGGCCAATGACTTCTTTTTTTTTTTTTTTTTTTTTTTAATGTGGGTAGTTCCCTGGCTGGGAATCAAACCCAGGCCGCAGCGTTGACAGTGCCGAAGCCTTAGCCACTACACCACCAGGGAACTCCCTTGGCCAATGACTTTTGACTTACAGTTAGTACATAATAACTAGGATAAAAGATCTTGGCGTTTCCTCTATTTGTGTGCTGCGTGCTGCTGGAGCGTCGCCCATTTCTCCATCTGAAAGGACGGTAAGGGAATATAGCCACCGTGTCTTCCAGTGCTTTGGCGAAACCTCAGGTGCCTGGCCTTCTGGCCAAGCGTCTGCGAGTTCGTATTGTTAGAGCGGTCGTTGTATCCCTGGGGGTTGCAGCCTTCTATAAGTTTGCTGTACCAAGGAAGAAGGCATATGCCGATTTCTACAGAAATTATGATTCAATGAAAGACTTTGAGGAGATGAGGAAGGCTGGTATCTTTCAGAGTGCAAATGATTTCAGAGTGTAAAGAATTTCTTTGAGTTGACTTCTCCATGGAAATTTGTTGCTGACTTGTGTTCCTGAACATGAAATTTGGGCTAAAGCATAGTTTCTCTTGATGAATAAACAATTAACACATATTTTAAAAAAAAGATCTTGGAGCTAGGTGCGGCCAGTGCATGTAGATGACCCCTCTCCCTTCCCTCTGGTTAAAATACAAGTGTGGTGACTGAAGTCAAGTCGCTCATTTATGGGTCATGAAATAGGTGTCAAGTGCTAAGATGGCAGAAAAGAGGCCAGGTGCGGGATGACCGTGGAGTTGCCACAGTAGAAATGGACTCCGTTGCTAGATTTAACTCACATGAGAGAGAAATGAACTTGTGTCACTGTTCTCTTGGCCTATCTCCCCTAGAACTCAGATTTTAGCTTCTGATGAACTTTCCTGACACCATGGCCTCTTCCTAAGTAACATATAAGATATAATTCTGCTGTATTTGTGACTTCAATCACTCACCATCTAGAAGTCCATGACCTTCAGATTCGCCGAAGCCCAGTTCTGGCAGTTCACCAGAACCCTCTGCACAATTGCCATCCTCTCCCCAACCACCTCTCCCCCAGTGCTACCCATTACAGGAAAGGGCACCTCTCTACCCCCGACACCCTGTGAGTCATCTCTCATTTCCCTTCCTTTCACCCCATCTCTCTCACATCCACAAGACCCCACATTCCCCCTTCTGCCTCCTAAAATCAATCTAGTCCTCCACTTCACCTTCACAGTTACTGTCCCAGCTCAGGCCCTCACCACGCCACACCTGGTCCATTGCAACCACCTCCTAACTGGTCCTGCTGCTCCAGCCTTCATCCCCCAGCCTGCCTGGCCTGCTTTAAAGCCCTCCCACGACTCCCCTGGGTGTCCAGGGTACAGTCCACACTTTCCAAGTGATTGTCACAGCCCCGCTGCCTTCTGCCACCTCATCTCCCAGTCCCTCACCCTCCGTCAGCACCTCCTCCTACAGGATATGACACAAAGAATTTGCCACAGTAACACACCGCGATTCTGTTTTTGCACATGCTGTTCCCTCTATCTCAAATGCCCTCCCCAACCCCTCTTCTCAGTAAACTCTTACTCCTTCACAGCCCAGGCGAAGATCACCTCACAAGGCCCTGCCCGATTCTCCCAGCAAAAGCAGCCTGCTGGTCCCTGTGCGGCTGCCCAACTTGCCATCTAACCCAAGCTCATCCCACTGCATTCATGGAGTCAGGGGTCTGTCTTCCCAACTGACAGCAACTTGGGAGAGGGATCCCATTGTATTGTCCTTAAAATCCACAGTACCTCAGGTAATGTCAGCACAGAGTAGGTGCCCAGCACTCAATATTGTTAGCCATTTACTAAGCCCCTACTATGTGCCAGGCTCTGAGTCAGAAGCTTTATCTAAATTATCTTATTTTATCTTCAAAATCACCCTCCTGGGTGACATGAGACAGATTCAGAAAGACTGAGCTGCTGCTTCAGGTCATACAGCTTGTGCACAGCAGTGTCGAAGCCTGACTGTCCATCTGCCACGCTGGTTGTCCCTTGGGAACTGGCCTCACCCCATGCTCCACACGTGGCCTCCAGGGAACCACCAATCTTTAGAGCTAACGCGACCAGGGTGTGGAAAAGCCCTTTGTCCTTTATTCAGCTAACAAGTTGGGATTTCTTAAAAAGGAAATTTTACTAGGAAACCAAGGAAAAGCCTCCTGAATTTATTTATTTATATGTATAATTTATTATACATACATACAGTTTTAAAATTTACAATACAGATGGGCAAGTTCAGGTCCTCTGAACTGTTACTTCCTCCTCTAGAACCAGAGAAGGGCTTAAAGATCCTTATCAGTGCTGATATCCTGTGATTCCATGATTCTTTTCTCAGATAGATAGTGGGCTGGTGAATTTTGTTGGGGAGGATAGTAGACTAGGGCACAGCAAGGGGAGGAGGAGGATAGGGTAACACTGCCAGCCAAGTAGCCCCACCCATGCCCCCATCCCTTGATTGCTTGACCCTAGAGGTCCAAAGGGAGAGAGAGGATTTGTCCAAGAGCCTCCGCCTGCCTCCTCACCTGGCCCTCAGGTGGCCCTAACCAGTCTGAGGGTGGAGGTGGGGCTAGATAGGCCTACAGCTTGGATTCCAGACTTTTTGCTTCCTGCTGAGCCAACAAGGGTCCTGTCCCCTGTCTAGGCCTCAATTTATGCATCTTCCTTTCCATGGGCCACCCACTCTGGCCTCCAAGGCTGTGGTTCCTCCTCCCGTCTCCCGTCAGTGGGACCCTTCGGAAAGCCCCGCTCAGCACAGCACAGACACAGGAAGGAGAGAGGGGAGGCTCGTGGGCGAGTTCCTGCAGAAACTCAAACTCTCAGCTGTAGCCGTTGGAGCCTGTCATTTCCCTTCCCCCACCCACCCAGCTGGGCAGCCGAAAAGTTTCATCAGAGCTGAGTTGTTGTCCTTATAAGGGAAGGGCCTCCTGAGCCTCTCCCTTGGGCCGCAGTTGGCTGGTAGAGAGCCAGGCCAGCCTCAGGGTATTCTCCAGGAGTCAGGAAAGGTGAGGATACTCCAAGCTCACCAGAAGTCCCCTGGCTGAGTGTCCATCTGAGGTCACAGACTGTCCAGGAGAAAAGCAGGAAGCAGTTGATTGCGGCCTTAGGCCAAGACCCTAGGAGGTCAAATCCCAGGTCCTGATACCAACTTGTGGTCTCCTAGGCAAATTGTTTAAGCCTCCGTTTCCTAACCTGCAAATGGAGTACACATAAATACATCTTTCTCAAGGGGCCTCTGTGGTGACAATGAGAGACCAAAATAGGCCTGCCAAATAGGTGCTCTGTGAGGCTGGGGTTTGTTGTGAGGCAGGCCATGGACTAAATGTTCCACAGCAACACTGTGAGAGGGAGAATTAGCCCACTTTGCAGACAGGAAAAACTGAGGCAGTCTGCCTAAGGTCACTCATTCATGGCTGGGGTTTGAATCTAGATGTGTCTCCCTCCAAATCTAATCTAAAGTCATGCTTTTTCTACTTACACCCTGCTACTTCTTCCAGGAATTTTGTTCCTTTGATAAAATTATTAGAACAAGGAGGAATTCGCACCATCACCTCTTTACCCTCCATGTTCCCCAACAGGGCCTCCTCATAACATCAGAGAAATCTCCATTTGAGTGAGTTTATGTGGTCTTTTTTTTTTAAATGTGGGTGGTTCCTTGGCCGGGAATCGAACCCAGGCCGCAGCGTTGACAGCACCAGCGCCGAAGCCTTAAGCCACTACACCACCAGGGAACTCCTATGTGGTCTTTTCTGACAGCCCTGTCTCATGAGAAGTCCAATGGAGTGAGGAGAGAGGTAGGAAGATGGGACTTAGAGGAAGGAACAAAACATCATGGCTCCAGAAAGATACAGGGAGCTTCAGGGTTCCAGGCTCAGGTGGAGGGGGTGGGGGGGCGGGGGGACAATCTGGAAGCCCCCTCCCCACAGTCTCTGCTTCCTGGGTCCTGTCTGAAGATAGCCACCTTGTGCTTTGCAAAACTGTCCATTATAACTACCAACAGGACTTCAGGCCACTAAGATATACCACATGTGTTCAAAGGGAAGACCTCCTTCTCTGTACAGACCTCCAGCCCCCAGGACCAAAGGGAAAGAAAGTTCTCACCAATCCTTCCTCAGCCCTGTGACTGACCACTGACACCTTCCCAGCAGCTGCTCCCTTTAAGGCAACCCTCCAGAGAGAACTTTGTTTCTGGGCCAGAGTTGGAGGAGACACCCCCATTAATAAAGGGATTGCTCTCCCTTATCTTGGGTCCTCCTCACAGATAATGGGGCCTGTGAAGGTAAAGTGACTCATCTGGGGTACCCTGCTTCTGCAGTCCACTCACTCAGTATGGCTATCACACATCGGGCCAGTAGCAGGGGAATTCAGGAGGGATATGAGGGTCATAGCCATAGTCGATAGGCCCCAGGTCAGGTGCTTCCTGTTGTGTTGGTCACTTGGCCTGTCCAGCAGCCCTCAGAGGAAGGAAGGCAGCCTTTGGGGAGCACAGAGGTACTTTCCTACATCGGGGAGTGGGGAGCATTGCAATGCCCTTTTCATGGATGAGGAAAGTGAGGCCTCAAGGCTGAGACTCACCAAGGTCCCTGCATGGAACTTGAACTTTGGCAGCTTGACTTGGATCTCTGTGCATGGGCCTGGAGGCTGCCAAAGAATGTTCAATTAAGCCCTGGGGTCCTGCTGAGATGTATGTATTAGGGGTGCCCTGGGCATAACACGGGGGGCAGGCTCACCCCTGACTAGGGCCAGGCACTGAGGTTAAAATAACAGCTGAAACCACTTTGAATCATCTGTGGAAACACCTGTGCAGGGAAGCATCATCAATGGAGACAAAATAGGGGGAAATTTTGATGAGGTGCAACATTCGTGCATGTTCTTAAGATGTCTTCCAGATTGCTTATTGGTTGCAAGAGAAAGTCCTTACAGTAGAGAACTAGGACACCTTGACCAGGTGATCAAAATGATCATCCAGGAGAGGCAGATGGAGACATGTGTCTCCAGATGTGGTGTCCTGAGAAGGACCTGGTAGCACCTATGCCGTTTTCTGGCTGAGAATCCATAACCTCAATCTAATTATGATGAAACCACAGATAAACCCCAAGTGAGGACTGTTCTATTAAAAAGGGGGTGGGGGGGTGAGGGAAGGAGGACTGTATTCTTCAGAAATGTCCATGTCATGAAAGATTAAAAAAAAAAAAAAAAAAAAAGGCTATGGAAACATTTCAGATTAAAGGTAACTGAAGAGACATGTATGCAGTATCTGACCCCTGACATTGGAATAAAAATATGATAGAGGATATTACAGGGTCAAATGACAAACAAAATTGGAATTTTAACAGTAACTATTATATCAGTGTTAACTTCACTTAAAATGATAACTGTACTATGGGTACATAAGAGAATTTGCTTATTTAGGAAATACACACTGAAGTATTCAGGGGTAAGGGACCATGATAACTAACTTTTCAATGATTAAAAAAAAAAGTATGTTAAAGAGACAAAGTACTCAAAAGATAAACCAATGGGTCACCTGGGTAGTGTGTTAAGGGTATTCTTTGTGCTATTCTTATTCTTGCAACTTTTCTGTTTGAATTTTTTCCTAAATAAAGCTTCTAAAAACTGAAAAGCATTGTTCCTTATGAAACTTAGCCTCCAACCTGTAGAAACATGTGCATGGGTGAAACTGGAGTCCTGGCTGAGTTTAGCAAAGATGGAGCACTGCGGGAGGGCAGTGCCCAGCCCAGCCTATGGCTTGAAGGATGTCCTAGACCAAGGTTTGGAGGACAGTGAGGCCACTGATCAACCACCTACTCTTTGCTTCTCTGAGGTCAGGCCTGAAGCTGGTTCCACACCAACGAACAGGCTTGAGGCAGAAAAGTTCCATAAAAAGGGATTTATTGCCAAACTTCAAGAAAGGCGCTTCATAAGCAGAAGACATGGAATGCCATCCTCCTCAAGAAGGGAGGCAAGCAGCACCTGGATATTCCCCATCCTCTTCCCCCTCCGCTGAAAGCTGGTTTCCCCATGCTGCCAAGACATGGCGGCCCCAAAGGAACCAGTAGCATTAGGCCACTGAGGTGGCCCCCGTGCTACTTGCTCAGCCTGGTCACACTTATCAGAGGAGGAAAAGGAGGCTCTAGTCCCTGAAAGCAGGTGACTTGGCTAAAGCCCCAGACAGCCCAGGCTGCTGGTGGGGGAAATCTGTTCCCCAAAGACTACAGGGGGCCACGTGATTGTGGGCACCTGAGGACATTCTTGCTTTCATACTGGGTGCAGATGGAAGAACAGGCAGACTGTGGCAATGGGAGCCCAGTTTGTCTAAGGAGTGTGGTTTGGGGAGGCCCGTGGGGACTCACGAAACATGACATTGCTGCTCACCCTCACCCCTGCTCAGTACAGGCCACAGAGTGGACATCTGCCTCTCCTGATCCTTGGCTACTACCCTCAAGAGCAAAGCACAAGTATAGTAAAGAAGGCATTGACCTGCGCTGGCAGGCCTCAGTGGGCACGACTGGTGGCTAGGTGTGGGGCAGTGGGCAGAAAGAAGCATGCAGCTGTGACCCTCCCTCCCCTCTCTCTCAGTAAACAAAGTGCACATGCAGAAATCCCCTGAGCAGTTCCTGTCAGGAACTTCCCCCACTCACACGGGCCCTAGGGAGAGTGGCTCTGGCCCTCAGTCCAGCTACTGTAGCAGTGTGGAAAGTGGATGTCCTCCCACAGCCCGGGATGATGCGGGGTGGGGGTCAGGTATGCGCCAGGAAAGGAACAGGAGACGTGCTCCTTCTTGCTGGGAAATTCAAGAGGAGCAGTCCATCTGAGGCCTGAGCCAGAGAGGTGGGGGGAAGAAGGGAGAGGGAAGTGGTTTTGGGCCCCAACATATCCCGTCAGCATTAGAAGAAATGACTGGGATATTGGACCTGCTTGGGTTGAGGAGGAACCAGAGACTCAGATATAAAGCCCATCTGGGGAGGTACAGAAGTTGGAGTGGCTTCTCTTCTGAAGGTTGATTTATAACAAATTACAAACAGGCTTTTCTGATGTTGACATCGGGGCCATTCTGGGGTTCACCTCTATAGGAATGCACAAGGCTGGACACAAGCTGGTACAGAGGCAGCGATATCCTTTGAGTTCCTCCTCCACCCTGGAGTCCTCTGGTCACAGAGGCAAAGGCATGCAGAATAGAGATAGGCCCAGAGAGGGGACACACAGCTAATGGCTTTCTCGCATAGATGCCTCCCACCTGCCCTCAGAGGCCCTAGCTGGGTACCAGGTCTCACTCAGTTGAGGCATGAACCTACAACCTGGACCCAAGTTCTCAGCAGCGGGAGAGGGCTGGTTACTGCCTGAAGCTGCCTTTGCCATGAGGCTCTCTGCCTGGGATATCTGGACATGAAGGCTGCAGGGAGCTCACCTGGGCCTATTCAGAAGTCAGGAATGTAAACTACTTGGGGTGAGAAGCAGACATTATGCCACCCCATCCCCCAGAACCCCCTGGGCTGTGCCACAACCCTGGGGCAGTTCAGAACTACCAACACAAGCACAGGGGTCCTGAGTGTGTGGTCCCAGCCCAAGTCAGAGCCCAGAGGCCAGGCCAGATAGCCAGGCAGTGGCACTGGATGGCACCTGGCACCACTGGCCAGGGCAGGAAGGATACCAGGAGTCTCTGCAGGTCCTAGCAAAACCCTGACATGCCTGGTGGCTCTTTGACAGATTGAGCAGAAGCACATTTCTCAGCAGGGCTTTGATGGACTGGGCTGGCCAAGGAGATGGCACCCTGGCCCGGCAAGCCCTAGGGGGCACTTCTCCTGTAGAGAGTCACCAGCTCCTTCTGCTTCTCCCGTGGCCCAGGTGCTTCCTGGCGCAGCTCTCCCAGATCTCGGATTTCCTGCAGGACTTGCGTCGCCTGTCTCAGCTGCTCCACAGCCTGGCTGAGCAATGTCTCAGCATTCACAGGGGCCGGCTCACTGCCCAGCACCTTGTTCAACAGTTTTTCCGTCTGTGCTGAGGCCACCTTCACCTCCAGCTGGGCCCGGTACAGCCGTTCCCTAGGCTGCCGTGGACGCTGGGGGCCTTCCCCAAGCAGGTCCCCCATGGAGGAGCAGCGGGGATGAAAGTGGGGTGGCTGGTCCAAGTGGGGCAATGCTGTGGACACGGTTGCATTCTTTGGGGGAGTTCCTGGGGTGCCCGTGGCGAGGGATAACTCGACAGACTCAGGACAGTCATCCATGCCATTCACTGAGATTTGTGCTGGGCCTGGGGCAGAGGTCTCAGAGGCCCCAGGACTGCAGGCTGGCTCCAAAGGTGCCATCCCACTCATGGAGGCTCTCAGTTTCTCTGATAAGATCTTGGGTGGGGGTGTAGGGGGCTTCCCACTTTCCTTGGGCACAGCCTCAGAAGTCTGAGAACAGGTCACCTGGGGTGGTTCCACACTCTCAGGGTCAGAGTGCTCTTCGGTGCTGGGGTTCTCCCAGCTCACCTTCAGTTTGTCAGGCAGGACCCTGTTGTGGGTCTGTTCAGAACCACTGTCCTTCCCCATGGGGGTCTCAGAGTCCTCTCGGCTCTCAGGGTGGGCCTCAAAGCTTGCTGAGATGGGGGTTGGGGCTCTCTCCCCCTCAGGATTTTCCACTCTGTCGCCAAGGCTGGTCATCTCAGGTGCTGGGGAAGGTTTGGTAGGAGGCATCGGGGGCCGGAGTATCTCCCGGGGCGGGGCTGTACTGACATCATTGCTGGGAGTAAACACTGGTGGCCCGCTGTCCAGAACATCCAGGTCCAGGCGCAAAAGCCCATCAGAAGCTGCGTTGGCTACCTGGTGGGGGGCAGCATATGGGTGTCATCTTGGATGACTGGCTTTTGGGTCTGATGTGCCCACCTACTAAAGTCCTACTAAAGGGTACTAAAGTCCTCCCATCCAGGTTGCCTAGGTCCCAGTGCCCCACTCTCCATGCCCTCTGAGGAATCCTCTCCTCTCCCTCTAAATTCCCTGATTTGGAGTCACAGGCCAGGAAGTCACAGCAGGGTGTCCTTCTTCCAGCCAGTGAAAGAGGACAATCTTTTTAGTGGCCGGGCAGTAGGGGACATGGTCCCAGCTCTGCTTCTAACCCTTTCCTGGCTGTATGACTTTGGGAGTGTCCCTTTGTGCAACTACCCACCAAAGGTTCCCATAGCCAATAGGCGACAAGACCAGGACTCAAATATAGGTCTCCAGAGTTGTCCTTGGCTCACTCACTCTGCTTTCCCTCCCTGGAGACCCCTGACCAGTATTCTAGCCCCACACCCAGCCTTCAGGCCCAGATCTCTCCAGTCCTGGCCTGCCCAGCTGCTCAGCAGCCTGTGCCCACTCTCCTCACCCCATCAGATGTGGCCCCAGACACAGGCAGCCCCAGATCACAGCTGACTGCCAGAGGGGAACAGCTGCACCAAGCAGACAGCTGACGCCTACCCTGCTTCAGGGAACCACGGGGACACCAGCAGCCACACGTCATGGGGACCCTCTGAGGCCCTGGAGCAGGGATGGGCAGTAGGCCTCTCCTAAGATCCCTCAGATGGTGGGGGTCCTGGCTGGGACCCTCATTCCCTTTTACAGGCACACAGGTCATCTGGCTCTCCCTCTCACACACGCGCGCACGCATGCACACACACACACACGCACACACACGCACACACAACAGTTGAGAGTCCCACTCTGAATTCTCAAAGGCTCTCCCCTCAAAGGCTGGCCCTCCCCTAACACCTCCTAGGCCTCCTACCTCAGGCATTTCTTTTCTCTCTGGCTATTATAATCCTCCCTCTACAGCCTTTTTTCTCTCAACTGACAGACAAGAACAGGCTGCTTTACCTCAAAACAAACTCTCCATTGACCCTGCCCCTTCCCTTCGCCCTCTCCCTTCCCATGGTTCTCCTACCCCAGCAGCCCCAGCTCTGTACCCCCTGACAGCCTTAAGCTGAGTCTTCTGAGAAAATATGCTGTAAACATTACCACCTGCCTTTTCCTCGGTCTTGCCCTTATGCTTTGTGGTTGCCAACCTGGATGATGACGCCCAGGTCCTATGCTCTTCTCTACTCAGATGTGACATTCACCTCTCTGGCCTCCTCTTCCTAGGCTCCCTACTGCTCTCCATTCTCCAAATGTAGCATTTGCTGTTTCCTGACCCCCGATCAGCAACATTGGTCTGAAAAGCAGCTTCTTCCTCCCTTAGCCCCTCTCTGTCCAGTCCACCTCCCCCAGCCCCACATTCAATCACAAGCCCAGATGACTCTTGCTTCCCAGTCTCTCTCCCACTGGCCCCTCCCTTTTCAACCCCTCGGGGAGCCTGGAGGCGCTGCTACTCCCTCTTCTTTCTGGTCCCCTGCCTTTCCCTCCCTCAACCCAACCCTCCTTACCCAGGCCTCAAACTGACCTCTAGAACACACCCTCCCCTTCATCCTGTCCCCAGTCCCCATATTCAAGGCCTCCACAATTTCCTCCCCTCAGCCGCACCTTCCCTGACAAATCTCCCGGTCAAAGGGACACAGCACATCTTGAACTCTCCTGCCTCGTGCCTCAGCTCACACCATTCCCTCCAGTGGGCATCTCCCTCCACCGTATCTGCCAACTGAAACCCTTTCTGTCCTTCAAAGGTCCGCTCAAGTGCCAGTGGGTCCGCTGTGGTCCCTTCTGCCACAGCCTCCCAGAGCCCTTAGATGCAGCTCTGCTTGAAGCAGGTCTTGGCTCCAGTTGCAAACTGAGCTCTGAGAGGCAGGGAGTAGGCTCAGTGTGGCAGTTTCCCTCAGGCTAAGGCCAGTGTGTGGACTCAAAACACACGACAGGGGTCCTATATATCTAACACACGTGCCTCCGCATACCACTCAGGAACCCCCAGCTCCAGGGTCCTCAGGAATAAGGGGGTTCCAAGCCTGGCTGCCATCCTAAGGAGCTGGGGCCCCAAGCTAACTGACCTCCCACCTGTCCAAGCTGGGTCCAAGTCTTACCTCCTTCAGGTGGACTCTCGTAGGTGGCCGGCGTCGCTGGCCCCCACGTACCCGGTCCCGTGTCACGTGCTCCAGGGCACAGCTCTTGTCCACCTTTACCTGGGAAGGAGAAGGAACCAGGTCAGTCCTCATCAGGCCTTAGGGAGAGGAGGAAATACCCAGGAATTAACTCCGGAATCTACACCCGTGTCCTTACTTCACAGAGTCAGGCCCCCTATCACTGCCTCTCTCTCTTCAAAGCATCTCCCCTTGTCTTGTCTGGATCTCTGCTCTTTTCCCTGTCTCTGCACTGTCTTTGTCAACTCTCTGCAGTCTGAGGCTCTGGCTCTCTCTGCAGCTACCCTCTTTGCCACAGTCTTCCTGCTTGAATATGGGCTATCAGTCCTTACCCCTCAGTCTACTGCAAATATACCCCTGAGGCTGCTTTTGGGCTTAGCTAGGGAAGAGGGAGAAGACAGTCCATGACCCCCTGGTCCCTGCTTCCAGAACAGGTCTTGCCCTGGTCCCAGTCACTCTTCCAGGACCCTTGGGGATAGGCATGGAAAGAGCAGGGCCTCTGCCCCTTTGGGTCAGGGTATCTGGAGGGCAGCACCTCCTCTCTGAGGGTAAGGGAAGCGGGTGAGTACCTGAGAAGCCACAGAATAAAATTCACGTGGGAAATGCAGACTCTGAACCACGGAGCAGCATGTCCCTATAATGGGGGTGGGGCTAAGACTCTCCAGTCTCCAGGTCAGACTCAGGACTCAGGCCCACCTGGAGGTTCAGCTGTCTCTGTTCTTCAGTGGAGTAGTGGACACTACTCTGCTAAGACTGGGCAGAAGCCCAGTCCATGCTCCTATGGCTTCCAGTACTCCAAAATATGTACCATCATTGCTGTCCTATAAAATGGGGACACTTTCCCCAGCTAGCAAAGGGCTGAACATGACACAGTAAACATGGCTTCCAGTCAGGGGCCCTTGGGAAGATTTGTTCCCCTTGGGTCTCAGACCAAGGGTCATCCCAGGTGGCCCTCAGGTCCATTTTAGCTCAAATAACTACAAATCTACACTGTCAAAGATAATGTTCCATAGGAGATCTAGCCCCGGGGGACTCCCTGCCTGCCTTAAGCCTGATCATGGCCACTATTGCCACTATTACCACTATAGCACAGGGGTCTGGGTGACCAATGCAAAAGGACAGGGAGGCCCAGGGCTAGAGCCAGCCTGGCCTGCACTTCATGGCGAAACTAAAAAGTAAGCTTTCTGGCTCTCAACTCACCCGCCCAGACCTCTGTGGCCAGGGCCCAGCTGCTGTTTCCAGCCAAGGCTAGAAACAATACATGGCTACAACCACTTGCCCCAGCACTTACTGCTGTTTTCATTTAAAATAAGTCACTTAATTTCCTTACACTTCAGTTTCTTCATCTGTAAAGCTGGAACACTACCACCTACTTTGAGGGGTGTTATGAGGATTAAATGAGGTAACAACACCGGATGCCCCAGTGTTTGTAGCAGGGACATAATCAGGGGTTGTCTGGAATGAGGTGGGGCAGGGTGCCCTCTGAGCTCACCCGCAGGGAAAGGGGACACAGAGCCATCCACAGGGCTGCATCGTACCTCATCGAAAGCCTTGTTCTTGCCCCGGTTGATTCCTTCATTGAGGGCTTTGATCCAGGATTCCTTCTCTTCCCCACTGGGGGCCTGGAATTTGATGTCGCTGACCTGCAGGGGGCATGGGTGGGGTGAATGGCAGATGTTTAACCAGGCTCACATTTGGGGTCTTAAGGAACTTCCCACCCCAGATCCCAAAGTTGGCCCTGGCACAGCTAGCTAGCCAGGAGCAAACCAAAATGACCCATACAATAAGTCTGACACTGGGCTTTCAGGGCAAGGGACAAGACAGATTGAGCAGAGAGGGGGCTCCTCCTCTGAGTACGGCTGCCAGGGATTTGGATTAGAATCAGCCTTGCCCTGTGGAAAGAGCCTAGATCTGGTTTTGCTCCATGTGACTGCTGGCCCCAGGCCAGCAGCCTGGCCTCTGGGCTCCAGTTTTCTCTATAAAGTAGTAGTCATCCCAGTTTCCTAGGACTGGGGTGACAAAGGTGACAGGCATGAGGGGTGCCATTGGTGACAGTTCACTGGAACCAGGAATACATTCAGCTCCCCAGTGGGCCCCACACCCAGCCCTTCCCCTAGATAAAAAAGTCTCAGGGTCTCCTTTCTGGCCTTGAATCATAGACTAAAGAGAGAAAAAGCATTGGGAGTCAATTCCAACCCCTCATTATACAGATGAGGAAAGAGAGCCTCACCAAATGGGATGGAATTTGGCCAAGCTGCCCTAAAATAATCCTATCACTCCTGACTCTACTCTATACCCCACCCCACCCCACCTTATCTCAGGCAGGAGCTGTGAGATCGTATATTAGAATAGAGGGCAACTCAAAGAGCCTCCTCCCCGCCAGGTCCCAAGGTCAGACAGCAAATAGTGGAAGGAGTGAGGCCATGCAAACTGAGGGGCTGCCTTGCACGGTGGACACAGCAATAGGGCTTCTGAGCTGGAGAGACTACCACTTACAGCTGGCTGACCTTGAGCCTCAGTTTCCTCATCCATAAAAGGAAAATACCACCATGATCTGTAAGATGAAGCTGTGCAGATCACTGATATACCTAAAGTGTTGAACTGAACTAGATACAGAGTAGGAATTATCACCATGGCCTTCCTTCTTGACCATCAGTTCCCAAGTGGTGGTACGCGTACCCCCAGAGGAACATGCGAGGCCATTCAGGAATATGCAAAAAATAATCAGTAATGACAAAAAAACAAGTGGAAAAAAAAAGCAAAACATTCGTTATGGAACAATAAGTGCTCAGTTTGAATCACTGTTAATAGAGACATTTCAATATTAGATCATATTAGCAAATGATGATTCTTGAGGGTGTGGCTATGAACCCTTCCCCCAAACCTCTCTTCTACCAATCGTTACAGCTTCAGAACAATTCATTTGCAATGTTTCTAGAACATTTATGTCTCCAAACATATACATACATCCGTAGCCACACTGTTTGATCAGTTTTGTTACTGAGTAAAAGTGCATTGTCTTCAATCATGATTCTTTTCAAGTAGTTTTTTTAAATATTTAAATACTTGATCATCATTATCAATATTTAACTGTGTTATGAATATTATAAAATTAAATCTGTGGTTTGTACTTTTAGTGTTGTAGTTTTTCTTTCCTAACTTATTACCTCATTTACATTATTTTACATAAAGATAGACACTGAACAAAAGTGTCAATATTTAAAAACAGCTGTTTCAAAACAAGGAGTACAATTTATAGAAATGAGTTTAAAAGGGGTACACAAGTAGAAAAGGTTGGAAACCACTGTTCTAGACAAAACAGTCCCGGTTTCCTAACCTGGAAAAGGGTAACAGCACCTACCATAAAGCAATGCTGAGGGAATCCAACCTGACTATAGCCAAGGCCTGGCACATAGTAGGTACTCGGTAAATATTTGAGTAGGTACTCGAATGAATAAGCCAATAAATGAATAAACTAGCCCAAGGTTCCTTCCCTTGTCCCGTTTTTTGGGACACTGCCCACTCTCTGACCTCAAGATGCCCTAGTTCTTTGTCAGGCTGGTCAACAGCCTGCCCATCCCCCACCTGGGTGTTAGATAGCACCTTCCCTCCAGCCACTCTCTGAGTTACATAACACCACAGTCCCCTGGCCCCCTAAGCATCCTCATTATATAACTTCCTCCTGGCTGCCTCCTGCTTCTCCCCATACAGGGGCCTGGGTCCCACCCACCTCCCCATGCCAGGCGGAGCCAAATGCTCATTTGCATGACCAGGGTAAATTCGATCCTGGCAGCAGATCTGCAGTTAAGTCAGAAACCCCAGGGCACCTTGGCAACTGCTCTTAGCCCAGCCATCAGGACTCAGGGCTCAGGGAGGGAGAGCATTGCATCCAGGCTCTGCAAGGGCCCACCCAACCCTTTGATGGGGCTGTGAGAAAGATGGACCAGGGCCAACCCCTCTGAGCCCAGCTGCTGCTCCTGCTCACAGGCTTGGAGTTGGTAGGGCCTCAATGGGACAAGAACAGACCACTGGACCCAACCCAAACTGCAGCCTTTCCCATTGGCCAGCCCATCTGTGGCAGGCTGGGGGAAGGGTGTTGGCCAAAGGGCTCCCCTAGGAGAAAGAATACAAGGTTAAAAGGGACCCAACCCCACCCTCAAGAACCCAGTGATCTTGGCTGAATGAGCCAGACATCCCATAAGGGTGATCAGAACAGGGACTATCAGAATACCAAGAAGTTGCTCCTCCTGTTCCACCCCCACCCGTGTCCTGAAAAGCCACGGGCTGCACAGGTTCCCTCCCCAAGTCCTTCTAAGAAGCCCCAGGGGCACAGGCCCTGTGAAGAGTTAACAGGACTGGCCACAGAATAGGCCCACATGGCCTGAGAAAGCGGGGAGGACAAAATGGCAGAGAGGAAAACAGTGGGAGGGGGGAGGGGGCAGGAAAGAGGAAAGGGCCCAGCTGGCTGAGACCAGCAGGGCAGCAAGGCCCAGCAGAGGCCACCCTGTTTTCTGGCAGCATCTGCCTGTGACCTCATGGCAGGGGCGTGGGGATAGGAAGGCAGGGAGGAGAGGGGCATGCAAGACACTGGAGTCTTTGTTTATTTGATTAGAAGGAAAAAACAGGCGGCTTCAGGACCAGACAGCCGGGGTCATGTGACCTCCTGGCCAGCGGGCAGCCTCTCTGAGGATGGGGAACACCCAGGGTGATAGGAGAGCAGGGTAAGAGGATGTGGGGGATGTGGTGCTCTGGGCAGTCTCCCATCAGCCCTCTGAAGAGCCCCCACTCTCTGTGTGAGCTCCTGGGGTGGAGAGGGTCAGGTGAATCAGGGTGTGCTGTCCTTCCACGGCCTGCAGCCCCCACCAATGCTCCATAGCCCATACACCCAACTGACAGTCCTGTTCTCAGAGGTACCCAGAGCCAACCTGACTCTTGGCAGAACTGGGGTGTTGGTTGTAGCAGCTGAGAATGTAGCCACACAAACAGGCCTCCCTAAAAGTGATGTATCTCCCTGCACTGAGCCTAACCAACCTAGTCTACCACCAGCTGATCCTCAGAACTGGGGAAAGGAGATGACCCACAGAATAGCATCGTCAGAGGACAGAGAAGCAAGGCCCCCTCCACCCCACCTCCACGTAAGCTCACTAAGAGACAAAGACCCAGGTGAACGGCCAGGTGAACACGCACCTACACTAAAGAGGCACACACACACACACACACACTGGACACAGGCGCAAACCTTCACACGTAACTAACCCTGCATGTCTCTCAAATACACATGTACAAATACAGTGCCCAATAGAGAGGAAGCCAGCCTCCAGGACAGGGTAGGAGCTCCAGGGCCTAAAAGACCAAAACATGGTTATCCTCTTCTTCAAAGAGCCCTAGGCAGCAGATGAAACCTGGGTCCAGCCCCATGAACCCTCATGACATATAAACCTGTCCCCACCCGGGGCACACCCCTATCCCAGGGTCAGAGCCCCTCATTGCTTCTTTGGCCCCACCCAGTGCAGAGCAGTACAGTGAGTTAGTGAATAAAGCAGCATGGTCTCTTCCAGGGCCCAGAGCCACAGAAGGCTGGGCTCTTGGCCCTGAAAGCTGGGGAAGAAACATAGCGGCCTCCAGCAGGCCCAGACCAGACCTGCTCCCCAACCCCCAACCCCTGTGACGCAGCCCCACTCTGAGAGGCTCCACATGATGTGCAGAGGTCAGGGCGAGGCATGGCCCAGCTGCAGATGGGCGTGAGCTGGCCAGAGGTGCTATATACACCAGCCTCGAATTTGACTCCCTCCTGATAGCTGTAAACTACGCCATGTGTCAATACCCTGCCAGAAATAAGTGGTACAAACAGCAAAATTCATCTGCACACACAGCATGTCCTAGGGAAAGAACCTCTTAGGCAAGAGACTTTATCCAGCAGCAGCCAAGGAAGGAAAGTGCAAGGGGTAGGAAGATGGAGTGCTACATATCTCTGAGCAATGAGTTCAGAATGGAGGGCAGAAGGGTGGCCCACTCAGGAAGACCTGGGATGAAAGGGAGGCCACATCTTCCCTTCTGGCCCAGACTATATCACAGTATCAGAGGCCTGGTGGGATGAAAGCCTCATCCCCAGACTTTCTGCCTCGGTCCTGGGCCTCGTGTGTCCAGAATGTGGGAGAAAGCCAAGGCCCCCCCCCGCCCCACCTCCCAAAGGCTACTTTCCAACTACAGCTCAGGAAGAGCCATGTTTTGGTCTTTTAGGCCTTTCCAGTCCAGGGCCTGGAAGGGGAGAGGGTAGCAGAGCTCTCAGCAGAGCCCTAAGTGTATCTCCTATCAACCAGGAGCTGGGGAGACTCCAAGACAAAATGAGCAAAACGTCCAACCTGTGGCGGCCCAGCCTGTCTCAGAAAGGCTCTAGGGGTGATCTTTGCAAGCAGACCCTGGCCTGGAGGGAGGTCAGACAGCAGCAGGCACAGCCCTACCTTGTTCCCTGGAGATCGAAGCAGGATAAAGCGGTGTTTCCGCTTGAGGAGGGCACGAAGGTCCTGGCACTTCTCATAGCTGCCCAGCTCCACTGTCTCCACACACTTCTGCTCATCCTGGGGAGGGAGGCAGAGGGAACATGAAGTGGTGAAAACTAGATGTACCCAGGCCCTCAAACACCCAGGCCCCATTCAGGCCCGGATCCAAGTCAGTGAGGGCATCACTTGGTCAGGGGAGCCCTCCAGCTGCCAATCCATCACCAAGATGCAGTATTCAGATCCTGACAAATGCACTAGCTGGAGGGACAAACTCAAGGCTCACATGCATATGAGAAAGCCCAAAGGTGGGAAGCAGGGCTTACTCAAATATGCCTAAGGCCAAAGGAGGAAACAAGGGAAGCTGGAGAGGCTTAGAAAAGGGTACTTGGGGATCCACGAAGGCCCAGAGGCCAAACAGAAATTTGTGGAAGAGGTAGCCTGAAAGAAGGAGCAAGTTGTCACAAAATGAGAAAAGAAAAGGCTTTCCAGGGAGAAACACAGAAGGCAGTGTGAACAAGGCGCATTTGGGCTACATGCCCTGCCTTCACCACAGTAATCCTGAGTTGCCTTCTCCACTGCAATCTTGCTCTGCTGACCCTTGGCTTGGAGTGACAGGCCACTTTCTCCATGGCCTGCACAACAGAGAGGGCAACGGTTCCTTTAAGAGCACCCCTTTCCCCCTGGACAGTGATCAGCTTCTTCGAGGCCACCTCTGGACACTGGCTGGGGTGCCTTCCTGCCCGCCAGCCCTGCCACCTAAGTGTTTTCTCCATGTGGGCCCAACCTGCCAAGTGCCTCTCCAGCAAGCCTGGACAAGCTCCTCCCTCAATGGTGGTCAACGGGTTCCTTTTCCAGGAAGACCCAGCTGAAATAATTTCCTGGATGTAGCACGGTCTCACCTTGGAAACTCCAGGGAAATAGAAGCAGGCCCTGGGTTAGGGCATGGGGAGAGGGGGGGCTGGCCAACAAGTGAAGGAAACTTGCTGTTACACATCATGCCAGCAAGAGACCGCCTCAGTGTTCTGCAGTTTGGGGTGGAATACCTGGGCAGCGATGTGATTATTTGTGAAGGAAATGCCCCAATTTCCCTCCATGATAATCCACATACACAGTTGATCCTCTGTATCTGAGGGTTCTCCATACACAAATTCAACCAACCTCAAATCGAATATATTTTTTAAAAATGTTATGTTGTTAGGCCTATGATGGTTGCTTCTGTACTTTACATGTATAGACTTTTTTTCTTGTCACTATTGCCTGATCAATACAGTATAACAACTATTTACATAGTGTTTACCTTGTATTAGGTATTATAAGTAAGCTAGAGATAACTTAAAGTATATGGGAGGATGGGTATAAATTCTATGCTAATTCAGTGCCACTTTTACATACGAGAGCATCAGTGGATTTGGGGGGGTCCTAGAAACAATTCCCTATGGAAAATGAGTGACAACTCTACTAAGAAACCCTGACACTCAGCAAGCATTTTTACATCCCTGATTCTCGTAAGCCTCTCAATCACCCTAAAAGCCATATTTGCCTCATTTTAGAGGAAGAGAATGAGGTCTGGAGATGAAGTGATTTGCCCTAGGGGCACAGACCCAAGGGGCAGGGCCAAACTCAAACCCACATCCTCTGACTCCTGGGCCAGAGCTCCTCCCAGCAGAGTGCACTCCTCCCAGTCAGAGGCAGAGGCTCCGTCGGTGCCTTAGCAACAGGATGCTCTGCACCAGCAGCCCTCCAAGCGTGGTACCTGGTCCAGCAGCATCATCATCACCTGAGAACTTGTTAAAAATGCAAATACTCAGGCTCCATCCCTACTGAATCATAATCTTAGGGGAATGGGCCTGGCAATCTGAGTTTTAACAGCCCTCCAGGTGATCCTGATATATACAAAACTTTGAGAACCTGTTCTACACCAGAAGTTCTCAACCTTGGTGGCATCTGGGACTTTTGAAAACCCCAATGCCCAGGTAACATCCCAAAGTTACCGGATTCCCTGGAGGAGTGGAGCCCAGACATCAGTATTTTTCAAAGCAGATGACTATATAGCTAAGGTGGATAACCGCTGATCTACCCTCTCTTTAGCCCCTCAGGAAAAGGTCCACAGATGGCCAGCATGGGCTGAGCTTTCCTATCCAGATTCAGTCAGGTATCTTTCCCATTTTTGCCTCCTCACTTCTCTTTCCAACCTCTAGTCTCCAATCCCTTCCAGGTTTCTCCACTCAACACAAGGGATAGTAAAATCCATCTGGTCCAGGAAGCTCTGCTGCCCAACCCTATGAGCCTGAACCTTGGTGGGCCCTCTCTCCTTTGAGGTTCCTCATGCACAAAAGCACCTGCCAGGGGCAGTTACTGGACTAGATGCTAGGGACACCTTGCCCTGGCAAAAATCAACCCTAACTCCCTGCTGGGCCATCTCTATCTACCATATGCAGCATGTGTCTGCTCTCCTTTCTGTTTCACCTACAGTGCTCTACAAGGGGTAGCCCTCAAGGGATATATATATATATATATATATATATATATATATATATATCCAGTTTGCTGAACTAAATGTCTGACCCAGAGTGAGACCCCAGGCAGTTCCCTCCTACTGGGCATCCAGAAGAAGGAAGCTGCCTGGGGAAGGACCCCCAGTTGCAGAAAGCACAGCTCACCTGCCCCACGTACATAGGCCTCCCAAGACTGGACAACTACTGACCCCAACAAAAAAATCAGTCCATCTCCACCACCGAGCTCCCCATGGCTGGCTGACCTGTGTCTCCCCTCCACCCGAAATGCTGAGTCATCCCAGTCCCTCTGTAGCTCAGAAAAAAGGATAAACCAGCAGGCGCTGGGTGGGGGCAGCATTTTTGGAACATCGGCCTCACTGACAGCAAGGAAACAGCCAAGAGTCCATCACACTCGCCTAGTTCCTTACATCAAGAAAGAGGAATTGAACTAATAAGCATTTTTCAATTCCTACTCCTGGGCCAAGTTCCTTGCCCCTGAGGGCTAAGTTCTTGAAGCTGCATTGAGGTTTTTAGTAAGTGATTTTTTAAAAGTGTGATTTAGATTTTTCATGTTTAGGGGATGTGAAATCCTTCCTGCTTTCCCCCAGCTGTGGCCAGATGTGGAGAGGCGGCCTGAGACAAGTCTAGCAGCCCCTGACAGGCTGACAGCTGGGGGCCTGTCACTCAAACAACTCTCAGGCATCTGGGACTGGAGGAAGCTGCACCAACGCCCTTTATTTATAAAAATATCCCCCTGCTGCCACCATAGCACATCCTCATTTGGTGACAGCAGCAACAAAGAGTATGTTAGAGGGCTGTTGGCACAATTCATCCCCTTGCCCTCTTCCAGCTGCCTCTCTGGGATCCCAACTCCATGAACCTGGGCCTCAGGCAGGAAAAGTAAGGTGCTTCACAAGGACAGCTCCTTTAGACATGTAGAGCTGGGGTCCAGTCTTTCTTGGCCTGGGACCATCATGAATTTGCCAAGTCACCCTGAGCCACGCCGAGAGAGGCTGGTGGGGAGTAGACAGCATGTCCCTTCTTCTGCATCAGGCCACTTCTTTCCCATGTATTCCATCTGTCAAGGGCATACAGTGAGAGCCCACTTTCTGACAGCCTCAACCCCAGAACAAAAACAACATTTACAAGTAAAAGCCGCCTTTTCTCCTCAGGTCTTCACCCAGAACTTTGTCAACTGTTACTTAATACACAATTTTAGCATCCTTGGTATCCAAGTTCCCAGCCTGCTGAAATGAGAGGGAGCACAAGTCTGTAGTGGGAAGATGTGAGGACTGAGAGGCACAAGGACAGCAGCAGTGGCAACTGGCAGCTTGATGTTAAAGGAAAAAGAAGAGCTGAAAATACAGCCTTGCAGTACAAAACAGTTTGATAATAAGTGACTTTGGGCCCCCAAAGAAAGACTCAGTTTAGGCTGGTGTCTTCTGCTGAAGAAGGCAGAGAATAGTCAACATATTTTAGAGGACTTCCTCCAAAAATTAGTTTTAGAGTTTACTTTCTGGCATTGATGTGTGGAAAGAGAACTGGATTTGGTTCTAGACCTGGCTCCTTCATTCACTGAGATGTTGAACAGTCATTTGGCCATCCTAGGCCTCAGGATCCATTTCTGTAGAATGTGACATGATGACCACTGTCATGGAACTGCCGTGAGTGTCATCCGAAAGGTATGCAGGAAGAACTCCAAACACATTTGAGCAGTATTTTTCTACTCTCACTGCTAAATGGAGCAAGCTTAAGCTTTCTGGAATATTCACACATGTGGAACCTACCCCAGGGACAGGGAGTTGTGGCAGAGCTGTACAGCTGAGAAAACACACACATCTCTATGCACATATGCTTCTAGAAGCCCTAGACTTGCCCTTAGAGCTATCGTCCCCATGCTGCCCCTCTACCCCAGAGATCAGGCAGTGGCCCAAGGTTGCACAGCATGGCAAAAGTGAAACACGTCTTCCACTCTCAGTTCTGGGATCCTGCTGCTGGCCCGGGCTACCCTCACTTTGTCCCCTGCCCCAGCACCCCCAACCTCAGGGCCAGGTAGGTCCTCACCTCATTCTCATAGACCAGCAGCTGGGCCTGGCAGAGGAGCAGATAGCGGTCCTTCCAGAAGCCCAGGAGGCCTCCGCTGCTCTTCTTGATCCAACCAGCCTTGTCCGCCGTCCGTGCTCTCCGAGGCTTCTCACCCTCCTCCTTCACACCCTGTAAGACAGCACCAGACATGCATGAGGGTTGTCGCCATGGGCCACAAAGTCCACAGGCCATAGTAGGGATATGTCCCTCTGCCGGCGGGTACTTGTTCCTATGTGACCTTCCCCACAACTCCCAAGGTAGATATTCTTAATCCTGTTAGAAATAATAATTAGAGATGCAACAATAATAACAGCAGCAGTCATCTTGTATTGTGTCCCATATCACAGTTGACACACATTGCCTCTTTTAACCCATATACGACTACCCTCTGAGGCAGTGGCATCACCATTCATGTGTCACATCCCTCAGAGAGGACTTGCCAGAGTCACACAACCGGTGGGACAGGACCAGAATTCAAACTGGGTCTTCGAGCCCACGTTCTTCCTGCTCCACCATTCTGCCTCCCACGTGTTCATTCAACCAGCCAACAAATGTTGGACTGAGCACCCCTAGTGTCACAGGTGCCGGTACAGGCAAAGAGGAATAAAAACAATGGATGTGTGCCCTCACAGAGCTGGCAATTCGGGGAAGGGGTTGCTGAAACGAACAAATAAACACCAGAGACACACACATTTGCAGGTATGAAATGCTATGAAGGAATAGTGAGGCAGGGGCGGTGAGAGAGGACAGAGCAGGACCTGGTTTAGGCAGGGTGGCCCTGGAAGGCCTCTCAGAGGAGAGGACATTTAAATAGGATCAGCAGGATGAGGGCAGGCAGGCAGGCAGGCAGGCAGAGTGGTAACCTGCCCCTCTACCCCTGCCCTTCTAAAGAACCCCGTCTGCAGCTCTTGCTTCTACCCCCAAACAGAAGGCGCCTCTGTCCTCCTCCTCACCCCAGGACTGTGGGCAGCCACCCTATCTGGTGAGGGCTCCAAGGACTCTACCTACCACCAAAGGCTGGTACAGAAGGTAAACTTGAGCAGTTCTCTAAGACATGGCTGCCATCCTGGGGCCTCCAGGCCAGCCACTGACATTTTGTGCCCCTTGGTTACCTGTTTGGGTAGCTGGGTGCCAGGTATATCCTACCAGATGGTCCCCAGCACCTAGCACTGTTCCTTTACACAAAATGGGTGCTCATGAAACATCTGTGAAATGAAAATAAAAATACACCCAATTTGCTACCACTATGCTTCAGTGACTGGTATCCACAGTAATGAGTGTGAAGGGAAGGGTGGAGGACAGGGGTCAAAAACTCGTCAGAATCTAGAGGATGCTAGAAGGAAATGAGGGCTAATTTTGACTACTTTATAATTTACATAAAGCTTAAAAATGGGCCCCAGTTAAAAGGAGCATACCTCTCCCCAGGGGAGAGATACCCTGTGGCCACAGCTATCTTTGGAGGGACAAGGCCAGGCAGATGGAAGTATGGTGAGCTGTCCAGCTGGATAGGGCACAGCCTCCCTGCTCTCCATTATGGCAGGGAGGAAACAGTGAAGCCCTAATCTGGTTCTTATGGTGCCCCCCACCCCTCTGAACTATACACTTGGGCAGTTGGGAGTCTGAGCTTTGAAGCCCAAGTCACACAGACTAGAGCAAGTCACTCGATCTCTTTAAGCTCAGTTTCTTCATTTGTGAAATGGAAATATTAACAGAAGTTGCAAAGATTATAACTCCAAGAGGGCAGGGATTTTTGTTTTGTTTACTACTATATCTTCAGTGCCTAGACAGTGTCTGGCACACAGCAAGTACGTAATAAATGTTTATTGCTGAATAAAGATGTGGCATATAAAGAAGTGCTTAGGGTACTCTAAAGTTAGTAAATGGCTGTCATTATTATTACTGTTGTCACTGCCATCCCTTCTGACTCTCAGGGACCTTCTATCTCTGAGCCTGATTCAGAATTTAAAATATAACCTTTCTTGGTTTAGCTGCTGGTCATCCATACCCCAGGAGCTCCTGGGAATGTGAGGTGCCCCCTCAGGTTCTTTCCCTAACTTGTAGATGACAAGAAAAATGGGGAAGTGGGATGGTCCCAAATGATCTTCCCGGATGGAGAAATGAGGAAGTGGGAGGCTTGCTTACAGGCCAGTTATGAGCCACCCTGACCAGGGGAAGAGGGGGCTTCA
This sequence comes from Lyroderma lyra, assembly GCA_004026885.1. Classification (NCBI taxonomy): domain Eukaryota; kingdom Metazoa; phylum Chordata; class Mammalia; order Chiroptera; family Megadermatidae; genus Lyroderma; species Lyroderma lyra. The sequence goes on from PVJL010000662.1 coordinate 360,251, forward strand.
GGGTCCTTTACAAGAAGGAGGTGGCTGTCGTATCCTATCATGCACACTACCCTTACTTCCCACATCACCAGAGACCCTGTATTCAGCTCCATGGACTGCGTGACCCACAGGGGCCCCATCCCCTCAGGCACCCCTGCAGGAAGGCCTAAGCTCAGGGCTGGAAGGGAAGAAGTGGGAAAAGGAAACCCCTACCCCCACACTTCACACATCACACCCCTCTATCAGCTACTACAACACTGTTGGCCACTTCCTAGGCCTGCAGACTCTGTGTCTCTTAAACACAGCAGTAGGTAGCGTAAAGCTGTTGCCTGGGTCTCCCAGCTCTGAGCTCCAAGCTCATCTCCTGCTTTCTAGAGGCCCACCCACCACCCCATGGGATCTCACTCCCCTTTCTAAAGCCCCTCCACTTGTGATCTCCCCTGCTTGCTTCATCTACTGACAAGTGAAAACTCCCTGCCAGCTAGAAGCTCCCGGGGGGCAAAGCTGGAAGCTTGTCCCTTGACCCCTGTCCTCTCTGGGTAAAGCGGAGAAGTGTTCAGTGAAAACTGTGGTTGGATTAGCTAGAGAAGCAAGGCCAGGACCTCAGGGATGGGTGGGGCCGGGATGAGACTGAGGTAAGAAGGCATCTTGGGATGGGGGGAGTGAGAAGTGAGGGGCTGAGGGCATAAACCAAAGCCTAGTTAAGGGTCTCAGTATCAGGAATCAGCCACAGCAAAAGAGACCTGAAAAGAGACCTGGCTGGAGGTCCTGCTTGTCTGTCACCCTTCACTCAGCGCTTTGCCCCGCCCCCTCAGACAATCTCCCACCAGGGGGTCTGACTATGCCCCAGTAAGTTTTAATAAGTGGCCCCTCCCCTTGGCAAGGCTCACAGGGGAGGTTTTGTCCTGCTCAGTCCAGTTTCTCGGCCTCTCTCCTCTTATTAATCACTGTTCCTATTTCTCCCTCTCTTCTCCCATCTATCATCACTCAGGCCCTCCCCTGCCCACTGTGGGAAACTCCTGAGCCACTCCCGGGCACCAGCCTGGCTCCCCTTTGCCTGAGATGGAAGGGTCTCTGGGTTGTTCATTAGAAAGACAAAGATGCCAGGCCACCCTGACCCTGTGCATAGAAGAGATCAGGTGGAAAGCCACACATAAGCTGTGACAGAGACAGAGACCAGCAGAAGAAACCTGTTGGCACCTCACATGACAGGGAGCTTATAATGACAATCTTTGCCCTTTGACAAACCCAGTGTTGCTCTGACTGAACTCTACCAAGAACCCACTATGTCAGAGCCCTCTGATGGGGCAATCAGAGAGAGGAAGCACAGGCTCTGCCCTGGGGGAACTTCCAGTCTGATGGGGGCAACACAGACCCTGCGCAAGGGAAGTCTCCAGTCTGATGGTTGGGTGGGTAGCCCCTGCTTGAGAGGGCTCTGGCCTGTGAGGAAGGATATTGTACCTACTGGGAGGGACACCCTGATTCTAACTCTCAGGTGGGGAAGGACTTGGAGTTAGTTTGGGAGGTCCCTGCAGAAGGCAGGGTTTTGGTAGGACTGTGAGGAGGGAAGGAGACACATATTTTGGCCCAGAAGAGAAGGAAAGGCACAAAAAGGGTATCAAAAACTCTGTGAGAGCTGTCCAGAAAAAAATGCAGCCATAAATGCCTCTATTTTTCCTATTACATGGCTGGATACTTTCTAGACAGCCCTCGTATACTCTCAACTCCTTCACCATAGAATGAAAAAGCTTTGCCCTGAAAGGGCCAGAGATTAGCTCAAGGTCATAAAACCAGTCCTAAGACAGGACACTGCCCTGCCTCTCTCTGGATGGTAAAGGTCAGCTAAGGAGCCTGGAGCCACTGGAGGCCAAGCCAAGGAAAGGCATGACTGACAGGATGCGGGGCAGGGGGCACAGAACCCCAGGGCAGAGAGACAGGAAAGCCTGGGTCCAGAGTTTTCAACCTTACTCCAGTGGCAACAATAATTCACATCGATAGTTGCAGTTTTCAAAGCTTCTACACATATACCCTCACATTTCTGGACTGTCCACCTCCTTCATTTCATAGATGGGAAAACTGAGGCCCTGAGAACACAAGTGGATAGATAGATGCCCAGTGCCCAGACCTGTATTTCTTCACCAAGCCTCAGTATAACTACCAACCCACTATACAGAAGAGGTCACTGAGGCTGAGGGGGCTTGGCACCAGAGTGGCTAGGGCATAGGGAGGAAACTCAAAGCTAGCGGGAGGGCTGAAAGCAGCTATGTGGGAGTGAGGTGATAAGGTCAGCCTGGGTCATAGGGGAGAGCAGGTGACTATGATCTAAGAGAGGTTTTAGAGAAACAAAGATGGACCTGAGTCCTAAAGAAACAAGGGGAAGTGACTGGGAGAAGAAATAGGAGGAAAGGGGTTAGGGATGCCAAAGGGGAGGTAGGGGATAGGGAGCCCTTGACTGTGTGGGGAGGAGGTGGGCAAGATCTTAGATGGTCAAGCTATAAGGGGAGCTTTTGGCATCCGGGAAACAGTGAGTGGCAATGTTAGAAGCTCAGGTCTACAGAGAGTGCAGGGCTGGGCTGGGTTAGCCATGAGACAAACCATGGGCCCAGGAGGCCCCAGGAGAACTTCCCTTAATTGGGGGCCAGAGCAGATCAGGAGATGGAGTAATGCTGTCCCACATCCTCTGGGAGAAGGGGAGGGGCCACAGGCAGAGAGCACAGCCCTCACAACAGGGGTCTGAGGTAAGGGAAGGTCACCCAACCCCTGTCAGCCAGAAACCACAGCAAATCATAGTGGCATGACTCTGCCCCTTACTGCCACCCACTCTGAGAGAAGCGGTCACAATCATACACAGTCAGGACCCAGGGAGGAGGCTCTCAGTCTCTATATTTTTTTTTTCCGGTCCCTATATTTTATAGAAGAGGAAACACAGTCTGAGAGGGGAAGTGACTTATCTACCCATCCCACAGAAATGCAGAGCCTGGCCTGAAGGAAACCCTGACAGCCCAGCTGCCCCTGGGCAGCGGCACCAGGAAGTAGGAAGATGGGCTCCGATGGGGACACAGGCAGCCTGGTCCACCCAGGGCTCCCCAACTGGCCAGGGCTGCCCCCAAGAATGAAGGCTTCATCTTTCCTCCCCACCCATCCAGGCATAGACATATCCCCTTTCCTTTGGCTGCGAGGAACAGAAGCTGAGACCCCATACTCAGAGGACTAGAAGCAAAGTCCTCTGGACTCAGCAGGCCCCTTCTTTATTCATTCCACAGGCACACATTAACTGTTTGCTGTGTGCTTGGATGATGGGGCTGCTGAGAGAAGTGAGTTTGCAAGTAAAGGACAGGGGTTACAGAGTACCTGACCCCACCCCAGACTAAGAGGGTTCTGAGGGGGAAGAGGGAGGCTCAAGAGACAGTACTGGTCCAGTTGCCCAGCACCTCCAGGGAGTTAGCCCTCCCAGGGGTGACGGGAAGGCAGGGGCCAGGATCATCCCCTACATGGGCATGACTCTGGGGCAGGTGAGAAAGCCAGGGAAAGGGGACTCACAGGGACTTACACAGGGAGAAAAAAAGCAACTTCTCCCATCCTCCCACCACCAAAAGAGAAGGGTCACTGCCTCAAGATTCCTTGAGACAGGGACTCGAGGACCCACAGACTCCCCTCGACACACACACACCCAACACAACGCATACAGTCTGCCCTCCAAGAATCCAACCTGGCTGGCACGGGATGTCAACGGGAACCGGGGTTCAAGCCCAGCACCCTAAGGCCCTTTCAACAGAGCCTCAGTCTCCCCGTTAATCCAATGTGAACAATAACATGCTTACATCACAGCTGATGAGAGAAGCCAAAGAGATAATGAAGCAGGACGGGTCGTTGTAGTGCCGGACGTGATCCCCACCCTCGCCCCTGCCTAGGCTCTGCCTGGGGTGGGAGTAGGTGTGCTGGTGTCCGGAGACCTAAGAGAGGGCTGGCTGGAATTAAGGGCCTGAGCCCGGAACCCCAAACGCCGTGAGCGGCTAGAAGACCCCAGCCCAGGCACCCCGCCTGGCCGGCCCTCACCTCCTCCTCCATGGCGAGTCCGCTGAGGTCCGGCCGATTGCCCGCTCCGCCGCTTACTCCCGGCAAAGCGCGGGCTCCGCCAGCTCCATCCACGCCCGGCCGGGCGGCGGTTCTCTGCGTTCTGTCCCGCTGGCCGCCCGGGGCCCAAGAAACTTCGGGAGGGCGGGGCCGGGGGCGGGGAGAGGCTTCCGGGGACCGGGGGCGGGGCCTGGGGAGGGAACCCGCGGAGCGGGGAGGCCCGGGTTAGGGAGGGTAATGGAGGGCGGGGCCTGGGCTAAGGGCGGA